>JBCNJP010000024.1:21494514-21670503 GCA_039602395.1 Deinandra increscens subsp. villosa | reverse complement strand
ATCAGTTTTTGGTAAATCTGCCACAGCAACGTTCTTTGATGAAAAAGGCAGAGTTTTTGATGAATTTGAACCTACATTATTTCAAAAACAAAAACGTTTTGTTCCAAAGTTTTCAAAGGATCAAAATGTAGGTTCATCATCACAGTCACCTGTGACTGTTTCATCGAAAACTGAATTACCAAAACAACAGGAATGGAAACCTAAGGTGGTTTCAAAGCAAAATCAGGACACTAGTCGACCAGAAGTGATTCGCTTCGGGTCATTTGTGAATTAATCAGGTTGTCCAGTGTGCAGGTACTTCTAGAAGACCTATCGACGATTAAAAAGTTGTTGATGGAGGAGTATTCTGCTTAATTTAAATTTAATGACAAATTTTTCTCATATGAAAATTTTCTGAATTCTAAAATCTGAAACATATCCGTGTTGATTGATCAATTTTCTTTTTTTACAAGATTTTCTCAAAAAGCCAAAAATAGAGTTTTGTTTTTGTGTAAAATGAAAAATCCAAAAAATAGAGTTTTTCATTTTAAGGGGGAGAATTGTAAGTAAGGGGGAGTAATTGAGAAAATGCATGGTATGGGGAGAAGGTGAATACATGCAAAATATATAATGAAGGAAGGTGAATACATGCAAAATATAAAATTGTGAGAAATTGATCATTGGGAAATGATGGTACATTGGCATACGTATCGGACTCATGGATAAAGTAGATGAAAGGGCCATAAGATCATGGTTTGATGTGCTTGGTAGGCTCGATTAATCAGAAAGTATTCAGATGTGATATACATTAAATGCTAATGCTTGACCAAGTGGACAACATCTTGATGCGTATTTCATGACACAAAAAGAAAAATAAGTGTGACATTAGTAATGAGAAGTCACTGTGTACACATGTGTTCATTTTGCAAAGATTTAAACTTGTTTGATTTTCTTTATTTTGTCAAACGATCGGACTTTCTCTGCGTGTCGAAAGACCGACCTGATTGTTGTTCGTTTGACGTTCTGCTTTATTTTCTTTGGTGTTTCGTATAACTCATCGGACTTTCTCTGCGTGTACGGGAGTACCGACCTGATTGTTGTTGAGTTATACAACTTCAACTTGTTTTATTTTTCTTATTTTGTTAAATCCGAGGCCTTATCTGCGTATCGAAAGATCGACCTTAAGGTAGATGATTTAACGTTCTTATTTCTTTTTGCATGGAACACAGTTGACTATATCATGAAAAATATTATGCAATGTGAAAGTTCACAAATGCAATCACACAAAAGAAAAAGAAAGACAAACAGAAAATGTCTGAATATGTCTGATAGTGTGGGGTACACTGGTCAAAGCAAATCTAATCAATACCTTAACATATCCAGATGTTATGAGTATGATTCTGTCTGAGCTTAAGATGGACAAATTATACCAGCAATCGACATGACTTGTGTGCTTCAATTAATTGAAATTGAAGTGTAGTTCAGTGCGTTATGATCAATATGATCCCATATAGTGATCTTTCTCATACCAAAAATAGCGTCTGATTCTGTATTGCAATTTCATTTCATATCAAGAAAAGTACAAAAAGATTTTTGGTGTGTTTTAATATAAACTTTCAAAAAGCCAAAAAGATTTTGTTTCTGCTTTATTTTCGATCTGATCAACACGTGATATAAAATCAATTTTCAAAATCATATCTTGGAGTCTCGAAGAGACATTTTGTGCCAAGATTATTTAAGTGTTAATACAGGATGCTGTCGTGCAAGCTATCACAACTTCAAGTCTTCTGAAGCTGTTGATAAAGGCCAGAGATTCTAGATATCATCAAGTATTCAAGATCAAGCTACGATTGAGTTGAGGAGGAGTTTGTTCGAAGATTTATTTCATTGGATAAATGGATTCTTTACTTGAGGGGGAGCTTGATTGAAGATACAGTTTTGATGATGTTGAAGAAAAGAGAAGAGATACTGCACACGACGAGGGGGAGTTTGTTGATACCTGAAATGTGCGTCGTGTGAAGTATTGAACGAAGACCAAGTTCAAGCCAATATAGGGTTGGCCGAACTAGGTCCGTATCTAGAGTTCGGACCGGCCGAACCTGGGGTTCGGTGGGAGTTCGGCCAGTCGGGTATATATAGTTGTTTGGTCTTTGTGTTTTGTAGTTCTGAGCGTGTAAGCGAATCTTAAGTGTGTGTTTCTGAGTGTGTTTCTCTGTGTCAATTCTCTGTGGTTTACTGGTTGTAATTGTTCTCGTTTGATCAATAAAACAATCGGTTATTTACGTTTCGATGTCCGATTAGCTAGATCGAGTAGACGATCCGATGCTCACGCATTTTCAATTTATGTGTTTATTGTGTTAATTTTACTGACGCATTTTGAGTATTGTGCAGTGAATTGGAGTATGTTCTGGATCATAACATCGTTGCTTACATGATACCTCCACCAGCAGACCATAAAGAACTGTTTGAGTCACTAATTGTTGGCCTGAATAAAAGTTGTCTAAGCACTGCATTGAGAGCCACTCCAATAGTGTGCGAGAGAATGATTCGTGATTTCTGGTTAACAGCTACTGTGAGTCAAGATAAAACTACACTCGTAGCAAGAATTCAGGATACTGATATAGTTGTCACAGAGGGAGATATTCGTAAAGCCTTAGCCTTCTATGATATAGTCGATAACTCTATTGAGTATCCAAAGTCTATTATGCTGAATGTGCTAAGAAAAATGGGTTATGAGGGGATACCACAAAGAACTATGAAGAAGGACAAAAGAATGGAAGTTTAATTTTTTCTAAAATGATGCTTAAAGATATGTAGGCTGTTGCTTCCGGAAAGAAAGACAAATTCCTTGTTGTGCCACATTTCATACAACTGATTTTGGATGATAAGTACCCGAGTCTTGAAAACTCAGATGATTTATTGGATCTAAAGCCACTGGGGATGGATGTGTTTCATCTGTTTAATCCTCCTCTAAAGCCTGGAAAGAAGATTGCTCCAATAGGAAATAAATTTGGAGTGTTTGTTGTAAGCTCATTTGATATTCCTGCACCCATTCCTTTGAGAGCTCAAGCTATTGTTGCCGAGGAACATGATGTGAGGTAACTATCTCCTGTTGTAGAAGAAGTTGACGTGATTGATTCTGAATCCGAAACTGATAAAACCCCAGAAAGAGATCAAGATGTATCTATGCCACAGGTCCTGGGATTCCTCCACTTAGAGATCCTATATCTGTGAACGAGTCTCCTGATGTTGAGGCTGATGTAGTCGTTGAACAACCAAGGCCCCTGAAAAGAAGAAGAAATCTTGATCCCAGACCACAATCTAAAAGTAGTACTTCTAGAGATGCTGCTACTCACACTGTACAAGCCCCAATTACAACCCAAGCAACAACTGAACCTGTTTATATTTTGGGCTCTGGAAAAGGAAAGGAGCTAGAGATTGTTGAGTATATAGCCATTCGTGAGTTGCAACTAAGAGTTTAAGAATTGGAGAAGCAGAATGCCACCAAATCTGAGTTGATCAGTGCACTGCTATCTGCTTAAGAAGAAGAAACCAAGAGGCAAAGAGAAGAAGCCATAAAGCAAGCTGATTTCTAGAGTAAAGTTGATACATAGATTGGTTATGTATCAGTATTATTGGCTGATGTGAAGTCAAAGATGGGTAAAGATTTTGCTGGAATAAAAATTACTGATATTGGTGGATCAGCTACTTGTTCAAAAGAATATGTGACTAATGTTGCTGGATCTTCCACTCCCAATCTTGAGTTTGACTTTGAGAAGGATTTTCCTAGCCTTCCAAATGATGCTGGTGATTTTGCTGGGCTCGAAAATGTAAGCTTTAATGAATTATTTGAGAATGATCAGCTTATTGAAGGAATGAGGAAGGCTGAGGAGGCAAGTCAAAAGCATGTAAACATGATTGCTTCACGTCCAGCAGATACTATGAATTAGTTTAGAGAGCTGCAGACTCCACCACCTCAATATTCATTGCAATTGGGTAAAGTTGCGCATGACGAGAAAGGAATAAGAAACGGCATTCGCGCTTGGCATTATGATAATCTCAAGAAATTGTTTGCAGTTCTACGCAAGGGGCATAGTTACGTGGAATACTATACATACTATACAGACATTAATCAATTTCACTCATGGACTATGGTAGATTTGAATGCCTTTTATGAACTGGTCAGGAAGTTCTGATGGTAATTATGTTGGCGATGTGTGGAGAAAGACTTCAAAGAATGGATTCAAGGATTTTAAAGTTGCTAAAGACAAGGTCATTATCAAAAAGGATCCAGTGACTGGAGAGGAAAAAGGGAATCTATCGGCCACCAACCATGAAATTTAAGGTGGTTCCACTACTAGATGGTATTGAGGATGGAACCTTAGTGAAGTTCTTTAAGTCATGGCATTTTGATCCAACTACTGGTGAAGTTGTGGTTGTGTGTGAAGGTTTTGACTACAGATTCTAGATAGAATGGATCTAATCAGACTTTGTGAAAAAGACATCAAGATCCTTGCTGCTACTCCGATTTCTCAAATCACTAATAACGATGGAGATGATGATCAGATAAATGCTTTTTCTATGGCTGCAAAGGTGATCGTGCAGAATAAGTGGTGGGAATCCAAAGAGAAGCATACATTAAATTTTAGTTTGCCATGAAGCACTAATGTCGTAAGACTACGGGAAGATTGTAGAGGATTATTTTAGAGGCTTACGCATTAGTTTTTGTTGATAGTCAATTGGTCTTTCATTTGTAACTAATAGTGGGCTTAATTAGAGGTTTTGGGTTCATTGTAAAGGGATTAGTGGGCCTGCAGGGGGGCCTGGTCGAATTTAGGGTGGAGGAGGTGATGATTTACGAACTCTATATAAGAAAATAATCACCTACATGTTTAGGTTGTTGATCCTGGTTTCCGAAACCCAATTTTGTTTGCTTTGGTTCTTCTAATACAAATTCTGCAGCTTTTCATCATATACAAGTAAGTGTTTATCATTATCCACGTTTTATATTGATTATATCTTCCTTGAATCATCAACGAGGCATTATTCCGCAACCTCTCGTGTGACTGATATCGTGTACGATCTGATTTTGATCCATACACTTTTCTACCAGAAGCGGATATTCCAGGTGAACTCTGTTATCCACCAGATAAAGAGTTTAACTAGACTTTTCCTTCAACATCTAAATCGGTTGCTTCCTTTTGTATGAAAGCCCCTCTCCTCTTTTGGTATGTTACTGATCACATGCCATCAAGCCCATCAATCGAAGATTATTCTTTCGGTAATTAGTTTGACTTTGTAATCAACGGTCTAGATGATCGTATGAAAATCAATGGATATCATTGATTTCTTTTAGCACTATATATAACGTAGTTAGCTCTCAACATTTTGTACGCATGAATGTATGCAAGAACACTGTGTAATATTGTTGAGTTAATGCAAATAGTGCCGAGTAAAGTTTACTTCTTGTGTTACTATCTTTATGCAAATAACTATTATTTATAAGTGTTAACCCATTAAGTAGAGTGGAGATTAACTTAATTCCGCAAGGTCAATCTTACAAATAAATCTTGTAATTAAACTAAGTGTTTAAATCTCAATCCTACAAAAATCAAGTCCCAATACCTCCCAGATTTTTTTATATTAAATAATCTTATTTCAAAACCGTAATTTTCCCGTTTTTCTTGTTTCTTTATCAAAACTCATTTTTATACGAAACCAACTTAGGGTATTATTCATTATAACATTTTATAATATACTTTAAAATATCAAAGCTTAGTTCAACCCCGTTTACCTAATTTTATCACAACAATGTTACGAAAACCCTAATTTTGACCCGTTAACAAAACAATTACCAAACCTTTTCCAAGTATGAAATAAACTTAGGACTTACTTAGAATACATTATTTTAGCATTAGCTACAAAAATTCAGACCCTATTTCCCACCCGATCACCCAATTTTAGCAAAACAAGCTCAAGAACCTTAATTTCAACACATTTTTAGAAACCCGACAAAATGACAAAATTATCTGTAAGTACCTGGAAAGGATCTTACTACTGCATGATTCGGTAAATCGATTAACACGGATGTAAATAAAGGCTTGCTTTATTGATTCACAGAGATTACAACTCTTAGAGAGAGGAACACTCAAGAATACACACGGTTAAGAGTGACTCAAATGACAGAACCCGCTAACTCTCTCTAACACGAACTATTTATACTTACCATTAAGTGCAGCGTACCAACCAACGTATAATTGGTACGTGGCTCCGTACTAGCTGGTATGGCCCTTGGTACGTACACCCTAAGACTCACTCATACACTCTAATCTATATACAATACACAAGACACATTGTAGCATAGGAATATGCTCTAACAAACTACCTCTTAACGTACAGTGTATCTATTCTAACTAAACTTCAGTCTTCAATCTTCAACATTGCTGCATCTGATCTTCGATTTAAAAATCTTGTTAGAAATAGAGCTTGCATGGCTGGATTATTCTTGAACGCTTGTTAAACTTCAAGATCCACCATTGAAAGATATTTCATACTCTCCCTTTCACCATGCTTGAGTCTTGTCAACCAAATAACCTTCAATTTCAAAAGACAAAAATGCGGTTTTTTTTTGAAAATTAATTTAATCTTGGCGCAAAACTTCTTTTTGAGAATCCAATATATAGTTTTGTAAATTTTGAATTTGTATCTTGTATCGATCGGTCGAAAACAAATAAGAAACAAATCTTTTTGGTTTTTTCTTAAATTCTACATCAAAATACACAGATAATCTTTTTGACTTTTCTAAGATTATGCTAAAACACACCTAAACACTTTTTGGATTTTTCAGATAAGAAACATAAATGCAATACAGAAATGAAATATTGAATCTCACACTATTTTTGTCTTTTGCGAGAAAGATCACAACTTGGGATCATATTGAACATAACATGCTGAACTACACTTCAATTTCAATTACTTCAACACACACGTCATGTCAATTGCTGGTATAATTTTTCCAACTTAAACTCAGGCAAAATCATACTCATAACATCTGAATATGTTATTGTATTGATTAGATTTGCTTTGACCAGTGTACTACTCCACACTATCAGACATACTCAGGTATGCTTTTGCTTATCACACTTTATGATTTCACTTGTGATTTAATACATAGGGATTTAAATTCATGATATCGTCAACTGTGTTCCATGCAAAAAAGAAATCAGAAAATTAAATCTTCTACCTTAAGGTCGATCTTTTGATACACAGATAAGACCTCGGATTTAACAAAATAAGAAAATAAAAACAAGTTGAAATTGTATAACCCGACAACAGTCAGGTCGGTACTCTCGTACACGCAGAGAAAGTCTGATGAGTTATACGAAACACCAAAGAAAATAAAGCAGGACGTCAAACGAACAACAATCAGGCCGGTCTTTTGAACAGACGGAGAAAGTCCGATCGTTTGACAAAATAAACAAAATCAAACAAGTTTAAATCTTTGCAAAATGAACACATGTATACATAGTGACTTTTCACTTTTCTTTTTCACATATCTTTTTCTTGATATCTTGAGATACGCATCAAGATGTTGTCCATTTGGTCAAGCATTAATATTTTAATGTATATCTCATCTGATTACTTTCTGATTTAATTCCGAGCCTACCAAGCACATCAAGCAACGATCTTATGGTTTGTTCATCTAGTTTATCCATGAGTCAGACATGTAAGCCAATGTACCATCATTTCCTAATTATGTCGGATACAATTTCTCATTTTTCAATGTTTTTGTATTTTTCTATTTTCTCCCCCTTAAAATAAAAACTCTATTTTTGGATTTTCATCTTAAAAAATCACAAAGACACTATTTTTGGTTTTTCAATTTTCTCCCCCCCTAAACTACAAACGAAATGTAAAAGAAAGAAAATTGACCAACCGATACCGATACCTTTCAGTTTTTAGCTTTTCGGAAAAACTGTCAGTTTTTGTAATATGAAGCATTCAAGTTAAGTTACGCAAGAAACTCCACTATCAGCAATCACTGGAAGCTTGAACTTCACAATCACCAATAGGTCTTCTGGAAGTACCTGCACACTGGATTTAAATTATTAGTATTCAAATGACCCGAAGCACACAGCTTCTGGTCGACCATTGTCTTCAACAAAATCAGAAGCAGCCGTGCTGACCACTTTAGGTCACCACTGCATTTTTGCCTTTTCAGTTTTTAGTGAATCATCATCCTATGATGACCCACCAACACTAGAATCAAATTTGAAAAAATGTTTTGTTTTAGACTTAGTGTTGGAAGGTGGCGACTCAGTAAAAATTCCGCCTGATTAATCAATTAATGTGGCAGATTTGTTAGAAAAAGTTCTTTTGGCAATTTCAGGACAATCCTGTGCCATGTGTCCCTTTCAGCGACATTGATAGCACAACCGATATGATCATTTAGATTATGGTTTGCCCTGAAATGGATGACATCTATCATCAGACTCGGTACTATCAGAAATTTCATCAAATACTTAAAATCTATTGGCATGTACCCATTTGGAAGTAGGACTTCGGGGTGTGAAATTCGATCCAGATGATAAAGAATCTTGGACTTATTGAGCAGCCCGAGAAGAACATTCAGACGAATCCTTCTTCTGAATCGTACATCCGAATAATTTCTCCATTGTAGACCTGAAAACTTGGGCCAAATATTAAATTTGTTCTAGACTTATGTCTTTCATTTCCTTTGGAGTCTTCTTGGGCGTATTCTTCTTGACATTATTCTCAAACTTCTTACCCTCACTACCTAAACTTGAACATTTGTAACCTGGTAGTTTTGATAGATTAATTTGAGAATTAGAAGGACCAGCTTTAGCAGCTTGATTAAATGAAGCTTTAATATCCTTCAACTTGTTAGCTTCTACCAACTTAGCAGCAACTTTTTCTTCATTCAACTGTTTTTCATCTTTATCAACCTGTTTCCCAGTAGAAATAACTCCTTCTTCTGAAATAAAACCACTAGAGACAAATTGAGAAGCAGAGTTATAAACCAAACCTACCTCCTTTTCCATGTTCTTGTTAGATTGAGACTTTGATTTCTTTTTCTCAAATTTCTTAGAAATAAATTCAGAATAATCACCAGTTGCATCAGACGATTTGACATCAGCCAGAGGATCAGTTTGAATCACTGGGGGTTGTAATTGATTAATTATTCTCCGCCAAACACTCTTTTGGAATTCTCATCGTTGCACAAATAACTTGTGAAAGAGTGTGAGTTCTTCAGATTATTTAATTGACGATTCAAATCCAGAACTTGAACACTTAAATCTGATATCTTCTTCGGAGCTTCACTTAATGCCTTTTCTGAATCAATTAATTTTTCTGAAGCGTTGTTAGACAAAAACTTTTCTCTTCCTTATCATGTGCATTATACACTTCCTATGTAACTTTGTCCACCTTTCCTTGATAAATTTCTACATTTCTTGTCAACAATTTGTTTTCTTTTGTCAAACTGGTGATTTTATCTTGTAGTTTGGACTAGACAACTTGATATTCATTATTCAAAATAGTGATGTCATCATAAGCTTTCTGAAGTTCAGCATTAGATATCTGAAGTGATTCCAATCTTGCTTTTGATTTTTTAAACAATGCATCAAAATCTCCAATAGCATCCTTCGCTACGTACTCCCACTTTTCAGCATTTTTAATCAACTCTGCATTTTCATTTTGTAACTTCAAAATTTGTTTGTTATCTTTACCAACCATCTCATCCAATCTTTTCTGAATCTCAACAAACTCTCCCATCAACACACTCCTTTCTTGTTCCAACATTTCATTAGCTTTAAAAATCGCATAAGAAACATTGTGACTATCTATCTCTTTTCAACAATCAATCCTTCTTTTTCTTGAACCAATTTTTGAATCTTGCTATCCTTTAGAGCACAAAATTCACAAGTTGATTCATAACCACTTACTTCAGAATCAGGATCATCCAGAAAATCTTGAGACCAATCATATCCGTCATCGGCCACCAGAGCTTTTGCATCTTTATCATGAACATGCTTATCGGAAGTACTCTTTTCAGGTGATGATTGATTGCACTCACGAGAAAAATGTCCTAACTTTCAACATTTGAAACATTTAATCTTCGACTTATTCAAACCAAGTTTTTCTCATTGACAAATAGATTGTTTGCCATGTTTCTTCATTAACCTTCCTCCTCGTTCAATAATTATAGCAAATTGCCAATCCAAATCTAGCTTATGCAACTAATCATCATCCAGTTCACTTAAGTCATTTGAATGCAAACCAGCTTCACTAACTTGGCTAAGTATAGAACCAGAAGAAGATGATAAGAAAGCAGATATCAATGCAGCTAAATCTTCAGTTGCATGAACAGAAATCGAATTATTTGTTGATTTACCAGAAGTAGAGAAACTGCAACCTGGAGTGTAACCAGAATATTCAGATTTTCCAGCAAGAAAAGCTGTTAGCGGTGGATTAATGGTTAAACTGGAATGTGACTTTGCTTTAGCATGCATGGTAGAATTTTTCTCTAAACTATAGTTCAGGATTCTGAACAGATGGAGTTGCTGACTTTTTCACAAGCAATTCCATTTTATAAGCTTGTAATTTGCTTATTAGTTGATTGAATGTCCAACTTGAGTAGTTTGGATCATTAGTCAACATCATAACAAAATTCTCCCACTTTTTTGGTAGAGCTTCCAGAAACTTCTCCTTCAATTCATCATTATCTTTCTTGACACCTACAACTTCAAGTTCATTGATCAAATGTGAAAACTTTGCAATCAAATCTGTGATTTATTCATTCTTGCAAAGCCCGAAATTATCAAACTTTTTCTTCAAAACTTTCTTTCGAGTGTTTTTTATACTGATCATTACCCTCGCACCTTTCTTTAATAGCATTCAATAATTGTTTAGAAGTTGGAAAATTTTTAAACTGATACATCAAATCTTTAGGTAATGTCATCGTAAGAAAAATGTAAGTTTTCTTCTTTCTTGCAAACTCCTTCTTTTAGTCAGGCTCAAAATCACTTATCGATTTTAGCAAAGTATTGGTTATCAATGGATACTCATATTATTTTTCAATGAATCCAACAATCAACATCTTGTGAATATATGTAAGATTCAAATTGTTTCTTCCAGTTATGATAATCTTCTAACCGTAGTAATTTAGGAACTTTCTGAGTTGTTCGAGTTTTGTTATCATAATTTTTTCATGGCTTGCATCGAGGTTTGAATAGCTGAAAACGCTTGATAATCGCTCATTTTGAAGTTACGATACTGAACGCAAAAACTTCAAACTAAAAACGGGCGTCTTAAAAGCGGAATTTGGGTACCAAAACGGAGTGTACTAGCTGTTAGGCAGTAAAAGTGTAAATCTCGTCGAGACGGTCGTTTTGGCTGGTATTAGCTCCCGTAACTCTTAACGAAACTCAAGTTACGTCAGTTTTAGTGAACGCAACTATTCTGCCAGCATACCAAAAACAATCTCAGCGGACCAAAACTTCGACCACCGTACCAAAAAATTTGACCAGACCAAAGACTCAGCGTACCACCAACTTCAGCGTACCAGTGAACTTAGTGTACCCACCTTGGTACGGCGTAACTGCCTGTGTACCAAAGGATAACCGTCACGTACCAACAATGAAGATTGCCTTCCGTACCAACGAGCAGCGTACTAGAAATCTATGAAGATTGCCTAACGTACCAAGTAGCGTACCAATGGATCATCTGGCGTACCATCATATTCATCGGGCGTACCAACGATATACCAAGCTGAATTCAACTGACTTTTGCGATTTTCGACTTTTTGAGCTGAAAATTGCAACAATAAGGTGCGAAAACACTCTAGGAAGCTTTAGGAATCATTTTTGACCTTTGAATCACTCATAATTGGGAAAAATTGATGAAAAACGAACCAAACCCAAACTTTCTCTCACTAGGATTTTGATAATGGCCAAATCACAGGAGTAGAGCAACCTGGATTGCTCTGATACCACTTGTAAGTAACTGGAAAGGATCTTACTACTGCATGATTGGTAAATCGATTAACACGGATGTAAATAAAGGCTTGCTTTATTGATTCACAGAGATTACAACTCTTAGAGAGAGGAACACTCAAGAATACACACAGTTAGAAGTGACTCAAATGACAGAACCCACTAACTCTCTCTAACACGAACTATTTATACTTACCACTAAGTGCAACGTACCAACTAGTACGACCCGTGGTACGTACACCCTAAGACTCACTCAAACACTCTAATCTAGATTCAATACACGAGACACATTGTAGCATAGGAATATGCTCTAACATTATCAAAAACTAAGATAGTTTATTGTGAGGAATACCTAATAGAGGAGAATTGCAAAGTTTGAGCTTATGGATCCTCGTCGTTTGGGCGAATGAAGCTGATGAACTTTTTGGGTCGGGTTAGGGTTTTCAACGAGAAGATTTGATGAATTTGTGATGAAAAAAGAATGTTAGATGCTCTATTTATAGTCCTTAGGTTCGTCCTAAGCCCCTCCAGGTGTCTATGGTGACTAGCCGCTCTAAAACGACGCGTAGAGATAGAAGTTTGGAGAACAAGTAAGAAGACCTGCCTTAAAACCGAACCAAAAATGATTCTACTGCAAACAGGCCTTATGCGTATCGCGTAGGGGTTGTGGCAGGTGTGCGATGTTAGAGCATATACCTATGCTATGATGTGTCTCGTGTATTGTATCTAGATTAGAGTGAGTCGGTGAGTTGTAGTGACAATATCATTGGTGCCGTACCAAATGGTACGCCGGACCATATGATACGCCCGTACCAAATGGTGAACCATTTGGTATGCAGGCTGTTTAGTCACTAAGTATAAATAGGTTTGTGTTAGAATGTGCAGAATCACCAGTTGAGCACATTTGTCATTTTCTATACTTTCTGTGTGTGTTCTAGAGAGAAACTAGAGAGAGAAACTAGAGAGAGTCTTCTTTGTATCTTCAAGTGATCAATAATAATTCTCTTATTTACATCTCGTGTTCATTACATTGATCAAAGCATGCAGTAGTAAGATCGTATCTCGGTTGTACATGCGCGATACGCGACCAGGCGTGGTCGGCTAGATTTTTTCATTTTTTCATTTCAGCCCCTTTAACTTCTGTAAATTGCACTCTAACCCCCATGAACTTCTACTGCTTTATTATTTTATGCCCCAAAATATTATGGAACATATTTGTAATATTTTCTAAGGCTCAGGACACGTTCGATAATATATATATATATACATATTCGTTATTTTTCCTTTACGTAAATTATCAATTTGCGTTCGTAACTATCTTATACACGTATACACATGTATTCCTTTGTTCTCTATCTTCTTAAACACATAGTCCTTAGCATTCTAATCATAATGATTAGTTAAATACGTATGTATTCAATTAAAACACGTATATGAGACGTAATCATTCATGTCTCACCATTTTTGAACCCATTCATCATTTTTATCATATAAACACGTGTTTATTCATTTATTGCTATTTTTGACGCGTATTTATAATAAAACACATAGGTAGACATATTAAGATACATAGTTACCTAGACGAAGATATCGGGGTGTTACATCTCTCTACCCTTTAAAAGGTTTCGCCCTCGAAACTTGCTCAACTCGAGAATAACTCGGGATGAGACTCTTTCATTTCATCTTCCCTTTCCCACGTTGACTCAGAACCACTACTAGAAACAGGGTGTCATAAAAAACTGTTGAGAATTAAAAAATACTAAGGCTAGATGACGCGCATTTTTGCGCATCAAAATTTCCGTCATAATTAAAAAAAACACGGAGGACACTTCAGAATTGCGCGTTAAGAAATCCCTGTCATTTTTTTTTATTAACTGTCACACCCCGGTCAACGGTTTCGGGTGTGAGCGAGAATGGAATCATAGTCGAGGATACATAGAACACTTCTAATAATTTAAAAACTTCATAAAACATTAATTCGTTTCATTGCAGCGGAAAGAGTAGTGGAAACATTAATGTCTTACATATTTTGAAAACATAAGTCTTAAACGATTATTAAAAGCATAAAATGGTTAAGCTGGATAATTGGGACTATGACTCCAAGGACAGGTCCGTTAGCAGTTGTAAGCCCCATTTGCATGTCTTCAAGGAAGTCTCGTCAATTACCTAAGAAATCATGAATATAAAATGGGTCAACATAAAGTTGGTGAGGTTCACAGGTTTAGGACTCGATAGTTAAACAGTTGTAAACAGTTGTAAAACAGTTTCGGTATACTTAAATATTATCAGGGTTTATTGTTGTGGTTGTATGATCTCACCTGAACCTTGATTTCAAATACTAACGGTTTACCCACCCGGCATCTCTTGCCCAGAGATGTTAAACAGTGCAGAATAACTGACGTGTACCCCCAGACAATCCGGAGTCAGAACTGGAGCTACCAGTTAGGGTAGGGTTGTCAACCCAAATAGATCTACTCACTAGCTATCGTTTCGTACAGAACTAATTGAAATCAATTAATGATGGGATTTTCGGTTGTACAAACGTTTATAACGATAATGTACCAAGTTGGGCAATCAGTAAGAGAACAAGTAGTCATACGGCTAACAAGTAAACCATAATATTAAGTAAAAAGCATTTAATCAGTTTTCATGATTTCTCCCCCAAGTATAAAACAGTTAAAAGGAAAAGGGGCCGTGAAACTCACAGTTTTAGCAGATAAGCGGTATTTAAGCAGCAAAGGACGGTAGCACGTAACGTCCTAAATAATTAAATAACATATGCATAAGGTCTATGATCATTTGAGTAACATAAGTCACCCAAGTGATACCGGTCAAGTCTTGACGTTTTAAGTCCGTTTGGATTACTGAAAACTCGTTAACTTGTATTTATTTAAATTAAATACGTTCATGGTTATTTATATTTATGTCCAATAAATATAAACAAATAATCATTTTCAATAATTAAATCATGTCTTGAACATCGAGTAAAAGGAGAAGTAATAATGTTTATTATTATTTTCACAAGTTCGGATAATTATTTTAATTAAATAATTATTTATTCGATTTGTTAATCTTGCAAGTTATAATTATTTTAAATAATTACGATTAACAATTATTTGGTGAATAAAACAAGGTTTAAGTCTTTGCAAATAATTATTTGTCGAAATAATTATTAATGTTTGTTTTATTTATAAAACATAAATCTTTAAGGAAAACATTTAAGGTTTTAAACGTTTAATCATTTTCAAAGGTAAGTTAATATTTCAAGTTCATGAAATATTTTAATAGAAAACGTTGATAAGATTATTTACGACGACGCTTGGATTTATAACATTTGGTTTATAAACTCGTCTTGTATTTAAAATCTCCAACGAACGTCGGTTCGTTTTTGGATACTTTGCTTTTATCAAAGAAATATTAAAAGTCCTTGTAACTATTTTTAAACCAATGATTTGTCTTGATTTATTTTTATAAAAATCTTTTATGAAAACATTTATTTTCAAGTGTGACTTTTTATAAAAATGTCCATTTCTAGCAAGTTTCAAGAAAGGTTAAAACTTGTAATAAATCCAAGTATTTATGTCAAATTAATCATTTGACATAAGTATTATTCTTATCAAATCTAGCATTTATTTTTATTCTTTTTGTCCAATCATTTAATCATTAGTAACACATTAAATATGTTACTTGACTTATTTTAAGAAGTATATTCTTTTTGTTTTAGTCATAGGTTACATATGTAACTTTTATTTAAATAAGTCCATGATTCTTAGTTTATATATTTGTTTATTATCATTTCATGTAATAAGTTAACATAATATAACATGGTTTATATATAGTTAGTTAACATTTTCAATAAATAACATGAATTAATAAATCATCAACCAACATATATGTGTTGGGACCAAATATATATTTAAGTGCAATCACTAACACATTTGTGTTAGGACAAGAAAATAAATAACAATCACTAACACATTTGTGTTAGGACAAGGAAATATAAATAACAATCACTAACACATTTGTGTTAGGACAAGGAAATATAAACATGTATAGATTTGTTAGTTAACATTTTATATGAAGAGGCTTGTATTTTGTTCAAATCAACTAACTTATGAAACCAAGGTTTCATAATCAAGATTCATGGTGCACACCATATTACTTTCCTTAGATTTCATAAGTGTGTTTCACCACACTCTTTGGTTATCTTTAAGCATTTTAAATGCACCAAAGAAGTGTTTGATCTTGGAAGAAGGAGGTAAAGAAAAGAGTTTTGTTAGTTGATCCAACAAAAATCCAAGCATTCTTGATTAATTGTTTGGTTGTTGTCAAGACTTGAGGGTTCTTATGGGTGGAATAAGATGGAGAATGAGTTAGAAAAACTCACAAGAAGAAGAGGAGAGAAAACGGGTGGTGGTGGCGGTTTCCGGCGGCGGAGTGGCGGAGCAACGGTGGTCCGGCGGTGGTTGGCCGGCGGCGGACGGTGGTTGGCGGTGGAGTGTGGGCCGGCTAGGGAGAAAGAGAGGGAGAGTGGGTGTGTCTCTTAGTTGGGTGCAAGGAGACCAAGTGCACCCTAACCTCCTTTTTATACTAAAAGTGGGATTATTAACCTTTGGTTAATTGTGTGTTGGCAACACCAAAATTAACCCAACTAATCTCATGTGTAGGTTGTTAATTTTATAAGTTTTATAAAAAGGTTTGAAGCTTTTATAAAATATGGGAGTGTTAGGAGTTTATAAAAATCATAACTTTCTAAAATATAATCCCATTATATTTTATCCAATTGAATGGTGATTTTTATTTTTATAAACATTGTTGGTCCAAGTTTTATAAAAATATTAGTGGTTTAAAAGATTGGGTAAATTTTATAAAAAGTTGTGGGCTCAAACAAATTTAATTGATTTGTTTCTTGTTGGGCCGAAGCCCAAATGAATTAAGGAAAGGGGAATGGGCCGAGGCCCGTTCGTTTGGAAGAGAGGGGACTGGGCCGAGGCCCAGTTGGGTCCGCGAGTGGGGCTGGGCCGAAGCCCAGTTGCGTTGGGCCGCAACGGTTTGGGCCGGGTTCTCGGTCGCGGGCCGGGTTCTTGGTTCGGGCCGTGAAGGGAAAGGGAAAAGGGTTGGGCCGGTTACGGCCCAATGTGATCTGGGCCGCGGGTCGGGTTTCCGGGTTCGGGGTTTTACTCGACTAGTCGATACGAGTATTCGGTTAAATTTTTGGGTTATTCCGGACATTTTTGGGCTTGTTGGGCTTACCGGGCCCAATAGGATAAATGGTTTGGAATTTGGCTAGGTCTTGACAACGTAACACTTGTTTTAAGTTCGTAAAACGTTTTATCGGTTTGTAACGGTTTGATAAAAATATAAAATGTCAAATTTTATATTTAATTTCTTATTGTTGAAATTCCACATTTAATTATACGATGGACGTTATATTTTACGTACGTGTATATTCTAGTTTAAACGCGGAATTTGAAGTCGGTTAATCGTTTAACTTATCACAGTTAATCAGGCATTAAAGCGGTAATTCACATAATTATCATGAAATTAAAAAGTCAACAAAAGTCAACGGAGAGAGGTTTGACCTGATTTGGACGGGTTGTCACATTCTCCCCCAGTTAGAAGAATTTCGTCCCGAAATTCAGTCTTGGTTACTGGTGGACTGCGACGTTCTCAAACAGGCGTGGATACTTTCGGCGCATTTGATCCTCGCGTTCCCACGTATACTCTGGTCCTCGTCTAGAGTTCCATCGTACCTTTACTATGGGAATGCGGCTATGCTTCAGCTTTTTAATTTCTCGATCAAGTATCTCCACGGGTTCCTCAATGAAGTGTAAGGTTTCGTCCACTTGAATCTCATCGAGAGGAACGATGAGCGTTTCATCAGATAAGCATTTCTTAAGATTACAGACATGAAAGACATTGTGAACGCTGCTTAGCTCGGCAGGCAGGTTCAAACGATAAGCTACTGGCCCGATGGTTTCGGTGATTTCGAAGGGGCCAATGTAACGAGGGTTGAGCTTTCCTCGTTTTCTGAACCGGATGACACCTTTCCAAGGTGACACCTTTAGCATGACGCGCTCACCCTTTTTGAAGGCCAAGGGTTTTCGTCGGTTGTCGGCGTAGCTCTTTTGCCTGTCTCGGGCAGCTCTCAGGCGATCTCGGATCCGGAAGATTAATTCAGTCGTTTCGAAGATTAGCTCGGGTCCAGTCAACTGACTGTCGCCAATCTCATTCCAGCAGAGGGGAGATCTGCACTTTCTCCCATAAAGTGCTTCGAAAGGGGCGGCTTGGATTCTGGTGTGATAACTGTTGTTATATGAGAATTCGGCAAGAGGGAGGTGCTCGTCCCACTTGGGTCCGAAATCTATCACACATGCTCTCAGCATATCCTCAAGTGTTTGGATCGTTCTCTCACTTTGGCCATCTGTCTGCGGATGGTAGGCAGTACTCATATCGAGTCGAGTACCCAAAGCTTTCTGTAGAGATTTCCAGAAATGTGCGGTGAATCGACTGTCTCGGTCGGATATAATGGATTTGGGCACACCATGGCGCGAGACGACTTCCTTTATGTAAAGTTTGGCTCGCTTATCCATCTTATCCTTCTCATTGACCGGTAAGAAGTGTGCTGACTTCGTCAATCGATCGACTATCACCCAGATAGCGTCATATCCTGATCTGGATTTAGGCAACTTTGTGATGAAGTCCATGGAAATTTCTTCCCATTTCCATTCGGGGATTACTGGTTGGGTCAATAATCCAGAGGGCTTCTGGTATTCGGCTTTGACCTTCGAACATGTTAAGCACTTGCCGACATAGGTGGCTATCTCGGCTTTCATGTTAGGCCACCAGAACTGTTTCTTCAGACCGTGATACATCTTGTCTGATCCGGGATGAATGGAATATCTTGATTTATGGGCTTCATCGAAAATCAATTATCTTAACCCTCCATAGACAGGTACCCATAACCTATCCATGAAGACCCTGGTTCCATCAGGTTTCTCTTCTAGTTGTTTCTCCATTCCACGTAACCCTTCTTCAGTTAGGTTTTCCGGTTTCAGGGCTTCAATTTGTGCGTCGCGCACTTGAGAATTTAGGTTTGAGTGGATGGTCATGCCTAATGCTCGGACGCGGCGAGGTTTGGCATGCTCTTTCCTGCTTAAGGCATCGGCTACAACGTTAGCCTTGCCTGGATGATAACGAATCTCGCATTCGTAGTCATTTAGCAGTTCCACCCATCGGCGTTGTCTCATATTCAATTCCTTCTGATTGAAAATATGTTGGAGGCTCTTATGATCGGTGAATATGGTACATTGGGTACCATAAAGATAGTGCCTCCAGATTTTGAGAGCAAAGACGACGGCTCCGAGTTCCAAATCATGAGTGGTATAATTCTTCTCGTGAATTTTCAGTTGCCGTGATGCGTATGCGATGACTTTCTCTCGTTGCATCAATACACAGCCTAAACCTTGATGCGAGGCATCGCAGTAAACAACGAAGTCTTCGATTCCATCGGGTAATGATAGAATCGGGGCATCACAAAGCTTCTGTTTCAGTAACTGAAATGCTGCTTCAGTCTTGCCATCCCATATGAATTTCTTATCTTTCTGGGTCAGGGCGGTGAGTGGCTGGGCTATCTTCGAGAAGTTCTCGATAAATCGGCGGTAATAGCCAGCAAGACCTAAAAATTGTCGAATCTCGGTTGGAGTCGTTGGCGTGCTCCAATCCTTGATTGCCTCAATTTTTGTGGGATCCACGTGGATTCCTCGATCATTGATCACATGGCCCAGAAAGTGAACTTCGCGAATCCAAAAGTCACATTTGGAAAATTTCGCGTAGAGTTCTTCCTTCTTCAGCAACTCCAGAATAAGTCTCAGATGTTGTTCGTGTTCTTCCTTACTACGGGAGTAGATAAGGATGTCGTCAATGAACACGATAACGAACTTATCCAGGTAGGGTTTGCATACGCGGTTCATCAGATCCATGAACACTGCAGGTGCGTTTGTCAAACCAAATGGCATTACGAGGAACTCATAATGGCCATAGCGTGTTCTGAACGCTGTCTTCGAAATGTCTTCATCTCTAACCCTGAGTTGATGGTATCCTGATCTTTGGTCGATCTTGGAGTAGAAGCTCGATCCTTGAAGTTGATCAAACAGATCGTCGATCCTAGGAAGCGGGTAACGGTTCTTCACAGTCAGTTTGTTCAGCTCCCGGTAGTCGATGCACATCCGAAAAGTTCCATCTTTCTTCTTGACAAATAGCACGGGTGCTCCCCACGGAGAGTGGCTTGGTCGGATGAAGCCTTTATCTAGCAATTCTTGCAATTGGCTAGATAACTCCTGCATCTCAGAAGGTGCCAGACGGTACGGGGATCTGGCTACGGGGGCGGCACCTGGGGCTAAGTCAATGCGAAACTCCACTTGTCGCGTCGGCGGTAAACCTGGCAAGTCTTCGGGAAAGACTTCCGGGTATTCGCGGACCACGGGAACATCTGCTATGTTCTTCTCCTTTGGTTTCTTCTCAGTTACGTGTGCTAGGATGGCCTGACATCCTTTACGAAGGAACTTTCGTGCCTTCATACTAGATATGAGGTTTAGTTGGGTTCCACTCTTCTCGCCTTGTACGTTTAGAGTGTTGCCATCTTCGAGTGGCATCCTAACTAATTTCTCATGGCACACGATTTCCGCACGGTTCTTAGATAACCAGTCCATGCCTATGATAACATCAAAACTTCCTAGTTCTACAGGCATCAAATCAATGCTGAAGGGATGATCGGAGAGTTCTAGTGAGCAATTGGGATAAATAATGCTAGTTTCTACTAATTCTCCGTTTGCTAATTCTACTGTGAACTTAGTGTCTAAGGCAACAGGGGTAATTTCGAGTAATTGACCAAATTCGGTAGACACAAAGCTCCTATCAGCACCAGTATCGAATAAAACGGAAGCATAATGATTGTTTAGTAGAAACGTACCCGTCACCGTGTTGGGGTCACGGCGAGCCTCTCCGGCATTGATTACAAAGGCTCTTCCTCTAGCCTGATTCGGGTCCTGGTTTCCTGCCTTCGGGCAATCCTTCTTGTAGTGCCCGGTGGTTCCGCAACCGTAACAGGTGCGCTTCGGACAGTCTCGTGCTACGTGCCCTTTCGTCTTGCATATGTTGCAGTAGACGTTGCCACAATCAAGTGTGTGGTGGAGATTGCACTTGTTGCACAGAGGTGCTCCACCGTTGTATCCAGTCTTTCGGACAACGTGGGTAGGGGTGGTAGCAGCAAAGACCTTCACAGTTTCAGCTTCCTTGGCAGGGGCCTTATCATCGCGATTCCTCCAGAATCCGCGTTTCCGCTTGTTATCAGGTTTCTTGTTGGTGGGAGGAGTGGTACTGGTTTCAGGGGCCTTGTTCTCAGACTTCTTCTTGTCAAGATTCACACCTTGACGGTTGGCTTGGTAAATCAGGTTGTGTGCCAGGCGCACAGCATCCTGAAAAGTTTGAGGGTTTGAGGAAAGGACATTCCCCTGAATATGAGGTGCAAGTCCCCAGATGTACCGTTCAATCTTCTTGTAGAGAGGAGTGATCATGGTCGGACAGAGATGAGCGAGCTCACGGAACCTCTTGGTATAGCCGGCAACGTCGGCTCCGTTCATGGTGAGGTTCCAGAATTCAGCTTCGAGCTTCTGAAGCTCTTCTCTAGGGCAGTACTCATCGCGAAGCAGCTGTTTGAGCTCGTCCCAACTCATGGCGTAGGCCAAATCAGTCCCCATAGCATCGGCATGGGAGTTCCACCAGGTCAGAGCGCTATCAGTCAGAGCGCAGGTGGAATACTTGACCATGTACTGCTCGGGGCAGTTGCTTATGCGGAAGACGGACTCCATTTTCTCAAACCAGCGAACTAACCCAACAGCGCCTTCGGAACCCTTGAAATTTGAGGGTTTGCAGTTCATAAAGTCCTTGTATGAACATTCACGGGGGCCTGCAATTGTTAGATTGAAACGTTGAATACAATTTAGGAAAATTGTAATCGGGTGTTTTTCTAACATTGGTTAATTCGTACTTACCGCGCGCCCCATTGTCGTTTTGACGTTGGGCTTCCGCAGCGGCAACAGTTTCTGCTACGCGATTAGCAATCATCTCCTCGATTTCCTCGGGAGTCATAGGGGGAGGAGGTGGAGGAGGTGAAGAGTTCCTGGTGGTTCGGCGTCTCGGTGGCATGATTTTGCTTTAAGTTACAATTGTCAACATAAAGAAAAATTTAGATAATATGTAAATGGGGTTATTACATGCTCGAGAATAACTGCCACGACATACATCAACTGCCAAAACATTTTCACGCAACACAACCAAGAACATAAGATAGGAATGGTGAAGTGATACAACATGTCGTAACAACATAACTACACAATCACAACATAACTATAACATGAACATAACATAAACATACACATGAATCATAACATAACAAAAGATTTTTCCCATAGCATAATCATCGGAATCATACATCAAGTTTGTTACCATATTACAGATAAAACATATCCAAAATAACAAGTTTGCATCGTGGGCTCGCAGTCCCAATCCTGACTAATGCTAACATGTTTCATCCATAAAATGGCTATCAAAAGTTACTAGGTCTCATCTACCTAGAATGCTGGTGGGGGTGGTGGAGGTCCTGGGGGCATGAAGAAGACCGGTGGTCTCTGGGTCAAGGCCTGGAGAGTGGCGAGAAGTCGTCCGGAGACGAACTCCAAGGCAGAGACTCTCCCCTGTAACCTCTCGTGCGAGAGAAGCAGGTCAGTCGTGGCCATGCTGACCCCAGTCATGTGGGCATGGAGGGACTCCATGGCGCCGTCAGTGGCGCGCATGCGCCCGGTCAGCTCAGCCATCTGGTTCCTGAGGTGAAACACCTCAGTGGCTGCAGGTAGCTGACCGATATCGGCGTTCAGCTCCCCCAGATCGGCCTCAAGGCGTCTCAAACGAGCCACCAGTAATGGGACGGTGTCAGGGATGGGCTCGTGAGTAAAGGGCGAGATACCCAGAGGCACTCGGCGGAAGGGATCAGGAAGTGAGGACTCTCCCCGATCATAACAGCTCGGGAACTCCTCGATGATCCGCCAGTGCTGGATCTGGTCGGGTATCCAGGCGAGGTGGGGTAAATCGAACACCTGGCGCCGCTTGGGCGCGGGCTCACCAGAGGTACGTCGGACCTCCCTAGTCCGGGATGGGCCAGCTGCCCGTCCCGGGGTAAATCCCCGTCTGCCGCCACCAGGCGTGGCGACAAAGGTCTTCACAGACCGATCTCGGCCTGCGAAGGGGTCGGCGGAGCTAGTGGCATCCGCAGTGGCTGCACCGCCAGCAGTGGCGGTGGGAGCAGGGTGGTCGGGGGTGTCGTCGGAGGTCCTACGCCTGATAGGACTCAAGAAACCTGCTGGTATAGGGTTCGGGCGTATGACTCCCACAGTGGCGCCCTCTGTCTCGGGGCTGGAAGGGATGTAGTCTTCGGGTGATGGCGTGTACTCAACACTGGGCTCCTCCTCAGAATCGGCAACGCAAATGACCTCTTTCGAAGCCATCACTGCGAAAATATTCCAAAAAGGAACTGTGTCAGTAACATCATGGTAGAGTGGTAACACATAAGTAAACATAAGTAAACATAAGTAAACATATGAGGTCTTGACATGCAAATGGTCGCTTCGGAGTGGGTTATAGTCCAGGCTTGGTTTCCGTTTTGTTTTGTTTGTTTGTTTATCCTGGTTCGCTATAACCACGGCTCTGATACCAATCTGTCACACCCCGGTCAACGGTTTCGGGTGTGAGCGAGAATGGAATCATAGTCGAGGATACATAGAACACTTCTAATAATTTAAAAACTTCATAAAACATTAATTCGTTTCATTGCAGCGGAAAGAGTAGTGGAAACATTAATGTCTTACATATTTTGAAAACATAAGTCTTAAACGATTATTAAAAGCATAAAATGGTTAAGCTGGATAATTGGGACTATGACTCCAAGGACAGGTCCGTTAGCAGTTGTAAGCCCCATTTGCATGTCTTCAAGGAAGTCTCGTCAATTACCTAAGAAATCATGAATATAAAATGGGTCAACATAAAGTTGGTGAGGTTCACAGGTTTAGGACTCGATAGTTAAACAGTTGTAAACAGTTGTAAAACAGTTTCGGTATACTTAAATATTATCAGGGTTTATTGTTGTGGTTGTATGATCTCACCTGAACCTTGATTTCAAATACTAACGGTTTACCCACCCGGCATCTCTTGCCCAGAGATGTTAAACAGTGCAGAATAACTGACGTGTACCCCCAGACAATCCGGAGTCAGAACTGGAGCTACCAGTTAGGGTAGGGTTGTCAACCCAAATAGATCTACTCACTAGCTATCGTTTCGTACAGAACTAATTGAAATCAATTAATGATGGGATTTTCGGTTGTACAAACGTTTATAACGATAATGTACCAAGTTGGGCAATCAGTAAGAGAACAAGTAGTCATACGGCTAACAAGTAAACCATAATATTAAGTAAAAAGCATTTAATCAGTTTTCATGATTTCTCCCCCAAGTATAAAACAGTTAAAAGGAAAAGGGGCCGTGAAACTCACAGTTTTAGCAGATAAGCGGTATTTAAGCAGCAAAGGACGGTAGCACGTAACGTCCTAAATAATTAAATAACATATGCATAAGGTCTATGATCATTTGAGTAACATAAGTCACCCAAGTGATACCGGTCAAGTCTTGACGTTTTAAGTCCGTTTGGATTACTGAAAACTCGTTAACTTGTATTTATTTAAATTAAATACGTTCATGGTTATTTATATTTATGTCCAATAAATATAAACAAATAATCATTTTCAATAATTAAATCATGTCTTGAACATCGAGTAAAAGGAGAAGTAATAATGTTTATTATTATTTTCACAAGTTCGGATAATTATTTTAATTAAATAATTATTTATTCGATTTGTTAATCTTGCAAGTTACAATTATTTTAAATAATTACGATTAACAATTATTTGGTGAATAAAACAAGGTTTAAGTCTTTGCAAATAATTATTTGTCGAAATAATTATTAATGTTTGTTTTATTTATAAAACATAAATCTTTAAGGAAAACATTTAAGGTTTTAAACGTTTAATCATTTTCAAAGGTAAGTTAATATTTCAAGTTCATGAAATATTTTAATAGAAAACGTTGATAAGATTATTTACGACGACGCTTGGATTTATAACATTTGGTTTATAAACTCGTCTTGTATTTAAAATCTCCAACGAACGTCGGTTCGTTTTTGGATACTTTGCTTTTATCAAAGAAATATTAAAAGTCCTTGTAACTATTTTTAAACCAATGATTTGTCTTGATTTATTTTTATAAAAATCTTTTATGAAAACATTTATTTTCAAGTGTGACTTTTTATAAAAATGTCCATTTCTAGCAAGTTTCAAGAAAGGTTAAAACTTGTAATAAATCCAAGTATTTATGTCAAATTAATCATTTGACATAAGTATTATTCTTATCAAATCTAGCATTTATTTTTATTCTTTTTGTCCAATCATTTAATCATTAGTAACACATTAAATATGTTACTTGACTTATTTTAAGAAGTATATTCTTTTTGTTTTAGTCATAGGTTACATATGTAACTTTTATTTAAATAAGTCCATGATTCTTAGTTTATATATTTGTTTATTATCATTTCATGTAATAAGTTAACATAATATAACATGGTTTATATATAGTTAGTTAACATTTTCAATAAATAACATGAATTAATAAATCATCAACCAACATATATGTGTTGGGACCAAATATATATTTAAGTGCAATCACTAACACATTTGTGTTAGGACAAGAAAATAAATAACAATCACTAACACATTTGTGTTAGGACAAGGAAATATAAATAACAATCACTAACACATTTGTGTTAGGACAAGGAAATATAAACATGTATAGATTTGTTAGTTAACATTTTATATGAAGAGGCTTGTATTTTGTTCAAATCAACTAACTTATGAAACCAAGGTTTCATAATCAAGATTCATGGTGCACACCATATTACTTTCCTTAGATTTCATAAGTGTGTTTCACCACACTCTTTGGTTATCTTTAAGCATTTTAAATGCACCAAAGAAGTGTTTGATCTTGGAAGAAGGAGGTAAAGAAAAGAGTTTTGTTAGTTGATCCAACAAAAATCCAAGCATTCTTGATTAATTGTTTGGTTGTTGTCAAGACTTGAGGGTTCTTATGGGTGGAATAAGATGGAGAATGAGTTAGAAAAACTCACAAGAAGAAGAGGAGAGAAAACGGGTGGTGGTGGCGGTTTCCGGCGGCGGAGTGGCGGAGCAACGGTGGTCCGGCGGTGGTTGGCCGGCGGCGGACGGTGGTTGGCGGTGGAGTGTGGGCCGGCTAGGGAGAAAGAGAGGGAGAGTGGGTGTGTCTCTTAGTTGGGTGCAAGGAGACCAAGTGCACCCTAACCTCCTTTTTATACTAAAAGTGGGATTATTAACCTTTGGTTAATTGTGTGTTGTCAACACCAAAATTAACCCAACTAATCTCATGTGTAGGTTGTTAATTTTATAAGTTTTATAAAAAGGTTTGAAGCTTTTATAAAATATGGGAGTGTTAGGAGTTTATAAAAATCATAACTTTCTAAAATATAATCCCATTATATTTTATCCAATTGAATGGTGATTTTTATTTTTATAAACATTGTTGGTCCAAGTTTTATAAAAATATTAGTGGTTTAAAAGATTGGGTAAATTTTATAAAAAGTTGTGGGCTCAAACAAATTTAATTGATTTGTTTCTTGTTGGGCCGAAGCCCAAATGAATTAAGGAAAGGGGAATGGGCCGAGGCCCATTCGTTTGGAAGAGAGGGGACTGGGCCGAGGCCCAGTTGGGTCCGCGAGTGGGGCTGGGCCGAAGCCCAGTTGCGTTGGGCCGCAACGGTTCGGGCCGGGTTCTCGGTCGCGGGCCGGGTTCTTGGTTCGGGCCGTGAAGGGAAAGGGAAAAGGGTTGGGCCGGTTACGGCCCAATGTGATCTGGGCCGCGGGTCGGGTTTCCGGGTTCGGGGTTTTACTCGACTAGTCGATACGAGTATTCGGTTAAATTTTTGGGTTATTCCGGACATTTTTGGGCTTGTTGGGCTTACCGGGCCCAATAGGATAAATGGTTTGGAATTTGGCTAGGTCTTGACAACGTAACACTTGTTTTAAGTTCGTAAAACGTTTTATCGGTTTGTAACGGTTTGATAAAAATATAAAATGTCAAATTTTATATTTAATTTCTTATTGTTGAAATTCCACATTTAATTATACGATGGACGTTATATTTTACGTACGTGTATATTCTAGTTTAAACGCGGAATTTGAAGTCGGTTAATCGTTTAACTTATCACAGTTAATCAGGCATTAAAGCGGTAATTCACATAATTATCATGAAATTAAAAAGTCAACAAAAGTCAACGGAGAGAGGTTTGACCTGATTTGGACGGGTTGTCACATTAACTTTTCACCAAATATTTTGCCCTAATTTAAGTTTTCCCCAAAAAAACTCCTTCCCCCCTCTCCCAAAAAACACCGATGCAGAGAAGACCTCCCAAAGAAACATCAACGCAAAGAAGAAAAATCCACCGACGATTTCGTCCACGCCTCTCCACCGACCCCTTGCAACGATTTCGTCCACGCCACCGCCGACAACATCTTCCACCATCGACACCAATAGTTCCTCCAACCTCATCGCTAAGTCCACTTAATCGACGCCTAAGTCCACCTAATTGAAAAAAGCCCTGTCTCCATCTCCTTGAGCTTCGATTCTTCTCCTCTCCCCCTGGCTTCAAACCGTGAGTTCGAGTACGTGTTTTCCCCAATTTGCTTCTTTGATTCTTCTCCTCTCCCCCTGGCTTCAGATCGTGACTTCGAGTTAGGGTTCTTGTGATGAGGATTCAGTTTACCTTGTTTCCCAAAGCAGATTACTCCTTTCCAAGGTGAAAGTTTCGATATAACCTTGTCTCCTAGTTGAAATTCCAAAAGTTTTTGTCGTTTATCAGCATAAATTTTTTGCCTATCATGGGCCGCTTCCATACGGTTTTTGATCTACACAATTTTCTCATTTTTTTGTTCACCAACTCGGGACCTGTGAGCTGGTTGTCAACAACCTCTGCCCAGCATATGGGTGACCTACATTTACGGCAATATAATGCCTCAAACGGGGCAGCTCCAATACCAATGGTAGGTGGATCTCCCAACTCCTGCCGAAATCGAACACACAAGCACGTAGCATGTCTTCTAAATTCTTAGTAGTCTACTCACTTTGACCATCAGTCTGGGAATGATATGCGGTGCTCATATCCAAGTGCGTTCCCAACGCCTTCTACAGTGACTGCCAAAAGCGAGACGTGAATCGGACATCTAGATCCGATATGATTGAAATTAGTACCCCGTGCCGAGTGACAATTTCCTTTAGATAAATACGGGTCAACTTTTCCATTTTAACCAACTCTTGGATTGCTAGGAAATGTGCTGATTTAGTTATGCGATCAACTAGCACCCAGATCAAATCGCACTTGCTTGTTGTACGAGGTAACTATGCGATGAAATATATAGCGATTTATTCCCATTTCCATACAGGAATTTCCAGTTGCTGTAACAACCCTGATGGTTTCTGATATTCCATCTTGACCTTAGAGCAAGTTAAACATTTACTTACATAGGTGGTGATGTCAGCCTTCATGTTTGGTCACCACTAAAGTGCTTTCAAGTCATGGTACATTTTATCTGAGCCCCGATGAATAGAGTACTGATGCACGCGAGTCGTATATCAATATTGAAGGGTTATTGTATGAAAAAGGGTTTTAAATTTATAAACCTAAAACTATCAAAAGGACAATTCACGCACAAGCAGGTAAGTGTACCTATCGCTTACTAGTGTAGTATATATCCTACAAAATAGAATCGGGTGACGAACAATAGGAACACGTACTAACAAAATCAATGCAAATGTAATTAACACCAAATAACATATAAAGTAGTGGGAATGCAAAATATATTAAAAGCATCATCTTGATTTAGAATCCCCTTGCTACAATTTTTAACTGTTAATAAATGTTTATGCTCACTTTTCCTAAAGATAACTAGACCAATTGCTAAATTCAACCTAGTTCAATTAAGACAGTTATTAACACAGAACGCCCTACAAATCACCGCTAAGAGATATGTCTCTCTGTCTAAGACCTCCAAAATGCTATGGACACATATTTTAGCAATCCTAACATAGTGCTATTCAATTGATTAATTCTATGTTGATTAGAGAGTTCCTAACTAGCATCCACCATAACAGAGTTATCTAGTAAATGGCACATAACAGGATAGGGAAAACCCTATAACTCTAAAGGCAATTAGACTCTAGATATCATATAACACATATTAACACAGCTCATGAATACAATGATCCATATCCCTCTCAGGATACAGCCTCAGGCCAAATATCAACCAAAACCCAATGACCTAAAGAAAGAATTACTAACCTATAGGATTCGCCCACTTCCTATAAACTAACAAAACCACACCACAGAATCATAAACAACATAAACATGCATGCATACGTATCAACATATGATAATCAATTAAACACAACATTCAAACGCATAAACAATCATTCAAACGTAGTAATCATAGTACAAGGTTCATCTCCACCAAGATCATGGTGGAGTTTAGCCTCTCATGGCAGAAATCAATTCAAACATATAACTAAACATTGAAAACATAACTTAGAATTAAGTCTAACTACGAATTGAACGACGAAAACTAACGATTACTGAATTCATGTGATCTGATTACTTCTCTCTGGCTTCCAAATAGCTCTACAACTCTGGAAAAACGTCTCTGGCTGTCAAGAGTCACTTAACCTTGCATTAGAATCGAAAAGTTATATTTATAGGGAAACTTAGGGTTTTCATATTCTTGGGCGTAACGGCCCGTAATGCCGTCATGAGTCATTACGGTCGGCTTCCAGAATTTCTTCTAAATTTAGCTCGATCTCAATCTTGTTTAACAAGAAAACTCACAATCCGGCTTTAGCTCAAGAATTCACTATTTTCCTTTAAAATCCAAGACTTTATCATTATTGGACCTGAAATCCAGTTTTTGCTAAAACCAGACAATTTCACGTTAATTGTGACAGGAAATAGCTAGTAAATAACCAAAACATGTGTGAAAATGTGTATAAAAATATGTTACATTTGAAGCACATCAAACATCCACACACTTGAGCATTGCTCATCCCTGAGCAATTCCAGAATTTTCCTAACAACACTACTACAACGACATCTCAGATACACAGATATATATTGCATCACACTTGCTAAGTCCTTAGGATTTTACCACAATACTAGGGAAAAACTTGACAAGCATATAAATTTAGATGAAAATCACAGATAATACCCCAGTTCCTTGCAACCTTTCTCTTTGCTCACTCACTTACCATTTTCTCTCGACTCTTTGGGTGTAATTGCGTTCTTGAGTTTATATATTGATCACGCTGCTGAGTACCCCCAATTCAAACATTGCTCAAAGATACGGGTGTATGAGCTACCACCCTAAGTATATATTGGCGTATACTTACAGCCATGTCACAACTTTTCATTGTGATTTATTTACACTATATTTCTTTTTGGGTCAGCTTTCTTGGATCATTTTGACTTTTGATGAGCTAGGTTTTGTGATTTTTCTCATTTTAATGGAATTTTTTAGTAGGGAAAATAGTATAAATATGTTGGAGCTATGCAGAAGGTCCAACATCTTCGGGCAATTGACAACCCAGAAAAGATCCAAAGTGTAGGTCCGAAAACAACAACCGTTCACGATATTCTATCAATCACGAGTGCGGAATCCAAGTGATTGATTGATTCAAGAAGAGAGATGAGAAGAATACTAGAAAACGATTAATATAAATGATAAAAACCTGATCTTTGCACACAAGAAAACTTGTTGGGTACAAAATAAGAAATCGTAAACTCTGTCTCACGGGTTTACGATCGTGAACACCGTGTGGCTCTCTTAGAATCGTAAACAGCAACTCGAATCCGCCCCCCCCCCCCCCAAATGGTGAACTCATGGGGTATATATAGTGCCCCATTGGGTTTACTATTGGGCCCCTTCATGATCATAAACCCAATAGTAAACCCAAGCCCAACCATAAACTAGCCTACTAATCTAATTAAACCCTCTAAGCCCAGCCCAACTTATTTAATATTACAAGCCTCATAATCTAGCCTCTACAATCTTCCCCTAGGCTTGTGATATTAAATGTCTTCGATCTTTGAAAATCTTCTTCTTGACTGCCTGGCAAAGATGCTGATGAAGATTCTTTCCGCAGAAATCTTCATTGGGTTTCATAACAGGCACTTGGGACTTCCTCTTGATCAGCATCAGCTTTAACTTCTTGAAATGAACAAGTTAATGAGATGGAGGATTCTCAATGACTGGTTCTTGCTGAATCTTCGGTAACTATCTTGAATCTCCAAAAATTAGAGGGTAAAATTTTGAAAGCCTCTAACTGTGAAGAACTTGATTGTTGATCTTCAAACTTCATGATCTCTGACTGCTCTCTGCATCATTTTCTTCATCAAAGATTGACTTGAAATCTTCAGCTTTCCTTAAACTTGTGAGCATTTTCTTTGAAAAACTTTTGAAGATTTTGGAAACTTGTAAAGACACCAACAACTTCCCCTGAATAGTTGATTTTCCAGATGGAAGTCTTATCCGGCTGGTTCTTTAACTTTGAGCAGCAGCATCAGCAGCATCTTTCTATCATCAACCTGTCTGACACACATTTGAAAAAACATACTCCACCAGACATTTGATGATTGGTCTTTGGGTTAGAAGGTAATTATCATCTGTTCAGTTGATTCAAATAAACATAATTTTAACCAAAAACCCTAATATAGATTACGGGTTTTCTATAAAACTTCCCCTGAACCCAAGACCTCTAAAGACTTCCCCTTAGCTGATAACTTCCCCTCAGCTAAGGAATTCCCCTGAGATAATACATATTATCTTCGAGTTCCCTTCAGATAGTATGTATTATGGAAGTCTTTTCAATAGATAATAAGTATCATCCTTGAGTTCCCTTCGGATAATACTTACTATCCCATCTCCTTCCCCTAAAAATTTGTCAAGATCTGACGGAGGAAGTCTTTTCCATTAGATAATAAGTATCATCCTCGAGTTCCCTTCGGATAATACTTATTATCCCATACTCCTTCCCCTAAAAATTTGGCAAGATCTATCGGGGGCATATTGTCATGCATTAAAACCCATGAAAAACACATTTTGACTTCTCAAATCAAACTGGCCAAGACGAAAACACACCAAAAAGAACTTAACGACTCACACACGAAAGATAAAAACAAACAAATACTTACCAATATCAAACATGAGAAAGTTTACAAGGGATCAAACCGTATGAATCTGACTGAGGAACCCTTTTCAGCTTTAGTTACTCAACTAGTCCAGGTGATTGCCGGTATGTTTGTCCGCTTTAAACTCAAACCCGTTTAATCCCAACCAAATGCGTCATGCTTAATATAGTACAATATTACCGTCATGTTTAATTGTCCCCACACCCAAGCGTACACAGCAAAACCTACCCAACCTCAGAGTTTATTGAGGATTCACAAACCCCCAACTTGAGGAACCATGCACCACGACTATGACTACCACTTATTTTCATTAACCATCAGTTGGTGATCAGGTCGGCCGCTAAGCACGCAAAGAAGACCAACTGAGTGATTATTTTTCATTTTCTTTTCTTTTCCATTTTTTTCATTTCTTTTTCTTTTCTTTTTATTATGTGGTGTAGTCATGACAGCAGAGACATGGCGTGTGAGAGAGTGAATACTAGGTAATTACCACTCTCAACCCATTTTTGCCGGGACTCAGTCTTTTAAACGATGCAACCTGGGATGGGAAACTAAACATATATATCTTTTAAGTCCATTACACTTACATTGGAGGTCATAAGTTTAGGTCGAGCCTACCGAGCATATCACCGTGGAGCTTTCCTTTCACTTCCGCCTTACGCGTGTCAGCCATCTCCAACCCGGACATTCATTTTACTTCCCCTAAACTTCTCAAAAACAAGACACAAACAATTAAAAATTGAAAAGCACACTATTTTTGAGGGGTCAACTTTTTCTTCATCTTTACATGTCTTCCCCTTGCTTTTTTATTTTTAATGTCACAATCTTGTGAACATCATTTTTCAAATTTTTTTTTAAATAAAAAAAAGACACACAAACACACTTAAAAGAACAAAACACAAAATTTTGAAGATATCTGGCCAAGCTAACTTTCAAAGTATTGATTTGAAAATTTTAGAAAATTGGGTTTCATGCCATGCACGCTTTATTTCATTTGAGGTCAAACATATAATCAATCAACTACTCAATTGAAACTTTAATGAAGTAGGTTTGACTCAAAAGACCCTTTGTTGCCTCATCATTCAAACAACCAAGTTTACCTTTCATGCTGATTTTGACCTTTTACCTCTCAATGAGACATACCTTCCATTTATAGATTACTTGACATGACATGAAGATACGTCTCCTAAACTGTGCATGGAACAATCACTTATCAACAAACAAATTAGTAATAAAAACGTTAGTGATAATCCTCCTTGATCGTTCCTGCACAGAGTGAGAGATTAGTTAGCTAAGAGTACCCAGGCCATTGTTTTTCTTGGTACTCCTGAGGAATCAATGAATGAAATTTCTTTTAAAAACATTCCTTTTGAAAAATCAGGAAGTTGGGATGATTTGGTTGTAGCTGCATTAGCCTTTGGTTTCCAAGTTCCAGGTGATTTAACATTTGTTTTAGTCACCTTTGGAGTTATGACCTTAGGTACTTCAACCTTCTTCGTTTTAGATTCACTTTTCAAAATAGTTTTTGTTTTAGTCACCTTTTGAGTTGTGACTTTAGGTATTTCAACCTTCTTCATTTTAGAATCATTTTTCAAAACACTTTTAGTTACCTTGGGAGGGGTAACCTTGGGTTTTTCAGACTTTGGTTGTTTTGAAAATGGTTTCTTCACCTGTTTTTGGAAATTTTTGTAACTTGGAAAGCTGTTGTTTTGATTTATAGATTTTCTTTCAGCTTTGGCAGCGCCCCAATGTTGATCAGAGGGTTTAACCTTAGGAGCAACAGTCTTCCTTGCCTTAGGTGTTTGCACCATCATTGGCTTAGACTTCACAGACTCCTGAGATGAAACCCTTTGAGTTTTCGGATAATAGGGTTCATAAGGGAGATAAAGACAGTTTCTAGCAATATGACCAGCGATGCCACAATTAAAACAAGTCTGCTTCTTTAGATAGAAGTCAGACGTGTACCCATTTGTCTTTGGTGGCTGATATGGAGCTGGTTTGCCTTGTGTATGCTTCTTTGGTTTGACTGGAGCTTCAGATTTGACTTTCTGCTGGTTTGTCGAAGCCTGTGTCGAACCTGTCTTTACTGTCTTTGTGCTTCCTTGATTCTTTGACGTTGAAGCACCATTCTTGCAATTACAACAACAACTACATGATCCAACTGAAGAAATGGGAGACACTGCTACTCCCTTGAGTTTTTCATTCTTAACTCCAGCTGTTGGTTTCATACTTGGATGCTTGATGGTGATCTTTGGCCTCTCAACTTCAGCTTTACTTATTACTCCATTAGTTATTCCCTTGAACTTGGAGGAGAAGGATGGTAATTCATATCCCACATCTAGTTCTTGGTCAAACATTGATCCAGATGTCATAAAGATCTTCCCCTCAGGCTGTGTCGTCAAGATCACCTTTTCCCGTTTCACTTCATCAACAATCTTAAAGTATGGAGTCTCAGTTTTAGGATACAGTTTCAGTTTTATCTCCGACACAGGAGCTTTGGCCTCATTCTTGGTCACATCATTAACTCCACTTTTACTTGTACCAGCATCATCATGCTTGGAGCTATGACATCTGTTATACTCATGGCACTCAGCATCATCTCTTGATACATCCTCTATTCTCCCTTCACCATATGTCATGTTTGCCTCGTTGTCTATTTCCTCTTGAGTCAATGGTGTAGTTCCAATCAAGACACTATCAATAGGAGGAGCAGCTTCTTTATAATCAGATTTGGTTCGTTCAACTTGATCCTCACTAAGAAGTATTCCTATAATGTCTCTGGGAACTGGTGGAGGAATGATGTTGTTCATTGCCAAAGATTTATCAGTTTTCTCTGACCCAAACCCAGATGTGTCTTTCCCAACTTGACCAGTCACAACAGCATGTGACAATTCCTTTCCAGCATCGAGCATTCTTTTGCTTCTCATTTGATTCACATCTAGTTTCACTTGTAACTCATTGTTCTTATGCTTAAGTTCATCTATCTGCTTACTTAGTTCAGCTATTTCTAACTTAGAATTGTCATATAGAAGAGTTTTCTCAGTAGCAAGTTTTTGATATTTCACAATGTCTAGTTTCTGAGCTTTTACCTTCTCCTCATTCTTTTGCCATCTACCCTTAAAAGAACTCCTCTCGCATTTTATCTCAAATAATTCTATCTGATAATTTTTACAAATTTGCCTAAGTCCAGGAATTATACGAGCACAAGTGGGATTGGGGCATATCTCAGTTTTGTCAACTTCATCTGCGAAAGCATCTTTGTCCTCAACTATATTCTTTTCTTCAACCACTAAACTCATTTTCTATCCTTAGATATGCAGCTTCTGAAAATTTGGTGAAATCGGCAAAAACGGCAAAAACACTATTCAAAGAATAGTGTCAAAAACATAAAACTGATAAACGGAGGCCTTCGGAGTGGAATTTGGGGGTCCAAACGAGCTCCCCTGGACATTAGTCGGGGGTAATTCTAGGGCTTGTTGTCACGAATGTCGTGTTAAAATTTAAGCTTCTAACTCCAAACGAGTCAAAAGTTATGCTCGTTTCCGTGAAAGTGTGAAATAGTGACTTTTTGCCGCAAACTAGTTTCCGATCGAAAACCATGTTTACGATCGTAATCACATGTTTCTGATTGTGAAGACAGCTGGATCGTAAACACTGATCGTAAACCTGTTTCCGATCACCTTCAGTCGTAAACACGTTTCCGGCCAGTAAAATCGTAAACGCCGATTCCGTTTAAAAATGTCGTAAACACCCAAAAATCGTTGTTTGATGTCGTAAACTCAAACTTCCTGATCGTAATCCTTCAAAAATCCGATCTTGAACTCGTAAATATAGAAATTGCTAAGAACACCAATCGTAAACTCTCAAAGCAACCCAGAAACTGATCGTAAACACCAAGAACAGCGATCGTAAACACGACGAACAGCCCAGAAACAGCAGCAAACTCGATCGTAAACCTGAAAAAGTCAAGAAAAACTCACAGAAACCGTTAGAGCTCTTGAATCAATAACGTGAGAACCGCGAAACACTCGTTTCTTGGCTCTGATACCAATTGTAGGTCCGAAAACAACAACCGTTCATGATATTCTATCAATCACAAGTGCGGAATCCAAGTGATTGATTGATTCAAGAAGAGAGATGAGAAGAATACTAGAAAACGATTAATATAAATGATAAAAACCTGATCTTTGCACACAAGAAAACTTGTCGGGTACAAAATAAGAAATCGTAAACTCTGTCTCACGGGTTTACGATCGTGAACACCGTGTGGCTCTCTTAGAATCGTAAACAGCAACTCGAATCCCCCCCCCCCTCCCAAATGGTGAACTCATGGGGTATATATAGTGCCCCATTGGGTTTACTATTGGGCCCCTTCATGATCATAAACCCAATAGTAAACCCAAGCCCAACCATAAACTAGCCTACTAATCTAATTAAACCCTCTAAGCCCAGCCCAACTTATTTAATATTACAAGCCTCATAATCTAGCCTCTACACAAAGTAAACACAAGGCTTAAACGTGGTCTCAATATAAACCTAGAAGCAATTCTAAACAATTGACATCCCTTATGTGCTATATAGTATTTTCTTTCCTCCTAGTGCCCTGTCTTGTATCTCTTTTATGACGGGTCCTTTCCTACACTAAGGCTTAACTCACATGGGAATGGAATGGGTAGATAATCTAGATTGCAAGATACCGGCGGTATTCTTGATCATGAATTTATTGAAAACTGCTTATCTAGTAAGATCATTCTTGCTACCTAAAGACATGGTAATGCAAGCACGTTTTAAAACGAGTCCATGAATTATACTGAGAAGGTGTGCTTTCGTGTTAATGGAAACTTATTTATTGTGGAAGTTTGACAATTTTGAAAAGAATTTTGAAAAATTTTGTGAATTTTGAAAATCTTAGTCATTTTGTTGTCTTTGTACATCATAATCACACAACTAAGGCCCTGGCTTCCCATCCACACACTTAAAACCATACATTGTCCCCAATGTACATAATCAATAACATACGAGTGTGAGAAATGGAAAACTTCCCTGTAATCTGATAGTCATGAGCCCATTGTATTTCTTTGCTATGTTGTTGAAACCTTTCTACCTGTCTAGACTTGTCATTGCGGTTGCAATGCAATAGTAGCAGCATGATAAAAATTAAAGCATTCATACAACCATAGCACATTATAAACATAATCAGCCATACCCGGTATATCACACGATCATCAGTAATGTTCTTATTCGGTTATAATCATCCAAAATATAAACATAAACAAAAAAACAAAAGAAAATTAAATAAAGTGTATCCAGTGCATCACCAAAAGAAAGTAAACCAAACATAAACAAGCGTCATCAAATCAAGGAGCATCCACTATATCATCAAGGTCCTCATCATCATAATCATCCACACTGACAACCGGTGAATACTCGCACTTGTCGTCATCATCATCACCCTCTCCAGCAGCAGGCACCCTCGGTGTGAATGGAATGAAAAGGTCGGGTCTGGTAGCCTCCGCAATAAGCCACTTGGTGAATATATGCGAGCTCGGCAGGGCCACCCTACTAACAGAAGATACGGCAGGAGGGATAGGGTAGGTATGAGGTGGAGGCTGGCTAGCCTGGCCGCCCTCTGGGATAATGGCCTCACGAGCAGGTGTGAGGAGGTAAGATTCGTCCTCCTGCAGCTCGATGATATCAGTGTTGGCGAGTTGGGTCTGTCCCAAATGTGTGGGTGCAGGGTGAGCAGTGTGACCGGCGATGACCTGATCAGTAAGCAGGCCATAATGGTGAGCGATTCGGGTAATATAAGGGGCTAAAGGCCAACTCCTTGGTACGCACAAGAGTGGTGGACATAGCCTTCGCCAAGAGGTGTACAATATTGCACTTGTGCTGATGCACAAGGTAGTACATGATGAAGATCTCAAAGGTGTTCACCCGCTCGTTACACGCCAAGCGGGCGTGTAGCGAGTAGCTGATCAGGCGGTGGATGTATTGTTGAAGAGGATAACGGTACCATCTATACCTACCGGAAGTTGGGGTGTAGGTGCCGTTCGCCACGGTCTGCCAGAAGGTCCCTAGGTTAATAGTAGACCACTCACTGGATAGCATGCCTGTATTGTACTCCGGGTCATCCCCCTCTGCAATGTCAATGAGTCTGGCACACATGCAGAACTCAATGACGAACATCGAGCGATCAACACCCCCTAGCCTGAAAGTAATAGTGGCTGGGCTACGGGGGTTGTTGGAGTGGGAATCGAAGTGGAATGTAGAAAGTACCTCTAAAACTAACTCTCGGTAGACCGGAATCTGGTTTGTGCTGAAGGCGCACCTCCAATCTGCAGTAATAAGCCCTTGGGCATGATCTCCGAGGCCTATCGAGTCTAACCAACCCTAGTCAATCCCATGCATCTTGATTAGGCGCTTTGCAATGTGGCTACCCAATCGTTTATAGGTGTGACTCCTAGAATTGAATTGTAACCATTGATGCGGGTGATGTGGTGCGTATGGTTCGAGGTCCTCGGGGTTCCTCAAAAGTGAAATGGATGTCCTCTGCCTTTTCTTTCCCTTCTTGGCCATTTGAACCTGTCAACAATTTCAAAACAGCAGCAAAACAAAAAACAGCCAATTTTCTGTGTAGAACGGCTCGTGACCGTGTCACGGGTCGTGACAGAGGCGATTTCGCCAAAATTGTTTGATTGGCCATGGATTCAAGCCATTTTTGCAAATCATCAGAACATATATGCTTCTAAGTGTAATGCGACCTAGGAGGGGTAAAAGCCCCTTGAATTTTGACCTAAATCATGGGTTTTTAGCCTCGACTTCACCCGAAACCCTAAAATTCGAATAAATAAGAGAACAAGAGGAATTTACCTTGATCGCCTAAAATTGCCCAGAGCTCTCACCGGTTGAAGGTTTGTGTAAAATGACGTCGTAACAAGGCGTGTCCGACGCTTATCAGCGTTTTTAGACCGATTACGGCCTGTAACAACGTCACGGCTTGTGACGAACGAGTTTTCAGAAAACTTTAAAAAATTTAAATTCCCCATCCACACACTTAATTTTGGTACAAATTTAGTGTGTAAAGGATACATGGAAATGAGAAATGAAAAGAAAAGAGTAAAAATGAGAAGATAAAATAACGGGTTACCTCCCGGAAGAGCTTGTTTATTAACGAGTCATTAGCTTGACTCGTAATGCGTGTACAATCATGGCTTTCTCGAGGGTGATTTCCTCGTCCTCGATTTCTTCTATGCGTCCGCCTGGATAATGTTTCAGTCGTTGACCATTGACACAGAACGTTGCCCCATCTTTCTTTATAACTTCAACTGATCCATTTAGAGATGCGCTTTTGACTTGATATGGCCCGTCCATCTTGATCGCTGTTTACCCGGGAAGAGTCTTAATCTAGAATTGTACAGAAGGACCTTGTCTCCCGGTTCGAATACTTTCTCCCCTCGTAGGTAACGATCATGTAGACGTTTGGTATGTTCTTTATACTTAGAGGAAACATTGTATGCATCATCTCTCATTTCTTCTAACTCATGCAGTTGAATGTAGCATCTTTGACCTGCTCCTTCAAGATCCAAATTAGCTGCTCTGAGGGCCCAATAGGCTCTGTGTTCTAGTTCTAAGGGAAGATGACACACTTTCCCGTACACTAACCTAAAAGTTGTTGTGCCTATTGGTGACTTGTATGCAGTTCTAAATGCCCAGAGCGAATCATCTAGCTTTTCTGAACAATCCTTCGATTACTACCAAGAGTCTTTTCCAGAATTCTTTTAAGACCTCTATTGGTAACTTCTACTTGACTGCTAGACTGAGGATTGTATGGCGTAGCTAATCTGTGTGAAACCCCTTATCTAGAGAATAACTTCTTTAGGAAATGAACCACAATCCTGGCATCATTGGTAGGCAATGCTTGTGCCTCTGCCCATTTAGAAATATAGTCAACTGTGACTAGAATATATTTATTTCCATACGAGCTTGCGAAGGGTCCCATAAAGTATATCCCCCATACATCAAACACTTCACATATCTGGATTCCTTTCTAGGGCATCTCATCTCGTTTAGAGATTCTTCTAACTTTTTGGCAGGGGTCGCATTTACTAACCATATCTTGAGTGTCCTTAAATATGGTATGCCAGTAAAAACTTGCATCGAAGACTTTCTTAGCAGTGTAGCTTGGTCCATGATGTCCACTAGTTGGTCCTTCATGACAATGCCTAATAATAAAGTCTGCCTCATAATGGTCTACGCATCGTCTAATCACTTGGTCTGGTCCAATTCCGAACAAGTATGGGTCATCCCAGATATAGTATTTCAGGTCACTAAAGAATTTACATTTTTGCTGGTAGGTGAGTCCTGGCCGAAGATATTTACAGGCGAGATAATTGGTGAAATCTGCATACCATGATGTGTCATTTATTCTTGTGCTGATATGCATCAAGGTTTCACCTGGGAATTTATCATTAATATTTTCTTCTGCAATGATACTTTCTTTAGTTGTCTCTAGTCTTGAAAGATGATCCACTGCTACGTTCTCAGCTCCTTTCTTGTCTTTGATTTCTAAATCAAACTCTTGAAGTAATATGACCCATCTGATGAGCCTAGGTTTTGCATCCTTTTTCGCAAATAAGTATTTAATGGCCGCATGATCGGTGTATACGGTAATATTAGATAGGATGAGGTATGACCTAAATTTATCTAGGGAAAAAACAATAGCTAGGAGTTCTTTTTCCGTAGTTGTGTAACTTTCTTGATCATCATTGAGCTTCATACTAGCGTAGTAGATTGGATGAAAGTGCTTGTCCTTTCTTTGACCAAGTACTGCGCCTATGGCATAATCACTAGCATCACATATTATTTTGAATGGGAGTGTCCGATTAATCAGGTGCAATTATGATTAGAGCATTCGTAAGTTTATCCTTTAGCGTCTTATAAGCTTTGATACATCCAATGAAAAGATGAATTCTGCATCTTTTTCTAAAGTTTGGTCATAGGCTGTGAGATATTTGAAAAATCCTTAATGAAGCGACGATAGAATCCAGCATGACCAAGGAAGCTTCTAACACCCTTAACGTTCTTAGGAGGAGTTAGTTGTAAAATGGTCAATATTTTTTCCTTGTCTACCTCTAATCCTGCTTTGGATATCTTATATCCTAGTTTAATGCCTTCTCTAACCGAGAAGTGGCATTTCTCCCAATTAAGTACTAGGTTGGTCTCCCGACATCGAGCCAAGATCTTTTCTAAACTTGCTAGACATTGATCAAAGCTGTCTCCAAATACTAAAAAATCATCCATGAAGACCTTCATGGAGTCTTTGATCATGTCATCAAAAATTGCCATCATGCAACATTGGAAAGTAGCAGGAGCATTTCATTACCCAAATGATCTTTCCTAGTGACATCATTTAGTTTACGATAGTCTATGCACACACGCCATCCCGTCACAGTTCTAGTAGATATTAGTTCATCTTCCTTTCTGATGACCGTCATTCCTCCCTTTTTAGGTACAACTTGAACTAGACTTACCCATGGAGAATCCGAGATTGGGTATATCAATCTGGAATCGAGGAGTTTCAGAACTTCTTTTCGTACCACATCCTGCATATTGGGATTGAGACCCCTCTGTGGCTGAACTACTGGCTTGTATGATTCCTCCATTAATATTTTGTGAGTACAAAAGGATGGGTTTATCCCTTTTATATCCATGATATTCCATGCCATGGCTCCCTTTTTTTCTTTCGAGCAATTTAATAAGTCTCTCTTTCTGGTCGGGTTCCAAATGTGAGGAGATGACCACTGGCAACTTGGAGTTTCTTCTAGAAATGCGTACTCTAAATGGTCAGGAAGTTCTTTTAGTTCTACCTCAGGTGGCTCTTCCATCGAGGATTTCATGTTGGGTTCTATAGAGCCTTCCACGTGGTAGCAGTTCGTTTTTGCATCGAAGATGAACTTGAATGGTTCAGGCTCATGTTCTTCAATAGAGGAAGGAGTATCGTTAGAATCTGGTTCAGGCTCATGTTCCTCAAGTTGGAGCTCGCAACTTGTGTCTATTGTCTCTCCATAGTTGACTACCTCATCTTGTAGAAAAACAAGTTGTCTTCATGATCATATTCCATTTTTTTGTCAATGTTTATAGATAGAGATTGTCCATCAACTCTTAGAGTAAGCTTCCCTTTTTAAACATCAATTAATGTACGTGCGGTAGCTAAGAATGGGCGTCCTAAAATCATTGGAGTATTCTCATCTTCAGCCATATCTAAGATGATGAAGTCGACAAGAAAAGTGAAACTTCCTACTTGTACGATTAGGTCTTCTACAACCCCTCTGGGTTATTTGATAGAACGATCTGCCAGTTGTATGCTCACTCGAACAGGTCGAAGGTCTCCTAGGTTGAGTCGATTAATTAGAGAAAAAGGCATGAGATTTATATTGGCCCCTAGGTCAGCAAGTGCTCTTTTGACTTCACAACCATAAATATGGCAAGGAATAGTGAAACATCCTGGATCCTTTCTCTTTTGTGGAAGAGTATTCTGACATACTGCTATGCATTTTTCGTTGAGCGTAACATGAGAAACTCCCTTGAACTTCTTCTTATTGGCCGAATATCCTTTGATAAATATCTCTATAGGCGGAATACAATCTAGTGCATCCAGAAGAGGTATTCGTATTTCCAGCGGTTCTATCATTTCCCGAATCCTCTTAATCTTTACTGCTTCTGTGGATGTCTTTAGCCGTTCAGGAAATGGCATAGGAGGCGTGTATGTACGTTTTAGGTTTCTCCTTTACTTTAGTTGGTTCTTCGGGCGAATCCTTCTTCTCACCTGATTTTTCTTTAGTGGTTTCTTCGACTGTTGTTTCTGAGGTGCTTGGTTCCTCGTCTCTAGCAATTTCGTTACTTGTGCTCTTACCGCTCCTAGTGGCTATCTATGTTGTCTCCATGTACTCTCTGTAGGGGTTTGAGATTACTATAATTCCGAAGCTCCTCTTTCAGGTTATTAAGCTCTCTTATGACTCTGATCATGTCTTCATTCTGCTGCATAGCTGCCACCCTGAATAGATGTTGAGTCGACAATGCGATCTGTTAAAGCTCTTCAATGTCATCTCTGTTCATCTTTATATCTTCCCTTACCAAGGTTAACTTTCTCGTGAGTTGGGATTGAGATGTAGTTCTCATAACGTTCACTGTTTTGTGTTCGAGTTGCATTCCTTCAACGGTATCCGTGAGGGTACTTAGTTTCAACTCTATGGATGTGGAATGAGCAGAGATATTTCTTAAACGAATGTGGGTTTTATCATTTGGCCAATGACACTCATTTTTAGTAGCGATTTATATTCGGGCACGAGCTTTATCGGGACTTAGTCCTAACCACGATCCACAGGCACTCATATCTAAAGGTAAACGAGCTTCTAGAAAAATTTCCCAGTAGAAGGTGTTGAGGACTCCCTCTGTAATTTTGTGATGACGACAACTTCGAATGAGAAAGGAATATAGTTCCCATGCGTCATTGAAGGATTATTCTTCTTTCTGTGCGAATGACAAGATTTGGGAACGAGTTTGAACAGTAAGAGACGGCGGGAAACATTTTTTGATAAAACAGTCGCAAAGTTCTTTCCAGCTTGTGATAGAATCACGTTTTAGGGAAGTGAGCCACTGACGAGATGCTCCTATAAGACTAAACAGGAAAAGGCAAAGTTTGATTTCTTCTTCTGTGATCTCTTGAAGTCGGAACATGTCGCAAACCTCTTCGAAATTAGTGATGTGTGTGATAGGTGATTCATCGTCAGAACCAGAGAATTTCCCTGATTTTTCAAGTAAGGTGATGAAACCAGGGTTGATTTTAAAGGCAGTAGCCTTGATTTCCGGTTTCACGATGCAAGTTCGTGATAATTCAATGGACGGTTTATTATACCATCCGATGAACATTCCCGGAGTATCCATAGGAATGGATACTGATGGTGATAAAACACCTGAAATTGATTAAGTTAGGAGCTTGTGTTCCCCGGCAACGGCGCCAAAAACTCTTTGATGCACGCGAGTTGTATATCGATATTGAAGGACTTTTGTACAAAAAAGGGTTTAAATTTATAAACCTAAAACTATCAAAAGGAAAATTCATGCACAAGCAGGTAAGTGTACCTATCGCTTACTAGTGTAGTATATATCCTACAAAATAGAATCGGGTGTCGAACACTAGGAACACGTACTAACGAAATCAATGCAAATGTAATTAACACCAAATAACATATAAAGAGTAGTGGGAATGCAGAATATATTAAAAGCATCATCCTGGTTAAGAAACCCCTTGTTAGAATTACCAATTGTGAATAAATGTTTATGCTCACTTTTCCTAAAGATAACTAGGCCAATTGCTAAATTCAACTTAGTTCTATTAAACCAGTTTTGAACACATAACGCCCGACGAATCACCGCTAAGAGATATGCCTCTCTGTCTAAGACCTCCTAAATGCTATGGACATACATTTTAGCAATCCTAACATAGTGCTATTCAATTGATAAATTCTATGTTGATTAGAGAGTTCCTAACTAGTATCCACCATAACAGAGTTATCTAGTAAATGGCACATAACAGGATAGGCAAAACCCTATAACTCTAAAGGAAATTAGACTCTAGATTTCACCTCAGGCCAAATATCAACCAGAACCCTATGACCTAAAGATAGAATTATTAACCTATAGGATTTGTGACTTCTTATAAACTAACAAAACCACACCACAGAATCATAAACCACATCAACATGCATGCATACGTATCAACATATGATAATCAATCAAACACAGTTTTGCATAAACAATCATTTAAACGTAGTAATCATAGTACATGGTTCATCTCTACCAAGATGATGGTGGAGTTGATGTGCTTTAAATTACACATCATTTTATTAGTCAAACACCCACGAATGTTGATAGTTTATGCATTATTTTGGTCTATTTTATTCTTGTTTGCTGTGAAATGTCATAAACATGTAATTAGAAGGGGCTAGAGTGATATTTGAGAATTTTACGAAGTTTTGGGGCTGAAATGAAAAAATTCGAAGATCTGACTTTTTGTCCACGTCACGACCCGTGATGGTCATCACAGCCCATTCCAAGGATAACCGAAGAAACCCTAGTTCGTTAATTGATGGCGGCGCTTAAGGCTCGTGACCGTGTAAAGAGTCGTTACGACCGACTTCCAAAACCCTAATTTTTCACTATAAATACCCAAGATCGACTAGATATTATTGGTTACCACCCACAAGGCACAATTAATAAAGTCAATGACTTGACAGCTCCAAAGCACGGTGCTAAAGCTACTCCAACTACTCCTCCCTATGGTCAGGCTCCTGCTAAAGAACTAATAGAGACTCTTCGTCAGATAGATGTTGAATCTGAAGAGAGCGAGCCAGAAGAAGATCCATCATCATCGGGATAATTGAAGTTCATGATTCATCTTGATTATTAGTATCTATCTTTAAGTTGAACTTCTTATGTGACTTGTTTGGATTGCTTGTATCTTATGTTTTGAATGTTTGATTGAATGGCATGACAATAAATTATGATTGAATGAATAAATGGAATGATTTATCTTTATTTTCATTTTTCGGTAATACTTTACTTTTCTTTTTGCGTGTAGTGTTTTCTTTTGAGTCTTGTAAGTTGCAAAGGAATCTAAGACTGAAGCTCTGGTAGGAAAATAATCGGAAAAGCAAGGGTTATTGAAGTAGCCATGTTTCGTAATCCTCCAGCAGCTAGGCTCGTCTGTTCCCTTTTTCTTTTATCCTATGTTTTGCAGTGTTCTCAAGTACATTGAGGACAATGTACTATTTTAAATGGGGGGATGGGAGACTCGCCTGTAGTTTGCATGTTTTATTGCGTTTTTGCTTAAAAAGTGTCAATTTTTTTTAAAAACAAATTGCATGCTAAACTTTTTTACACTGCTAAAACTTATGCTATCAATTGATTTAGTGGATCCTAAAGTAGACTTCTTAACTCTGTATGGTAGACCAAAGAAACGCTTTTTCCCACCATCCACTCATTGCTATACAACTCTAGGCATGCATATTAGACCCTTATGCATAGCCAAGTCCTAAGTTGCTTTTTAGGATAGATTAGACCTGATAAAACTTAGACAACAATTCCAGTGTGCGAGTACGAGGTAGGAAGCCTAGATGATCAACCAGACTTAAGCCCTATTTCCATTCCATTTCCATGGTGAGCCTTAATCAAGCTTTCTACTCACTAGTAGCTTGAGTTTTATTCATGTATAACAATAGAGAGTGCCACATGTGACTTACTTCTAGAACTTGACATTTGTATACATTATGAGACTACATCTTACAAAACAAGCAAATATGATAGAGGCAAGCCTAGGATAACCCTATTTTACACTTTACACCTTCTATTTGTCTTATCTACATTTCTATATCCCAATTACCCAAAATTTCCTTTAGTTTACCCATGTTGAGCCTATATCCATTTCGTTTGATTACCCAATTAACCCAATAACCCTAGAATTTTTCCTCTCATCTTTATTTTCGGGAAACAATCTAGTTATTATGTTAGATTAATCCCGGGAAAAGAAAAATATATGTATGATATGCCAAAGACAATAAAAAAATTGTACTTATTAGAAGGGAATCTATGAGTTTAAAGATTCTTCTTCAAAGTTATAGTTCGAATATAAAGGAAATATATGAGTTTAAAGATTTTCATTAGTTAGTTTGTTTGTTTTATCCACTAGATCATGTATACCCAAGTTTCCACATTTGTAAAATCCCAATTCCATTCCCTACACTAACTACAACCTTAGCCTAAAGTCCTCTTGATTTGTAAGTTAGTATAGTATGCTAGTTGAATTATGATCGTTTGTTAACCTATGGTAAGAAAAGTCCATGATGTTGCAAATTGAGAGCTATATAAAGTCTAGTACATTATTTACTAGTTATCCAGATATAAAACCTGAGTGGAGTATACATTGTGAGTTAGTCTGGTTGATTGTTAAGGAATAGTCCTAAGGATAGATGTCAAGTGTTTGTTATCCATGCTTTTCATTGTTAAAACTTATTTTGTTTGGTCTATTCCGAGAATGTTAACCCATGTGACTAACTATGCCTTTGTGTCTTTAGTCGTTTACAGTTGTAACCACCATCCATCATTTTACTTTGAAAGCTTTGTTAAGAAAGGTAATGTTGTAGTTAGGTGTTTGCTCAGGGACGAGCAATGTCTAAGTGGGGGAATGTTTGATGTGCTTTAAATTATACATCATTTTATTAGTCAAACACCCACGAATATTGATAGTTTATGCATTATTATGCTCTATTTTACTCTTGTTTGCTGTGAAATGTCATAAACACGTAATTAGAAGGGGCCAAAGTGATATTTGAGGATTTTACGAAGTTTTAGGGCTAAAATGAACAAAATTCTAAGATTTGACTTTTTTCCATGTCACGACCCGTGATGGTCATCACAACCCATTTCAAGGATAACCGAAGAACTCTAATTCGTTAATTGATGGCGGCGATTACGGCGGATGACCGCGTAAGAGCATTCACAGCAGGTTCCCTATCCTTATCCTTATAATTTATACTTTTATTATTACTTTTTCTCTCTCTCTTCCACTCACAACCATAATTAAATAATACTTTTTATATGTATCATTACATTTTCTATCTTCCAATCCTCAAATTTTAGCAAATCACCAAACTTTTTGTCAAATATACAGATTTTGTAAAGTTTTTCTCTCTCCTCTACTCACAACCACTTACAACCAAACCTTAAATTATACAGATTTACACTCACATATTTTTAAGGAACTTACCGTGAATGCTCTAAGAGTCATTATGACCGACTTCCGAAACCCTAATTTTTCACTATAAATACTCAACCATTTGATCATTTCAAGGATTACACGTTAGAGACAAGTATAGTTCGGTTCCAGAGGAGTCCAGTGGCTAGAAGTCAAAGAATTCAAGGCCAGAAGTGTTCGATTGATCGTGATATCAAGTGATTTCGAAGATTCGGCTATTGATCGACTTTGGTTTGCGCTTACAACCATGTTTACGTACATTTTATTTGTTGTTTTCTTTAGTTTAGCTATGAGAGGCTAACTCTCTGGATGCCATCTAGACAATGTGATCTATTTATTATTTTACCTATGATTTAACATTGACAATATTTTATATTATGATTTTAGTATAATGATTATGATTCCTTTTACATGTTAAAGATGTGTTGTTGAATGATGTGTTTGATCCTTTCCTAGTAGTATTTGGTTTGGTTGGTAGGATAGACGTATTCTGCTTATTAAATTGATGCTATTTCTTTGTTGGTAATCTAGCGATATCGATATGTGTTTAGGAACTCTAACGAGCCTAGATAGGAAATGGTGAGGATGCATGTTCAATAATCTGTCTTGTTTGAAGTATGTCTTTGTGTTTGATCGTGAATCTTAGCTTCCATGTCTTGGGTAAAAGGAATAGTGAAATGACTAAATGTATTGCATATGTTATGGCATGTAATTGGGTTTTAAGTTATTAATCTATCATGGTTAATCAGAATAGGATTGGTCTATGGTCCTAGGTCTTAGATCATGTGTTTAGTGTCCTATAGCTAGGTCATTAATTCGTGGATACTTCATTATGGCTGTGGTTTAGTTGCTGATTTATGAGTTTAGCTACTATAAATCTATTAGACAGTTTCTTACAAATGTCAATATCAAGTCTAGGTGATGCATGAATAGTGATCAGTCTTAGATGATATATGTTCTTTATTCTGATTTTACATCTACTTCGTTATTGCTAACTTCAATCTGTTTTCTTATTTACATTCTAACAGTTATTAGGAATTGTGACAGAATCCTGATGATGATAAATAGGTTTAGATTGATTACACCATTGCTTCCTTAGGTCGACCCTGAGTTTCTCTTTATACTACCATACGATAGGTCTGCTTTCCTATATATGCATGCGTAGTCATCAGATAATTTAGGTTTATAAATTTAAAGGTCATATTTGCATATTTATATATATATTTATATATATATATATACTCGTGTGTAGCAGGATTTTAGCCTCTCGTAGTAGTAATCAATTCAAACATATAACTAACATTGAAAACATAACTCAGAATTAAGTCTAACTACGAATTGAACGACGAAAACTAATGATTACTGAATTCCTTTCGATCTGATCACTTCTCTCTGGCTTCCAAATAGCTCTATAACTCTGCAAAACTTCTCTGGCCGTCAAGACTCACCAACCCTTGCATTAGAATCGAAAAATTTTATTTATAGGGAAACTTAGGGGTTTTAGATTCTTGGGCGTAACGGCACGTAATACCGTCACAGGTCGTTATGGTCGACTTCCATAATTTATTCTAAATTTAGCTCAATCTCAATATTGGAAAACAAGAAAACTCACAATCCGGCTTTAGCTCGAGAATTTCACTATTTTCCTTTGAAGTCTAAGACTTTATCATTTCCATACCTAAAATCCTATTTTTGCTAAAACTAGACAATTTCATGTTAATGGCGACAGGAAATAACCAGTAAATAACCAAAAGATGTGTGAAAATGTGTATAAAAACATGTTACATTTGAAGCACATCAAGTACGACGTGACTTATAGGCTTCATCCATAAGCAGTACTCCTAGAATTTCCAAACAAAGGAATCCATATACTATTCATGTAATACCGGATATCTTCGGATTTATTCTCTAGTAGTTTGTCCATTCCTCGCCAGCATTCTAGTCTGACGTTTTCATACTTTATAGATTTGAGTTGAGCACTCCGAATCTATTCCGACTATCCCGTGTGAATAGTAAGTTGTAGTACTCGAACTCATTTGGGCTTGAGAGTCTCCTTCCGTCTCAAGGCATCAGCTACTACATTAGCCTTGTGTGGATGATACTTAATAACAAAGTCATAGTCATTAAGGAGTTCTACCCAACGACATTGGCTCATGTTCAGCTCATTTTGTGCAAAGATGTGCTTGGAACTCTTATGATCCGTATACATAGTGCACTTCGTACCATAAGGGTAGTACCTCAAGATTTTCAGTGCAAAAACTACCTCTCCCAACTCCAAATCATGAGTGGCGTAATTTTGTATAGGAACTTTCAGCTGACATGAAGCATAGGCTATGACCTTTTATCTAACTCCAAATCATGAGTGGCGTAATTTTGTATAGGAACTTTTAGCTGACATGAAGCATAGGCTATGACCTTTTATCGTTGTATTAACACAAAATCGAGACCTTGCATGGAAGCATCGCAGTACACCACGAATTCACATGTTCCTTCCAGTAAGGATAGAATTGGCGCATTGTAAAGCTTTTGCTTCAACACTTGGAAAGTTGTTTCATGTTTGTCACCCCAGTTATTCGCAGTACCCTTGTGCGTCAAAGCAGTAAGTGGTTGAGGAATTTTTGAAAATCCTTCGATAAATCATCAGTGTAAGCCCGCTAGCCCAAGAAATTGGTGTATCTATCGGTGTCGTTGGTGCAGCCCAGTTCTTGATGGCCTCAATTTTAAATGATCGACATGGATCCCCTGATCATTGATGACATGCCCTCTGAATTTAACTTCACGCGTCCAAAAGTCACACTTTGAGAACTTTGCATATAGTTGTTCCTTCTTTAGCAATTCCAAGATTAGACGTAAGTGTTATTCGTGCTCTTCCTTTGTCTTGGAATATATTAATATGTTGTCGATTAAGACCATAACAAAATGGTCGAGATAAGGCTTACAAACGCGGTTCGTCAGATCAATGAAAACCGTTGGTAGTCCAAAAGGCATAACCATGAACTCATAATGACCATAACAAGTCCTAAACGCAGTCTTTAAGACGTCCTCCTCGCGGACTCTTAATTGATGATAACCCGAATGTAGATCGATCTTGGTATAATAACTTGACCCTTGGAGCTAGTCGAACAGATCGTCAATACGAGGTAAGGGATAACAGTTCTTGATTGTTACTTTGTTGAGCTCTCGGTAATCAATACACATACGAAAAGTCTCATATTTCTTTCTGACATAAAGCACTGGGGTTCCCCATGGTGATGAGCTAGGCCTGATAAGTCCCTTATCAAGTAGTTCGTGAAGTTGAGTGTATAGCTCTTCCAGTTCGTTTGGAGCTAATCGATAGGGTGCGCGAGCAATCGGTGCGACTCCTTGCACAAGATCAATTTGAAATTCGACATGTCAATGTAAGGAAGGCCTGGTAAGTTATCTAGTTCCTGTAACAACCCTGATGGTTTCTAATATTCAATATTGACCTTAGAGCAAGTCAAACATTTTCTTACATAGGTGGCGATGTCAGCCTTCAGGTTTGGTCACCATTAAAGTGCTTTCAACTCCTGGTACATTTTATCTGAACCCGGATGAATAGATTAACGGGACTTATGGGCTCCATCCATAACCAGTACTCTTAAATATTCCATACAAAGGAATCCATATTCTATCCATGTAATACCGGAAATCGTCGGATTTAGTCTTTAGTAGGTTGTCCATTCCTCGCAAGGGTTCTAGTCTGATATTTTCGTCCTTTATAGCTTTGAGTTGAGCCCTGCAAATCTATTTCAACAATCCCGTGTGAATAGTAAGTTATAGTACTCGAACTTAGTTGGGCTTGTGAGTCTCCTTCTGTCTCAAGGCATCAGTTACTACATTAGCCTTGCGTGGATGATACTTAATAACACAGTCATAGTCGTTGAGGAGTTCTACCCAATGGAGTTGCCTCATATTCAGCTCTTTTTGTGCAAAGATGTGCTCAGGACTCTTATGATCCGTATAGATAGTGCACTTGGTACCATAAGGGTAGTGCCTCCAGATTTTTAGTGCAAAAACTACCACTCCCAAATCCAAATCATGAGTGGTGTAATTCTGTACATGAACATCAGCGGAAATGAAGCATAGGCTATGACCTTTTATCATTCCATTAACACAAAACGGAGACCTTACTTGGAAGCGTCGAATTACACCATGAAATCACATGTTCCTTCCGTAAAGATAGAATTGGTGCAATGTAAAGCTTTTGCTTCAACACTTGGAAAGTTTTTCATGTTTGTCACCCCAGTTATTCGCAGTACCCTTGTGCGTCATAAAAACGCATGAGCATCGGATCGTCAACTCTATCTAGCTATTTCGAATACAAACGAGTAATTAAAATATTATTTTACTGATCAAAACGAATAATTACAATCTGGAAACTCACAAAGAGAATACACCTTGGAAACACACACTTATCACTCAGACTCTTACTCGATTGTTTTTGAAATACAAAGAACAAAACGTATTTATTCCCCTGTTCACGAACTAACCCGAACTCATAGTTCATGTAGTTCCGAATTGATCCAAAGTGTGACTTCGGATCCCACTTCGTGTCACTTCGGATCCCAGTTCGTGCAACACAAATTTTGCATCTTCGTCTTGTTTAGATACTTCACACGACGAACCGATCATGCTCTAACAAACTCCCACTCGATGTGTGCAGTATTTGTTCATCTTATAAATTGTATCTTCAATCGAACTCCACCTCAACTTGATGGTTTGCCTAATCTTGAATACATAATGATTCATAGTGTGTTTCATCTTTATCAACAGCTTCAGAAGACTTGAAGTTGTGACATTCTCTTTCACTAAGTACCTGTTCAATCTTATATAATATTTGCGCAATACGTCTCTTTGAGACTCCAAGATATTTTGTTTTTTTTTTTAAATTTGATTTGTATCCCATGTCGATCAGATCGAAAACAAAGCGGAAACAAAATATTTTTAGCTTTTAGAAAGTTTATATCATAACAACTCTAAAATCATTTTGATTTTTTTTAAACTTATGCTTTTACACTGAAAATAGTTTTAAATTTTCTGAAATAGAATGACATTGCAATACAGAATCAAACTCTATTTTTTATTTGAGAAAGATCACTGCCTGGGATCATGTTGACTATAACACACTGAACTACACTTCAATTTCAACTAATTGAAGCTCAAAAGCCATGTTGATTGCCAGTATAATTTGTCTGTCTTAAACTCAGGCAGAATCATATTCATAACATCTGGATATGTTAAGATATTATATATTTGCTTTGACCAGTGTACCCCACACTTTCAGACATACTCAAACATTTTCCTTTTCTCGTGTGAAAACACTTGTGATTATCACATAGGGTATTGTATTCATAATATCGTCAACTGTGTTATATGCAAAAAGAAATAATTACGTTAAATCGTCTACCAAAAGGTCGATCTTGCATTACGCAGATAAGGCCATGGATTTAACAAAATAAGGAAAAATAAAACAAGTTGAAATTGTATAATTTAACAACAATCAGGTGGGTTTCGTGGACACGCAGAGAAAGTCCGATGAGTTATACGAAACACCAAAGAAAATAAAACAGAACCTCAAACAAACAACAATCAGGCCGATATTTCGATACGCAGAGAAAGTCCAATCATTTGAGCAAATAAACAAAATCAAACAAATTTAAATCTTTGCAAAATGAACACATGTATACAAAGTGACTTCTCATTTTTCTTTCTCACACATTATTCTGTATTTTTCATGAAATACATTTCAAGGTGTTGTCCACTTGGTCAAGCATAGCATTTAGTGTATATCACATTTGAATACTTTCTGATTTGCCGAGCCTACCAAGCACCTCAAACAATGATCTTATGGATTTTTCATCTACTCTATCAATGAGTCAGATACGTAAGCCAATGTACCATCATTTCCCAATGATCAATTTCTCAAAATTTTATATATTTTGCATGTATTCACCTTCACCATATGCATTTTTCTCCCTAACATGCATTTTCTCCCCCTAAAATGAAAAACTCTATTTTTGGGACTTTCATTTTATAAAAACAAGACCCTATATTTGGCTTTTTCATCTTTCTTCTCCTAAAATATAAACAGAAAAGTAAAGAAAGAAAATTGATCAACTCACACATATACCTGTTTTTTTAGCTTTCAGAAAAAATATCAGTTTAAAAGATGAATCATGAAATTCAAATTAACATAATTAGAATACTCCTCTATCAGCAACTTTTCAATCGCCGATAGGTCTTCCAGAAGTACCTGCACACTGGTCAAACACATTAGTTTTTAAATGACCCGAAGCGAAGTGCTTCTGGTCGAACCGTGTCCTGGTTTTGCTTTGAAACCACCTTAGGTTTCCATTGCTGTTGTTGTTTTGGTAAATCAATATTTGATAAAACAGTCACAATCGAATGTGACGAACAACTTACAAATGAAACAGTGGAAATTTTGGAACAAATCATTCTTGCTTTTTGTAAAATGTGGGTTTAATTTCATCAAATACTCTGCCATGTTCATCAATGAACTTTGCTTTGGCAGTTTTACCAACAAACAGAACCTGTGCTCGTTTTTTAGTAGAAGCAGCAGTGATAGGACAATCTTATGCCATATGCCCATTTTGTCGGCAATTCTAACATAAACGATTGTTTATGTTCTTCATTTTTGGAACCTGCATAGCTTCACACAAAATATTATCTCCAAAATGATCATAGAGAGTATCATATACCTGATGCATGTGATCATAAACCAATTTTTGATGTCGGGCTCTTTGGAGTAGAACTAGAACCACCAGAATAAAATTTAGCAATTTACTTCTTCTTGTTCTTTTGATCTCCATCAGACTTAACAAACACTTCAGATATTTTCTGAGCATCCACACAGTGAAGTGGAAATTCTTTGTCAGAAAATATTTGTCCCGAACCCTTGAGTTTGTTAAACCTCTCAGGTTGAACTTCTTCAGCCTTGAAAACATCCTTCTTAACTTGCTTCAAGTTAATTTTCCTTAGATTTTGTTGGTTTGAAGCTTGAATATCACCATCTTCAACTATCGTTCATTTAATACCCAAACCAGTATTTTTATCAGAAACCTTTCCTTCCGAACCTGCAGATTTATGCCCGTTCTTTGCTAATCTTAAAAACTCAGCTTTGACTTCTTTAACATTCTTTTTTGCATAGAAAATCATCTCATCAATATTAGTATGAGAACGAATCTTCTCAGTAGAAGTAGTTTACTACTCATTCCCAGCCGATGACAAACCAGAACTGTGAAAACTTAGAAACCTCAGATTTCTTCTCATTCTTCTTGCCAGTCTTTTTATTCTTCTTTTTCTTCACAAACTTCTCTTCTTCTGAATTTAATGTTGAAAACTTTGAGTAATCACATTCCTCAACTTTTTCTTTCAGAACATTAATAGCTTCCTTGATTATTGCCGGAGGTGTAACTGTCTTATCAAACACTCTTTCAAAATTCTCATCTTTTGCCAAAAAAAAAACTTGTGAATCATTATGAATTTGTGACATTATTCGGAAGACAATTTGTATCAATCACTTAGATCTTCAAATCAGATATCTTCTGTTGTGGTTCTTCAGATAATTCCTTCTCTATTGCGATCAACTTCTTAGCAAACCGATTTGTTTCAGATTTCTGCAACCTTAAATTGTCTAACTCACCAAACAATTCCTTTTTCAGTTTATCCTCATTTCTTTTCTAGATATTAATATTTGTATTCAAAAATTTAATCTTCAATATCTTTGACTTCAGCCTTCCATTTTTCAACTTCTTGAATTAACACCACATTTTCTTCAGAGAGCTTTGCACTCTTCAACTCAAAATCCTTACCTTCTTTCTTAGACATCTCCAACTCTTCCTTTACTAATTGAAGTTCAGCATTAAGAATTCTGATTTCTTTCAACAATTCTCCTTTAACAAATTATTAATTTTAGCTTTGTAATTTTCATTCTCAGCTGATGCATAGGAACTTGAGTTTGAATAATAAGCATCTTGTGTAGAGGTGAAAATCAATGCGGATTCATCAAGAAATTTTCCCCATTCATAACCCCCACCAGCTTGATCGGTTAAAGCTTTTTTATTTGAATTACTTAATGATGATTGAGTACCATTGCTAGTATCTTTTAAATCAGATGTATTGGCATACGATTGCTGACATTCTCTTGCGAAATGTCCAAGATTGGTGCATTGGTAATATTTTATCTTAGATTTATCGAATCCCAGCTTTCTAACTGCATTAACGGCTTGTCTCCCAGTTTTCTTGAAAAACCTTTTGGCTTTCTGAGTTAGCATAGCCATTTGCCAGGCTATATCCATTTCATTTAAATGATCATCATCAATCTCATCAAAATCTTCTTTAGTCAACTTAGCATCACTAACATAGTTGATGATCATTCCAAAAGAAGATGTAATAAGAGCAGATATCAAAGCAGCACAATCAGCAGTTGTCTTGACCGAAAATGCATTCTGAGTTGTTAAATCTGGAATGGTAAAACTGCAACCCCTTGAGGAATCAAAATTTTTAGAAATTCCAAAACCAATTTCCAATAAATGCGGTACTTGGCGCAGAACTAACACTGATTGGCTTAGCTTTTGCAATTATGCTTGCTGCATTCTTACCATGATACAACTCTGGATTTTGTAACCAAGTAGTTGATTTATTTGAATTCATCATCTCCATTTATCGAGCATGAAGCTTTCCTGTCAACTCATGATAAGATAATGTTGATAATTCTTTATCATGTGTAATTAGTAAAACATAATTCTCCCGATTTTATGGTAAAGCTTCCAACATTTTTTCTTTCAATTCTTCATCAGTTTTCTCTATTCCAACAACTTTTAATTCACTGATAAGATGTGAAAATCTAGATACAAGAGCCTTGATGTTCTCTTTATCATAATACTGAAAGTTATCAAATTCGTTGTTCAACACCTTTTGTCGACTCTTTTTCTATTGATCGTTTCCTTCACATCTTGCCGATAAAGCATCCCATAATTGTTTTGTCTTATTGCAAGTGTTGAATTGATGTAGCAATTCGGTAGGTAACGCCATGGTAAGATAACCAAAAGCTTTTTGTTGGAGTTCATAGCTTTTCCTTTTTTTAGATGAAAAATCTTTGATTTCCTTATGCTCTCCTCCATTAGTCGGACGGGTATACAATTTCTCAATTGGAATCCACAGATCAATGTCATTTGTGCTAACATGGGCGGAAAACCTTTGCTTCCAATTGTGATAATCTTCTAATTTTAATAACTTGGGAACTTTCTGACGTGTTTTGATTTCATTATCAAAATTGATCAAGGTTTGCATTGCGTTTTACATGATGGCAAATGCTTGGAAATCAGACATCTCGATAATTTCTGAATACTATTCACAAAAACTAATCTGAAGTGGATATGATTAAACCGAACTGAGCCAAAGTGGATCCGAACTGAGATACAAACTGAATCACCTAAGCTGGTCCAAACCAGAAATGAAGCGAACTGAAGCTACACGAAGTGATCCGAATTGGATATGAGATCCGAACTGGTCCAAACTGGAACTTCGGTTTTTCAAAACTGACCCAAACTGAACCTAAGTGATCCGAACTCAAGCAAACTGACACTTTGGGTAAGCAAACTGACACTTCGGATGACGGTCTTCACCTGAACAGACATATTTTTGATCAAATTTCGTGATTTTGGACAGACTTGAACGAGATTTTCAGCAGTAGATCAGATAAAATGAAACGGATTGATTTAGAATCGACATTTTCATAAGAAACTTGACTGAAATGATCATAACCAAACAAAAACACTTCAAATTATCAAAAACCGACACTTTTTGTTCGAAAACTCCATTAATAGCAACCACATATCAGTAGAATGAACCAGATAGCTTTGTACCACTTGAAAATGCATGACCATTGGATCGTCTACTTGATCTAGCTATATCTAATACAAACGAGTAACTAAAAGATTATTTTATTGATCAAAATGAACAATTATAATCTAGAAACTCACAAAGAGAATACACCTTGGAAACACACACTTATCACTCAGACTCTTAATTATTTTTGAAATACAAAGAACAAAACGTATTTATAATCCTGTTAATGAACTGACCCGAACTCATAGTTCGTGTAGTTTCGAACTGATCCGAAGTGTGACTTCGGATCCCACTTCGGGTCTCTTTGGATCCCAGTTTGTGTAACACCAATTTTGCATATTCGTCTTGTTCAGATACTTCACACGATGAACTAATCATGATCTAACACGTGATAGCAGTAAGTGGTTGAGCAATTTTGGAAAAGCCTTTAATAAATCGTCAGTAATAGCCCGCCAGCCCAAGAAATTGGCGTATCTATCGGTGTCTTTGGTGCAGGCCAATTCTTGATGCCCTCAATTTTAAATGGTTGACATGGATCCCCTGATCATTGACGACATGCCCTCTGAATTTAACTTCACGCATCCAAAAGTCACACTTTGAGAACTTTGCATATAGTTGTTCCTTCTTTAGCAATTCCAAGATTAGACGTAAGTGTTGTTCGTGCTCTTCCTTTGTCTTGGAATATATTAATATGTTGTCGATTAAGACGATAACAAAATGGTCGAGATAAGGCTTACAGACGCGGTTCATCAAATCAATGAAAACCGTTGGTGTGTTGGTAGTCCAAAAGGCATAACCATGAACTCATAATGACCATAACAAGTCCTAAACGCTGTCTTCGAGACGTCCTCCTCGCAGACTCTCAATTGATGATAACCTAAACGTATATCGATATTGGAATAATAACTTTACCCTTGGAGCTAGTCAAACGGATCGTCAATACAAGGTAAGGGATAACAGTTCTTGATTGTTACTTTGTTGAGCTCTCGGTAATCAATGCACGTATGAAAAGTCTCATCTCTTTTTTTGACAAGCGTGATGTCGAGATAACCAATCCATTCCAATGATAATATCAAAGCTTCCAAGAATCATAGGTATTAAATCAATAGGATAGAGGTGATCTTTAAAGTTTAGTGTACAATTACGAATGATAGAATTAAGTGTGACTGGCTTTCCATCCGCAATTTCGACCGAAATGGAAGGATTAAGAATATTACGTGGCATAGCAAGTAAGGGTTCAAATTCCAAGGAAACAAAACTCCTATCGGCACCGGAATCAAACAAAATAGAAGCATAACGATTATTGACTAAGAACGTACCGTTAACGACTTCTTGATTAGCCTGGGCTTGGTTGGTATTAAGGTTGAAAGCACGTGCAGGTGCTCCACGATTATTGTTGACCTGAGGGTTGGTGATTGCAAGTCTGGGACAAGTGTTACGAAGATGACCAGGGTCTCCACAGTTGTAGCAGGCTCGAATATTTGGAACCTGAGCATTCATCGGCTGAGCCAGACGTTGAGTCATGGGTTGAGCCCTCAGAGGTTATGCTTGTATTGGAAAACGACAAACGTTGGCCAGATGACCAAAACGTCCGCACTTGACACACTTCCAGCAAGGAGTAGTGGTGGGATGATGATATTTACAAATATTGCACTCAGGATGGGGTCCAATATAGGACGCTGGACCTAGTTAATCAATGTTTAATTACAGTACCTATGTTATTATGTTTTGTCTGTTTCATGTTTGTAAGATATTCTAATAAATGAAATAAAAGGGCATGTTAAATATATTTCAACTTTAATTAGTTGTCATGAGCATCTGGACAATCATCATGCCCCGACATATTCCGCCGTCGGTTGGGGTGTGAAAGATTAAGCACTCGGGTTCCCCATGGCGATGAGCTAGGCCTGATAAATCCCTTATCAAGCATTTCATGAAGTTGAGTGTATAACTCTTCTAGTTCGTTTGGCGCTAATCGATAGGGTGTGCGAGCAATCGACGCGCCTTCTGGCACAAGATCGATTTGAAATTTGACCTGTCGATGTGGCAGAAGGCCTAGTAAGTCATTTGGTAATACTTCAGAAAAATCCCTCACAATTGGAATATCCTCAATTTTCTTCTCTTCCATCGACTTTTCTGTAATATGAGCGAGGATTGCGATATGCCCTTTACGCAAACACTTTTGCGCCTTGAGGAAGGACATGCCACCTATAATGGAACCACACCTATCTCCTTGCACTGAAGGAATTTGACCACTAGCGAGTGGTATATGGATAGTTTTCTCTTGGCAGACGAAATCAGCATGATATTTTGATAGCCAATTCATCCCCACAGTTACACTAAAACTACCCGAAGTAACTGGCATGAGGTTTATGCCCAACTTATGTCCAGATTACTCCAATTCATAATTCTTTACTAGATGGTAGATTCAATAAGCTTACCATTAGCAAGTTCTATGGTGTATTTAGCATCTAATGGGGTCATTTTGGCATTAATTAATTTGCTAAATTTAGTAAAAACAAAACTTCTATCAGCACCAGTGTTAAATAAGACCTTAGCAAAATATCTATTGACAGAGAACTTACCAGTAACAACATTTGGATCGTTTCTTGCTTCAACTGAGCCTAACACAAAGGCTCTTCCCCTGGCACCATTTCCTCCATTTCCATTTTTGTTATTTTGTAACATCCCATATTGGTGGGCAGGAGAACTAGGCACTGCTTTATAAGGGTGTTGATACCTCCCCCTACCAAGACTCGTTTTAAATCCGTGAGGAGCGGATGCCTGAGGGCATGCCGGCTGCCAAAGCGGAAAATATCATTGTTGCGACGGCCTGGGCTATTACAGAAATAGTATCAGAGCCTTGGTTTTAAGGAATTAGGTTATTAGAGAACAATAATCTAGACTATAACCTTACGGGACAAAAAATAATAAACCCTATACTTGATTTGGTATTTGAATTCTCTCATTGAACATTTTCTTGTGAGTCTCTATTTTGGCATATGCAACTCATCCTCGTCGGCGAAACTCTTAGACCCTATATTTGGGTTTCATCTTGAAAATTCATGTTCTCATCCTTGAATACTCTCGTCAAAATTACGGGTTCGTGTTATGGTTCTCGTCACTGTGTGTAATCTGGAAGGGTGGTTATCTCTTCGGAAGGTCCTGGCTAAGGAAAGACCTGGTATTTAAGTAGTCCAATTGACTCACCTCTCTTTCCTGGGGGTCCCTTCGGGGACATGTCGCTTATAGGCTAAAACATGGAGTTCTAGTAGAATTGTTAAACGGGCTCGAGATTTTGATTAGTCAACAACGTTATTCTAATGTTTAATCATTAATAATGTCATTCTAGTTGCATATCTAACTCGAATCTTTTGCCTCCTAAAGATGGATCCCACCAAATTGGCCACAATCATCTCCCAACAAATGGCTACCATCCTTCCAAACATGGTCAACCAGCTTAATGAAACCATTCAAACTCGAACCATTGTAAGCACTAATGACAATGGAGAGAGTTCCAACCCTGGTGGAGTCGAAAGCTCATACAAGATCTTTGTGGCTTCTAAGCCACTGAATTCGCTAAAATCAAAGGCGCGACGGGTTTTCTTCAATGGTTTGAGAAAACAGAAGCTACGCTAAACATGTGCAATTGTCCCGAAGCTATGTTAGAAATAGGGTGTCCTGACCCGACGAATTAACGAACCCGACCGATATTGACCCGTAAGAGTGACACCCGGATCAAGGGACTAAAAATCTAATTACCGGATTAATTAGTATTAAATGAACTGATTGGTGAATTAAATAAATACGTGATTATTTATTTGATTCCACGTAAAAACTAATTCGGCTAAAACGCTCGAAAATAAATTAAACGGACTGATCAGTTGATACCGGATTAACAGACTGATAAGTATGGTGGACTAGAGGAAATCACGACCGGGCCCAGTCCGTCAGAGCCCCGGTCCGCGATTTTAATAATAAAATAGGGAGAGAGAGTGGATTAGAACACAAGTCAGAAAAAACCCTAATCTCCTCTCACACACACACACACTCTCTCTCTCTCTCTCTCTCTCTCTCTCTCTCTCTCTCTCTTTGCATCGATATTAAGCCGGCGCCACCCTAGCTGCCGCCCTCCTTCGTTCGGCGCCACCACCACCACCACCACCGTGATCCCTCGCGATTCTCCGATGGCTCCCCGTCTTGCAAGTGTTTGTGCCCGTCTCGAGAAAGAAGCCACCACCGCCCGAGCCAAAGCCGTAGCTCGAGCCGAAGCCGCAGCAGCGGCTCAGGCCGCCGCTGCCTGATTGAGCCGGTGGTTCTTGCGCTGCCGGCGCAGCCAAGGCCACCGCGCCTCGTCCCCTCCTTGTTGCCCGTGCCGCTATACCCTCCAGCCGCCGCCACCGCGTCATCACCGATATCCGGTGACGAGATCATTGTGGGGTCGGTTCCTGTCACGATCCCGGCCGAGAGGATTTTGTCACCGCCACCGGTAGTCTCACTACCACCGCCGCCATCGTTGCCGCCACCGCCACCGATGGTCGTCGCCGTCTTAGTTGAGGATCTGACTCGCCGGTTCGAGTGAGATGTTTCAGTTCATCCTAGCGCGAGCCCGTTGGATCCGGGTGTCTTGACGGTTGTTCGAATCCCGCCTAGGTATATCTAATTTACTTGGATATTTATTTTATTTGTTTTAAATAAAATAGTTTATGTGTTTGTCATGTACCGGTGATTGATCCTGTTAACAGTTATATTCGGTTGTTTTGTTTAAATTGTTTCCGCTGCTAAATTAATCTGGCATTAATTATATTAAATCGGTTTAACCGGATAAAAATTGAAATCGGTAACCCCGATATCCACTGTGAATCCTAGCAGTGGTATCAGAGCCATTATCATCGCGCGCAAACCAGAAACGGTCTTTTCGTAACCGGTAGTTCGTAATTTCGATTAAAATCCAAATTGCGAATTAGAATTAATTTTACTCGCTTAATTTTAATTCTATCTAAATTTTATTATTGTGTGTTACGGCCGACCCCTTATTTAAAAATTACATAATTGTATGTGTTGTGGCGTGTTTTGTTTTTCTCTGGTTGGCCCAAATGTTTTGGCCCATTTATGTGTTTTGAATTTTGGTTTGTTAGACCCGGTTTTAGGGTTTCAAAGTTGTACAAAATTTAGAGCTAGGTTCCTATTTTTGTAATTGTAAATTTTGTAAAAACCAAGACTCAAAGACTGGACACATGCCGGAGGGATGTCGAAGCAAGTGGGAGCTGAATCAGATCCAAGAACGCACTGAGTTGCCTCCTTGGTTGTTCACCATTTATTGTGTTTTATTTTAAATTAAATATGTCGCTTATGATCTCGCTTGTATGGCTCGAGCGAGATCAAGACCTTATGCCGTTTAGCACACAATATGCCATTCGCGACAACTTAGTAATTTTAATTAGGTTAAATTAATTTACTAGTCCCGAGTGGTGATAGGGTTTATTGTTCGTGTCTGGCGATAATTAAATATTAAAAGTAATTAATATCCCTATATGGTCATTCTTAAATACTAATAGTTCGTGCCATCCTATCTCAAGTCGAACTTGGAACGTATTTACCAGAGCATCAGTGTTGGAGTATTTCAACACCGCACTTGGTGCCGAGGGTACCTTCAAAGGTGAGGACATTGGAGTATTTCAACACCATGTCGTCACTTCAACCATTTAGGATTACTATTGCTTTAGGTGTATATGTTCATGGTGTTGGAGTATTTCAACACCGTGCCACGGGTATGTATTACTAAAGTGGGCACGGATGAGGCTAAACGTATCGCAAAATACAATTGTATGTATATAGCGGCCTCATACCAAGAGTTGTGACTTGAGTCTCACAATTGACAACCGTTGTCAGTTTGTTTACACGGCTTTGCTCCTGAGGCTAATTTGGCGGTCTCAAGTAATGTCGCCTAAACGAATTCTCGATTTCTTAAAAATAAACCTTACCAACTTATTTTTAAAGAAATATAAAACATCGAAATTACTAATTTAAATCTACTTTGATCATTTCAGAAGGATAATGAAAACTCACCTCCATTAAGTTCAATGGTACAACTCGACCCCTTCACTGAGACTGGCTTTCTCGCATGGCAGACTACCCTGAGGAACCTTTTAAGGCTCTTCAGGAAACTCTATGTCATTGACCGACCTATCGCGAGTATTCCATCTTACTTATTAAATGAGAACTCGCGATCTGAGCTCCAAAAGCACACTAACGATGATAAGGACGTCATTGACCTGATGTTATCTAGCATGACTCAGGATTACCGGTACAATTTCATGGGGATGTCTGCTTATGACATCATGCGTACACTCAAGGATTTATTTGAGTTAGGTCAGAGGACTGAGCGAGCCGATGCACTTTCACAATTCATGAATTGCTTTATGGCTAACGACTCCTCACCATACGACCATGTCATGCTGATGAAAGCGTCTCGCGACAGGCTGATCGACCTTGGCTACTCCATCTCTGACGGGATGGCTCTTGATGTAGTACTCAGATCTTTGCCTGAACATTATCGCATTCTTGCGATTAATTGTTCGGCTCAGTCGGTCGAGGAGGTTATTCCGTTGATACCCAACGTGAAGATCAGGACCACGCCGGACGTGCTTAGAGTTACTAATACAAAGATCTCTAAAGCCAAGAAGGTTCAAGAAGGCAAAGGCAAGAAACCACAGGTGCAGCCTCCCGAGGAGCGCATGTGCTATGATTGCAACAAAATGGGACACTGGCGTCACAACTGTCCTGTTTATATTGCAAAGCTGAAGATGACCAAGAACCCTAGTAAGGGTTGCTCATCAGGTATGTCAATAAATGTTATTGAACTTTTCATTGTTTCCTCCAATTCATGGGTATTTGAAACTTGATGTGGTTATCACAACGTTAATGTTTTGCATGAACCTGAGAAGTGGAAGAAGACAGAACAAGGCTGCATGGACCTCATCGTTGGGTGCAGGAAAAAGGTCCCAGTACTTGCTACCGTCACATATTCTTTTTCATGCTCTTCTGGCCTTGTAGTTACTCTAGCTAACTGTTTGTATGCACCTGGTTTATCCAGAAACATTATTTATGTCTCTTCATTGTTTGAACAAGATTTTCGGTATAAATTTAATGGAAATTTGATTTTTTCTTACCTTAATGATATCTTTTATTTCGAGGCTAAACCTCGACATGGTATATATGAGATAGATGTTCAAACAAACGATCAGCTCTATCATGTTTCTAAAACAAGCAAAGCTGATAGTAACGAGTCCTCGTTATGGCACCATAGGCTTGGTCACATAAGCAAGGCTCGCATTAAGAAGCTGCAAACTGCCGGGATTCTCGAGTCCCAAGATGCAGATTCCTTTGATCAATGCGAATCATGCTTATCTGGTAAACTTACCAAGTCACCCTTCACCCATACAGGTGAATGGGCCCAAGGATTGTTAGGCATTATTCAGACTGACGTGTGTGGACCCTTTCGAACCGAAACGAGAAATCATGAAAGGTACTTCGTGACTTTCATCGATGACTACAACAGATATGCCTATGTCTATCTGATGAAACACAAGCATCAAACTTTTGAAAAGTTCAAAGAATTTCAAAACGAAGTACAAAATCAGCTGAGTCGAACTATTAAAATACTTCGATCTGATAGAGGTGGTGAATACCTAAGCGCTGAATTCCTGAATCATCTAAAGGAATGTGGAATTGTTTCACAACCCACTCCTCCTGGCACACCCCTGTTAAATGGTTTAAGTGAAAGGAGAAATCGAACTCTGCTTAACATGGTTCGATCGATAATGTACAGGACCACCTTCCCACACTCCTTTTGGGGATATGCCATCTTGACCGCCGCTCGCCTAATAAATCTGGCACCAACCAAGAAAGTAGAGAAGACCCCATATGAGGTATGGCATGGTTCTCTTCCTAAACTATCATACCTCAGGGTATGGGGATGTGATGCTTATGTCACCAGCAAACCTGACAACAAGCTCGAACCCCGAGGCGAAAAGGTAACTTTCGTTAGATACTATAGTAATACCGGTTATTACTTCTACCATCCTGATGCAAATACTATTTCCATCAAAAGGAAATGTAAATTCCTTGAGAAAGAGTTTCTTGCTCGAGGAACAAATAGCGATCCAGTGGATCTTGAAGAGATTCAAGTTACACCTAACCCTGAGATGGCCGCTGCGTCTGACTGACAAATGGTTGTCGCACCATCAGACCCAAGCACAAGCGCAAGCGTTCGTAGGAGCGAAAGGACGCGCAAAGAGCCTGAAAGATACCTTGGCTATCATGAAGCCTTTGACGTTCTGTTAGTAGCTGATTCTAACGATGAGCCTACTAACTACAAAGCTACTATGTGAGATCCGGAATCTGATAAATGGCTTCAATCCATGAACACTGCAGATGAAATCCATGCGTGACAATCATGTCTGGGACTTGATTGAGCTACCCCCCGGTACACGGGCAGTAGGGAGCAAGTGGATCTTTAAGAGAAAAACTGACATGCATGGAAATGTGCAAACCTACAAGGCACGGCTTGTAGCGAAAGGTTTCACTCAAACCCAAGGGATTGACTATGATGAGACCTTCTCGCCCGTCGTCATGATCAAATCGATCAGGATTCTCCTTGCCATAGCTGCATACCATGATTATGAGATATGGCAAATGGACGTTAAAACCGCTTTCCTGAACGGAGAACTCGAAGAGGATGTCTACATGGTTCAGCCTGATGGTTTTGTCGATCCAGAGAATCCAAATAAGGTTTGCAAGCTGAGCAAGTCCATTTATGGACTCAAACAAGCATCTCGAAGCTGGAATCTTCGTTTTGATCAAAAGGTCAAAGAGTTTGGTTTTGATCAAAATAAAGATGAACCTTGTGTATACAGAAAGGCAAGTGGGAGCACTGTATCGTTTCCTGTACTGTACGTAGACGATATACTGATCATAGGAAACAACATACCCATGCTTAACGAAGTTAAGAAATGGCTTTCATCTTGTTTCGCTATGAAAGATCTTGGAGAAGCCGCTTACATTCTGGGAATTAAAACTCACAGAGATCGATCTAAGCGCCTTTTGGGTCTTAGTCAAAGCACATACATTGACAAGATCATAGCACAGTTCAACATGAGCAACTCCAAGAAAGGAGCTGTTCCCATGACTAAGGTAATAATCTTAGACAAATCTCAAGCACCTAAAACGGAGCAAGAGATAAGCCAAATGGCATCGATCCCATTTGCCTCTGCTATTGGATCTATCATGTATGCCATGCTCTGTACACGACCTGATGTCTCGTATGCACTGAGTGTGATCAGTCGGTACCAAAAGGCGTCAGGACTAGCTCACTAGACGACTGTAAAGAACATATTGAAATACTTGAGAAACACCACTGATATGTTTCTTGTATACGGAGGTGTTGATGAAGAGCTCACTGTAAGGTGTTACACTGATGCTAGTTTTCAGACTGACCGAGATGATTCTCGCTCGCAGTCGGGATTCGTATTCACTCTTAATGGAGGGCCTGTTTCCAAGAGAAGCTCCAAATAGCCAGTAGTAGCAGATTCTACTACTGAATCCGAATACATAGTCGCCTCAAAAGTTGCTAAGGAAGCTATATGGATGAAGAAGTTCATATCCGATCTCGATGTCCGTACCAAGCATTAGGCTGCCAATCGAGATGCTGTGCGATAACACAGGCGCTATAGCTCAAGCCAAAGAGCAAGGGTCTCACAAGAAGGCCAAGCACATCCTGAGAAAATTCCACTACATAAGAGAAGTAGTCGACAGAAATGAAATTAAAATAAGCAAAGTACACACAAATCAAAACTTAGCTGATCCCTTCACTAAGCCTATGACTCAGGAGACTCATATACGCCATAGATAAGCGATAGGGCTTAGATTAGCTAAAGACATGTTTTGATTTAGTATTTGGATGTATGAACACCAGCAATTATCTATATTATTCTTATTCCATCTGTTTTATGCAATAATGAATTACATAACTATGTTCAATGTTAATACGTTTAATCCTTGGACAATAAGTTATTGTCCTAAATGTCCGTAGTCGATTAGTTTAGTGGGAACTATACTAAAGTAAGACTATTGTGACTCCTTGAACCTTAAAGTCGTTTAACGTTCAAACTCACGGACCTCATTAGTGAATGACGTTGGACGTAACTCGCGTCATGCAATGCAAACATGGAAGTCTTTCTTGCTTGATTAATGCATGTTGTAATGTATCCTTAGACCTGAGACGCATATTCGAACTCCCTTCTACTAAAGAACATTCTTTGATTGTAGCCTAACGTTGTCGCGTAACTGCCAACCATAACGGTTACTCTTGGGAATGGCTCTGAGGTTTAGTGGGAGCTGTATGCCTCAACAAGGAATTATGTACTCTTGCTTCGGCAGTTAGACATAAAGGCGCCCTCGTTGGTTCCAAGTGATAAGTGTGAGGCCTCACCCAAACTTACTGTGTGTTTGTTTGATCACTTCGAATTGTATCAAGAACGAGAAGCGATAAATCATATATGAGAGTCCATGTCTCATAATTCATCAATGTCTTATACAGAAAGGAACATATGACAATGAATGCACAAGTCATAAGTCTGCTTGATCGTCAATCAGATATACTTTGGCTGACGACTTAAAGTGTTAATATTTGTTGGTGTAGCCATGCATAGCTAGAGTGCCTCTGACTGTGCTCGTTAAACTGTCGCGTTCAGTCCAAGTGGGAGATTGTTGGAAATAGGATGTCCTAACCCGACGATTAATGAACCCGACCGATATTGACTCGTAAGAGTTACACCCAGGTCAACGGACTATAAATCTAATTACCGGATTAATTAGTATTAAATGAACTGATTGGTGAATTAAATAAATTCCTGATTATTTATTTAATTCCACGACAAAATTAATTTGGGTAAAACGCTTAAAAATAAATTAAACGGACTGATCAGTTGTTACCGGATTAACAGACTGATCAGTATGGTGGACTAGAGGAAATAGTGACCGGGCCCAATCCGTCAGAGCCCCGGTCCGCGATTTGAATAGTAAAGTAAGGAGAGAGAGTGGATTAGAACACAAGTCAGAAAAACCTTAATCTCCTCTCACTCTCACTCTCTCTGCGTCGATATCAAGTCGGCACCACCCTAGCCGCCGCCCTCCTTCGTTCGGCGCCACCACCACCACTGTGATCCCTCGCGATTCTCCGATGGATCCCCGTCTTGCCAGTGTTTGTGCCCGTCTTGAGAAAGAAGCCACCACCGCCCGAGCCGAAGCCGCAGTCGCGGCTCAGGTCGTCGTCGTCGCTGCCGCCGTCGGACCGCAGGCCAGTGGTTCTTGCGCTGCCGACGCAGCCAAGGCCACCGCGCCCTGTACCCTCCTCATGGCCCGCGCCGCTATACCCTCCAGCCGTCGCTGCCGCATCACCGCCGATATTGACGAGATCATTGTGGGGTCGGTTCCTGTCACGATCCCGGCCGAGAGGATTTTGTCACCACCACCGGTAGTCTCACTACCACCGCCGACACCGCCACCGATGGTCGCCACCGTATCAGTCGACGATCTGACTCGCCGGTTCGAGTCAGACGTTTCAGTTCATCCTAGCGAGCCCGTTGAATCCAGGTGTCTCGAACGGTTGTTCGAATCCCATCAAGGTATATCTAATTTACTTAGATATTTATTTTATTTGTTTTAAATAAAATAGTTTCTGTGTTTGTCATGTACCGGTGATTGATCCTGTTTACAGTTATATTCGCGTGTTTTTTTAAATAGTTTCCGCTGCTAAATTAATCTGGCATTAATTTATATTAAATCTGTTTTAATAGAATAAAAATTAAAATCTGTAACCCGGATATCCACAGTGAATCCCAACAAGCTCAATGGGTCAAGTATGCATCAAGTACCTTCAAGAAAGGAGCTTTAACTTGGTGGAATACACAAATAAGAGCCAAGACTCGCGAGGTTCTTCATGCTTTCACTTGGGATGCATTCAAGGCTTTGTTAATTGAGGAGTATTTTCCAAGGTCAGATATGAGAAAGTTAGAGACGGAATTCAGGAGTCTCACCATGAAGGGAGCTGATCATCTTGGTTTTACAGCTCGATTCCAAGAACTATCTTTGTTTGTTCCTCGCTTAGTGACTCCTGAACAAACTGCAATCGACTGCTACATCGACGCACTCCCTGAAGCGATGCGTATAGTAATGATGTATGTGAACCCTACAACACTGTTAGCTACCATCAAGTTGGCTGGAACTTTAACTGCTGAAATGGTCAAGACTGGGGTGCTAAAAAAGGAAACCACTAAAGACAAGGATGATCATGGTTCAAGTTCAAGTAACAACGAGTCCAACAACAACAAAAGGAAAAGGATCACTCAAAGCTATAGATTGGTTAACCCTGCTGTTCCCGTAAATGTTGAGCCTTCAGCCAATACTATTAGCGCCAGGACTAACAATAAGGGTCCGAACCCTTTGTGCACCGTTTGTAGCTATCACCATCCCTCTGGAACGCAATGCCGCAAGTGTACCAAGTGTGGATTGTTTGGGCATCTTGTTGGAAGGTGCAAGGTTACTCCAACAGGAATAAACTAGACCCTGGTTACCATACTCGTTCCAAACAACGACTCTAACCGTGCATGTTACCAATGCGGAAGTCCTAATCACATGATGAACCAATGTCCCGAATTGGCTAACAACAATCAAGCCACCCGAGGTCAAGTTTTTATGCTAGGGGCACCTAAAGCTTGCTAAGACCCAAACGTCGTTACGTCAAACATTGTTAGTTGAATGCCTTCTCCTGTGGACTTGCTCAAGTTATTCAACAACAACTGAAATTTTACCTACGACATATTAGCCAGTTATCCATGAATAATTGTTAGAATGATATCTCATATACTTAAGTTTAATTTTGCCTTGCAATTGACTTTTTCCATAAATAAAGCTTGGTTTCTTATGTTCACTATCATTTTGATCATACATGAACATGATTAAATTAATTATGTACTTATTAGCATGATTCTACATAAATAACGCTAGATAAATATCCAAGAACTTTGTGTGAACATTGCTAGTTTGATTATTTATTAATGGAACATTGTTACTTGATTCTTCTATGGTGAACTATTTGTGCCTTGTGACCCATACATAACAAGATGAACTATGTAGACCATGCGACGAAACAAGTAATTACGGGTGCACACGTAATTATAAATTTCGGCGCATGGAAATCATAGTAAATCATGTTGTGTGTCATAACATTAAACCTATTGTGATTCGAAGTGAGGAAACATATGATACTTGGAAGGGGCATGGTGGATACGTCGATGGTACGTCTAATATAATAGTGCACCTGTCAGGTTATCAAAAGTAGCGTTCTTTGGGTCACAAGAAGTTTGTGTTATTTGGACATTGACTTGTTATTGATGGTAATTCTTGTACAAAACTTCCTGTAATCAATGCCACAAATCTTCATACCTTTGTGACACAATACTCAATCGTTATGATATTCTATGATATGTGCGGACCACTACAAGTTGATCGCCTATGCCTAATTAATACAACAAGCTTTGTAGTAATACATTCTTTCTTTGAGGAATTCCCATCGTTGCGTAAGAAAACTCTTTCAATCTAACATAAGCAACCAAATCATCCGTTATCACTCATTTTTAATCCTTGAACCTTCTTGTACGAAAGGCCATCCTTGGTAGCTCATTTGATACAGTTCATCACATCAACCCTTATTCTTCATATCATTCTCAACTCGTTAGTATAAGCTTTAACCTTTACATTTCGATTTTTTTTTAATATTCACACTTTTACCTTATAGTTTTCACTACATAAATTTCGGGATGAAATTTCTCTAAGTGGGGGAGACTGTAACAATCTCGATTTTTCCTTTTTATTATTTAATAAAATATTATGTGTTAACGTTTAATTGTTTTGATTATTTGTCTATATAATTCTTCAAATAACATTAGTAAATAAATATTAGTTCTTTTAGATTTAATGTGCATTAAACAAACTTGTTTTTTTAAAAACGTTACACGACCCTTTAACGTCTCGGTCATGTTAGATATTTTTTTTTGTTAAACTATAGAATTCTAAATAAATCTTATATAAATTAAACATTGTTTGACAAGTTTAGGAATCTATTTTTTTATATTTAAAGAAAATTTTATTTTTTTTAAAACAAATATATAAAGAAAAAGGGATTTTAAATGTAAAAAAAACATATATATAAAATTTTAGATTTATTTTAATAATTTTGATGAATTATTTATAAAGCAAAAGGTTTAATTAGAAAATATTAAAAGGGTTTAAAAGAAAAAAAATATTTTTTTCCTGTAAATCGCATTTTTCCGGCGACCGCCGCCCTCGCCGGAAAGCGGCAAAAAAATTCACTAAAACTGACGTTTTGCTTCGTGGTTAATCAATAAACGTTCAAAACAATGATTCAAGCATTATGAGGAGTTCGAAACTAACGTTTAATCACGAATTAATCACCTTTAATCGTGAAACAACCCGAAAATTTAAACCCAAATTAACTCATTTTCGATATGTTTTGGGGCCGATAATTGTTTCTCGACCCTCCTCTCGACTTTGCGCATATGCAGACATCAAAAAACCACAAAAAATCGCCCATGTTTATGATTCCCGCCGTCTCCGCCACCGAGCTCCGGCGAAACCTACCGTTTTTTGTTTTTCCGACCACTTCGAGGTAAGTTATTTACACCATTGTGTTCGGAATTCCTCATAGATCAAAAGCCCCATGTTAATTTTGGCTTCCAACCCTTTTTAGACGTCCGATTTCATGGTTTTAGCTCTAGGTTTTTCGGGTAGGATAAATAGGGAAGAAGATGACAGAGTTCTTTAAGATAAAAAGAGTTTGGTCGGATTTAAAACAAAAAAGCAGTGTAGATCATCAGGTTCAGTGCCTGCTCAGTAACCTTAAGGTCGCGGGTTCGAACCTTGCTGACCCGTTTTCGCCTTTCTTTTTGCTATTTTCTTCTTTTCAACTACAAAATCAATTAAAAACAATATAAATTTCCAGAAAAATTTAAAATAAATTTCTTAAACTCTCCTAAACTTTATAACTTCATTTTTATGTCATAGAAATTATAAAAAGAAATAAGTGTATATATTTTATTTTATTTTCTTTGTCATAACAAACTTAAGTAGTAATTACTTATTTGTCACACCCTCAAAATCCACATGCGAAGTATAACCGCGAGGCGTGTGACAAACCAGGATCCGAGTCATTAGTCATACCAAACCATGCAAAAACAGTTTTTAGGGAAATGCGGAAGCGTAAATAAAGCTAATAACGATGTTGCGCAAAAAAACGCGCTACACCCAAATAAAAGTAAACCAACGGGGTTTTAAAATGTGTTGTAGACCCAATGCAAAGTATGCGTCCTACTTGTGCTCCAGACCTAAATACCTGTGAAAGACATGCTATGTGGGTCAGCGCAAAGGCTGGTGAGTACATAAATATCAATGCAAGAAAGAGTAAATGTTTGCTGTAAAGATGTTTACACCATAAATGTTTGTAAGATGTTTGTACCATGGTAATCATAACCGTATTTGTAGCTAGCTAGGCCATTGATGCTATCACTATGTGGTTCGCAACCGAAACGTGACTGTTCGTGTTTGTAATGCCTTCCACCATCGCCTAACACGAACGATGATGATATTGTCTAGGCTAATTTTACACCCGTTCGACATCCAGTCGAGTTAGAGCTACTAGCGCGGGTGGGGTTTGTCAAACCCAGTAGTACTACCAAAGATTACCTCGCTTTCTCATAAACTAACGGTTCGAAATGTAAGGACTTGTAATTCGTGTTATATGTTCGCACATACGTGATCAGCTATACAATTATATTACCAGAAATGTTTGTAGCATGCTCTTTTCTCTAAACACAATACTCAGAGAAAAATGTTCGAGAACTCACCTTTGGGGGGCTCGGCAGAATGTTTAATAAAAGTGTTGATGAATTCGACGAATCACCGTTGATTTTGAGCACCCTCGAGATCGTTAGCTCAGGTCACAGCGGCGGAGCGGCTCCCTGGTCTTCCCACTACGACGGTACCGTGGGTTTAACAGCCTTGTCGATTGGAGAAAAGAGGAAGAAGAGAGAAATAGGGCTGGATCGTGAAAGTGGAACGAGGGGAGGGTGTGCGCCAGGTATGAGAGACTAAAGGGGAAGATGGAGGATTTTTAGGCATTGATAGTTAGAATTTTAATCCCACGTAAATTCTTATCCATTGTTATGGACAATCCCCTTTTAGCCCCTCTAGGTTTCGAAATATTTTTTGTACCAACCAGGGACCGAAATGTGAAGTTTATTTAGTGATTCATCAATTGTGAGTTTCATGAATCAACTAACTTGGAATTTTTATAAGTTTGCAAATGCTTCAAATACATCATAAAATCAAAATTCTAGTTCATGAATATTTAAGAACACAAAATACTATGAAATTAGACTTACATAAGTCAATTGGCATTCAATCAATTACATTCGACATCACACATTATCATGTAATCATAAGTTGCACGAATCACGTTCGTTTGATTAGCATTTGTTAATTTCATGTCAACCAACATGCAGGACCGACTCGACTCATATGTGGCTGTATGTGGGCTCGATGACCCATCTAACACTCCTATTAGATGCAAGAACGCATGTGTGTTTGAATACATAATTGTCCGTGTTTGTTTAGAAAAAAAAAATACCTGAATTTTTTGGGTGTCACATTATTAATCTAAGAAATTGTTTAAAAACTTGACTATTGATCGCCCAAACATTTTCCAATATACCTTTATTATTTATAAGCGTTTGTTTACATATATTCCTAAAACGAAACGTCATTCTTTGCTTAAAACTTAACAAAGACACATTTATTATTATTTTTTTAAATAAACACTTATTTGGTTTTTTTCACACTTTAATAATTTGTTATTCATTCATATTTATTCAAGTATTAATTCATTAAATTGTTTATTTAGTCACTCCTTTAATCAATCATTTATTAATTCAATAATCTAGTCATTAAATTATTTAATTATTAATTCATTAAATTATTTCATTCATTTAGTCATTTATTTATTGAAACTTAGTCATTTATATACTCATTTAATGAGTCATTTATTTATTAAGTCATAAATATAGAGATTAAGTCCATTTAATGAGTCAATTACTTATATAGTTTAACAAATTTATATGTTAGATCATTATCTACCTAACAATAATTAATTATCTACAAGTCACATGATGTCACGCTATAATCATCTTCCCCAAACTATCCAGTTCACCGAAACCCTAGATATCTAGAAACCCTATTATTCGTCCTCGTAACCCTAGGTTAACCAACTTCATTATTCGTGTAGGAATACTTGAATTTGAAACATTGTCGTTACGTCAAGCTAGCAATCAACTACTAAGGTGAGTTCATAGCTCCTTTTTCTCTAAATTTTCCAAACCATTTTGGGGTGCAAAACTCGCATAAACAATTTCATTTATCATTACCTTATTTTCAAGTAAATTATATTATTTATCATGCTTCATGTATCATTGCAAAACTTTAATCATTCAAACGTTCATACTTTCTAAGCAAAGTCAAACACCGTTTGTAACAACCCGAATTTCATGAGGATTGATATATATATATATATATATATATATATATATATATATATATATATATATATAGAAGGAGGTTCAAATGCGAACCACCATTTTACCTAAGATGAGTAGGGACAATCTTTGACAATTAGATCATTTAGTTGGATGGATGAGATTCAAGGAGATTGGGGAAAAAAATATATAACGTAATTAAGGATGAAAGGGAAAAATAGGGAGAGAACTCTTGTTGACTTTTTTCAAGTTTCCCCCCCATTTTTAAAACGGCCATAAATTTTTCATACGAAGTTACTTTTTTTTAAAATCACCATAATTCTAGTCGCGTTTTTATCTTTAATTCGAGACTAGGTTTGCTCGATTTGGAGATAAAAATTTTTGATGTTTTTGTAAACACCCATTTCGTGTGAAAACCTAAGAACATGATTTAATGAGGGGTATTTTTGGCATCACATACAAACTTTATATTCACAGACTGAATCTTATATTCAATCACATCTGAGAGGGGGTCTCGTTAAACCACATCACATACTCACAGTTTCATTCATGAACCTTCCAATCTGAATCATAATCCTTTGAGCATTCGGTCCTAAAATCGTGATTTCTATTGAATGTCACTGAATCATCATCTTATTTCAACTCGAATCCACGTAATTCATTCAATTTTCAGTCGCACATATATAGTTCATTACCGTAAATTGAAATCCGCTGGTTTACTGCGATTCTGACCTTGCTTTTGTGTTTTTCAGATCTTCGTAGTTGCATATGGATTTGTCTGCCGATGATCGTATCTTAGTTGAAGATTCCACACCTGGTGATGATGTATCTGTCGATGCCAGTTGTGATTTTGATATTGAACACATCGACAACAATAATTAACTTATTGAAATCACTGGATCAAGCACATCGTCCAATGTTGCATCATCTTCATCATCATCTACATCAGAAGCTCAATCTGCTCCTCCTATGGTGTTCATAGGTGTTGAAGAACATGGTAACAGATACTTCAACTTAAATTTTCAAAAGTACACATGTGCAATTTTTAATTTCTGTTTGGTTTTGTTATATATTCTTTAAAAATCATGTTTTTATACTTTGATTTTGTTATGTGATGCTTTCTGGTGATGTTCTGTGTTTAATCATGTTATTGATATCATGTTATTATCATATTTCCTTAGGGTTGCACATGTACACCAAAACTGTATTTTGGACCAAAGTTGTATTGTTCATCCAATTGTCTCATCATAATGTTTTTTATTATATTTTTTATTACTAAGTAGCATTTGGACAATATATTTTAGATATGATGTGTAGTCAAATGACTTTAACATGTTTTCCTTCGTTTCTACATAGTATACTTAGAAAGGATCTAGTTCTTTATGTCAATAGCACATTAAACATTCAATACCTACTGTTTTGTTTAGCTTTTTAGAATTGATTGTTTATTGCACTCTATTTACTTTTTCCATTTCAAATTCATGGAATACATTGGTCTTCTTTGTATCTGCTGAACATTGAATCAGTTATACGTTTGTTATATTTTAATAAATAATTAGTTTGTTGATACTATTTACTTACGTTTAAATTTCGTGTGTTTTATGTGCATTCAGATAGTGCGCGTAGCAGTGATTTTGCTACTTCTGATGGAACCAAATATTGGAAGCCTAATGTTGACCCTTCCTACATTCTTGTTATGGGTTCGGTTTATGATAGTTGGGAGCACGTCACTGATATGTATGATACTTATTGCTAAGGCTGGTTTCTCCACCCGGTTAGGCACGCAACGAAAGGTCAATGATGTTACTAGACACAGATACGTTCTATGTAACAGGGCTGGAAAACCATAACTACAAAATTTCGATTCTATGAACCCTGTATCAGTTTCTGCTTCGAAGGCCAGCCGCTCATCTTTGACTGACTGTGGTGCATGTATACAGACTAAGTTCGACCCGGAAACACAAAAGTGCACTCTTTATACATTTGTTGAAGCACACAACCACGAACTCATTGGCCCTGGATTTTTGGATTTCAATTCCAAGCGTCGTATACTTGATTTTTCGACCGAGAAATTCATCCACCAACTTAGCCTGAATAAAATTGGCCCTACTGTTGCGCATAAAGTTCAATGATCTTTGAAGGGTGGTCATCACAACGTTCGTGGTTCAAAAACTAAATTCAAAAACTTTGCTCGAGCCTTCCGTATTTCATTGGCGATAGGGATTGCAAACTTGTGATGGACACGCTAGAAGAACATACTAAAAATCTACATAATTTCTTCTACGAGTCTTTAGTTGTTGGTAACGAGCTCAAATCACTTTTCTGGGTTGATGACGTTTCACGATGCAACTATGAAGTGTTTGGCGAAGTTCTTGCATTTGATGCAACTTACAAGACTAACCAGTAAGCACTTATAAACTAAAACTGTTATTGTTTTAAATTATGCAACTCTTTTATCTTTATGCGATGTTGTTGTTTTCAATTTTAAGATAAATACTCCCCCATGTGCATCAAAGTTGCATTTTTTATAATAGTTCATAACTTGAATTGCTTATTTTGTGTTACAGATTTAGGACGATCTTTGTGTGTTTTACTGGTGTTGACCACCACAAAAAGTGTGTAACTTTCGGTGCCGGTAGGTTATCGGATGAGAAGATTGAGTCTTATACATGGTTGCTTGAATGCTTTCTGAAAGCACGTGTTACTCAGCCTAGGTTGGTCCTTACCGACCAAGATGGTTCAATGAAATCCGCTATTGAGGCTGTTTTTTATCAGTCTGCCCATAGATTGTGCATGTGGCACATCATGCAGAAGCTGCCTTCCAAAGTATGTTCAATTTTTATATATTTTTTATTTTCATTAATAAGGGATTATTAGTACCATCACGTTAATTTTTATATATTATTCATTCATCTGCCATTTTACTTATCATTGTTATATAATTTAGATTGAAGATGACGCAGTCAACAATGCAACCCTTCGTAGATCTATCCACAAACTTGTATGGAATCTGATAATGAAACCATGCGATTTTGAAGAAAAATGGCAGTTGCTTATGGCAGAATATGGATTGGCTGATCACGAATGGCTTACCAGTATGTACAATATGTGAGAAGACTGGACCCCTGCGTACTTCAGAGATCTTCCCATGTGTTATCTGATGAAGACAACATCTAGATGCGAGAGTTCTAATGCGTTGTTCAAGATCAACTCTAGTGGTGGTAATACCTTGTTGCAGTTTCTTATATGTTTTGACACCGCCATTGACGCACAGCTTAATAACCAACGCAAGCTCGAGTTTGATACGAACACAACAATACCTGAGATCCACACACGACTTCCAATTGAAAAAAACACGGCTAGTTTGTACACGATCACGATCTTTAAGGAAGTTCAGAAGGAAATCGAGCGAATCCTCTATCGGTGTTCTGTGGCTTGACGCGCACTGTTGGTACTACCAAAATATACACCATTGCTCATGCAAACAGGCAGTTCATTACTGTCAATGAATTGGAGGTAATTTGTATTTGTTATTTCCCTTTTAATGCATGTGTGAGCTTTAACAAACCATATTCATATTTGTTTGATATCATTTTTGTTTTTTGTTTACTTGATGCTTCCTGAAATTCATGTGTGCATTGTACTTATTACTGATTTCATTTGCATATTGTGTTCCAACTTTAAAGTAAAATTCATAATCACTAGTTATGATGCACATGTGAACTGTTTACGATACCTTCAATTTGTTCATGAGTGTTGTTATATATTTATGTGTACTAGTAAACAGACCCGCGCTTCGCCGCGGGTAGTAAAGCAAATTTAAGAACATCTCATAAGATAATCGAGCATAAAGCACATTCAAGAAAACCTAAAATTTGTAAAATAATTGAAAGAAAGTGAAGAACAGAATATTTGGTCTTCTTTTCATAGTTTTTCTTCGTTACCTGAAAATGGAAAAGAAAATGAATTTTAATACTTAAAAAAGACTTTAGAAAAGAAAGTAAATAAGAGGAAATAAGATGTTCTAATGGCTCTGTTAGGTCTCATCATTGCAATTCTTAAAATGTTTTACAGCTAAAAATTTCAGAGAAAGAAACTTTGTATCATAATGTTTTACAGTAAATAAGAATGAAGCTTATATAGTCTCGGATAAGAAGTTTTAAATCATCACTGCCAAATTTAGAGCAAAAGCAACCTTTCAGAATTGTAAGTGGCGGCGACAAACCGAAGACCGGCGTCCACTAAGCTACAATCTTGAGCACGGTCATGTGAACATCAAAAGCATGAATGGTTTAAATTATGGAAGTAAAAACAAAACATAAACCTTACAAATCTAAAAGTTAATAGAACTAATACTGGAACGCTATATATTGGGGTATGTGACTTGGTGAAACATCGATCTAAGATTTATTTATTTATTATCAAAAGTGGAGCATATATATATTCGCATGATCGAATAAAAACAACAACCATCGAAACAAAAACAGTAACAATAGTAATCCAACTGAGAATGGAAGTAAACCTCGAGTAAGAATCCTTAAAAGACAATTTTGAACAAAATGATCACAATCAAACACAAATCAAATTCCACCCCCGTTAGAAGACCAAAGCATACCTTAAAAGCTAGGTTCGAACCAAACACAGTATTAATCGGAAAAGCAAACATTAAGCTCAGAACCAAAATGTTCATCATTGCGTCGGGATACCATCAAACCCTTTAGAGAAACCTTTAGAGGAACCAAGAATGACAGTAAAGATCGCATAAGAACACCATAGAAGCCAGGTTTGTACCAAAAAGGGAATCAATCAGAAAAGCAAACATCAAGTTTACAACCAAAATGTTCATCGTTAATTAGGGGCACCATCACAGCCATAAAGGCTCAGGAATCATGATATGATTTTCAGCAGCCAAAATGTGAATCAATCAGAAAAGCAAACATGAAGCTCAGAACCAAAGAGTTCATCATTGCTTCCATACACCATCACAACCGTAAAGCCTCAAGAAATGTTTTTCAACCGCAGAACATAAATCTCCGGGGAAAAAACCAAACACAAATCTTTAGAAAAGAAAGAAAACATTGAAGACATAGGGCTCAGATTTAACTGATACGTCAGTTTTAAGTCACCCATCATATTATTGATACAGATCATGAATAGGGCTACGATAAACCAAAGTTTTACACCTCCTGCTCCCCACAACCATGGCTGCCAAAAAACAGAGAAATAAAAAAAAAATCATCACAGCCTCAATATTTCAACATACCATCAATAGTAGCTCAACATACCCTCATTTGTACGCCTTTTGATGAGGCAAGCTTAAGACAATGTAGGGAGCAACAAAATTTAAGAACCAACCAAAAGAAGGCCATTCTAAGCGAATCAGAAGGGACAAAACCAATATTTCAACATACCATCAACAGTAGCTCAAAGGACGTATCCATCGCTATTTAAGCGAATCAGAAGGGTCAAAACCAAAGATTGTGGTGAGCCACAACCCACCTCCCAAATTTTCCTTTTAAAAAACGTATGGCAAAAACAGTACCATTCATGTGTACAACTCAGATTTCACTTTTATCAGAAGAGAAAGCATACATCAATCGCATATAACAAAACAAATGAGACCAAAATTGTCACACCCCCAAATAACCACTAACGGAGTTTATACCGTTAAAGGGTGCGGCTAGACCAGGACCACAACCATTAGTTACAAATACTAAATGAACCAGAGTAAAGTTCAAGCATTAATAATAAAAACAGTTTCTAAAATATACGCAGCGGAAAAATAATTGTCTTAGCACTAACCACGTGCTTTACAAATCATTGTATTAAATTCCCAAATAGTTCAATTTAAAATAAAAAGTCTTCACGTGCCATGCCAACCCGCTCCGGATACTCCTTAGCGATCTGCAAAAGTTTAAACCACGCAAGTGTCAACCTAACGGTTGGTGAGTTCACAGTGGGCTTGTCATGCATTGGCCCGGTCTCATAATCACAATTCGTGTCAAGGTATACTTACAAGTTATTTATTTGTGAAAAGCAATGCTCGTAATTAATTCTCAGTTTATAAATGGTTTGTCTGTGACCTACGTCATCGGGTATGTACTAGTTCCGTAAAGTTAAAGGACTCAACCGATATCGCGGGTAGCTAATCCGTTGTTCCATGCTCTAAGGAAGTTTGTACCAAAGCTGACTATTATTTATTGTAGTGGCCGAGCCATCTAGTACTGCGGACCTACGTCATCGCGGATTTGCCTCCCCCGTGTCCTCTCGGGATCACGGTCAAATAGGCTGATATTGTACCTCCGTGCACTCCCCGTGCCACGGGGCGGAGTTTGTCAAACCCCAGTAGATCTACCCAACATCCCCTCGCTTTACAATTAATGGCACAATTTTAGTTGAGGACTTTTAAGTTATAAGGAATCCTTAGAAAACATGTGATATCATATGGTTCAGACTTTAACCTACACTAGCCATATTAAAACGTTTTCAGTTTTGTTTCAGAAATAGTTTGTTTAAGTCCACAAGTGTTTCCCATAAAACACTTCAGTTCATCAAGTGGGTGCCGAGCATTCCCGAGTTCTCTTGTTCATTGGTAGGTGCCTAGCACACTAGAGTTTATTCAGCATTGTTTTTCGTTAAGTTATTCGGTGTGGCCCAAACAGGCTCACGGTAAACAGGTTAGTGACACTCACCTTGGATTGCACTGCTACACTTGCTAATAATATCCAAGTTTGCTTAGTGAAGACCTATGAACACGTTTAGGTCTTAAGTATTAGTTTTGTGTCTAATCTTTACTTAACGTCACTATGGCCCATAACATAGCACGTTGGAACTATGACTCGACATACAAACACACGACACCAATGGTTGATCATAAACAAGGGTTCATACACATCAGGAATCAAAGCATGTATCATCATGGCATAATCATGTAAGTCATGGCATAACATTCAAGCAAATTGTATAAGTTTAGATTCTGGTCACAGTTTCGCTAGCCTAGTTTCGCTAGGCAGTTTCGCTGTGTACACGGGCAGCACTTTTCGCTGTGTACACAGTTTCGCTAGACTAGTTTCGCTCGAAACTGTTAGCACAGTTTCGCTAGCCTAGTTTTGCCCGAAACTGGTTTGAACTTTCGTTCAGGGAATTTCGCTCGGTAGATTCGCTCGAGCTGGTCTGGTCGGTTTACCCAGCGACACTACAGTTTCGCTGCATAGTGTCGCTGGAAGGAGATATACATAGTTTCGCTGGACAGTTTCGCCCAGAGAACACCACAGTTTCGCTGGTCGCGAAAAACATACGGATTTGCCTAAAAATCAACCTAACAGCTTCTGATCTTACATGCAATCCATTATTTAGCATACATAGGCATTTACCAACATAAATCAGCAAGCTTTAACACCTTAAACATGCATTTTGTCATCAAATCACCCAAAATACATATAAAACCCTAAAATGGCTAAAATAGCATAAATCTCTATCATGGCTGGATTTCATACGCAAAGTTGTCAACTTTTTGGTAGTTCTAGCAATCCTAAGCAACATATCAGAAGATCTAACCATATCACAGAGATCTAGGCATGCTTTATGAAGAAACATATAGAAAAGGCACAAATAAAGGTTTTTGGGACTCACGGTTGATTCTAGAATCGATAGATGAGATGAGATGATGGTCTAGAGGCTGAGATCTTGGTCCTTGGGTGACTTTCTCGGCTGACCAGGTTCCAGAGAGGAGTGTGTGTGTGTTTGTGATGAAATGAGGCAAATGGAGAAACTAGGGTTTATTAAGTTTATTTATATCAGAGGCTAGTTTCGCTGGCAGTTTCGCTGGCCAGGCGAAACTAGCTCTGGTCACGTTTTAACTGATTAGCTTAGCTGGCTACCGGGCGACACTACAGTTTCGCCCGGTAGTTTCGCTGGCTGCACAACTTAGGCAAATTTTCACGTAATCAAGGATTTACAATTTGTCATGCTATTCATAATATTAAATCATGCGTTTAAATCACGTTGCACATAATGACATCAATAAATGAACACATAACACATATGGGCGGGTTCGGTGATCAACCAAAGGACGTGGACGTATTCGGCCTAGTTAAGCATTAGTTACTAAGTTAACACTTATAACGTAACTAACGGAGTTTGTCTAACGGAAGTTAACCTTGGAATTCTCGGATGTCACATCCTTCCCTTGTAATTGGAATTTTCGTCCCGAAAATTATTCTAGTGCCGTAGCGTTCGCAGCATCAGCTGTCGTCGTTGCTGGGGAAAGAAAGCAAAAGTTTTAGGGTTGTCACATCCTTCTCCTGTTACAGGAATTTTGGTCCCCAAAATTAAATCATACCATGAGTTTCCGTGGACGTTTGCTCGAACAAGTGAGGATACTTTTTCTTCATTTGATCCTCTCGCTCCCAAGTATATTCAGGTCCACGCCTTGAGTTCCATCGCACCTTGACGATCGGAATCTTGCTACGTTTGAGGGCTTTCTCCTCGCGTCCCATGATTTCTACCGGTTGCTCGATAAATCTCAAATGTTCGTCGATTTCCAATTCCTCCAGAGGAATTATTTCGATGTCTTCAGCCAGACATTTCTTTAGATTGGAAACGTGAAACACGTTGTGAACTCCATCGAGTTCAGCAGGGAGTTGCAATCGATAGGCCACCGGGCCTACTTCCCCAATAATTTCAAACGGACCGATGTAGCGAGGATTTAGCTTTCCACGCTTCCCGAAGCGTATCACTCCCTTCCAGGGAGATACCTTCAACAGTACTTTGTCACCCACCTCAAACTTTAGAGGTTTTCGGCGTTTGTCGGCGTAACTCTTTTGTCGATCACGCGCTGCAGCTAGCCGTTGCCTGATTTGAATAATCCGCTCGGTCATATCATGGATAACTTCCGGTCCAGTGAGCCCTTTCTCACCCGTTTCGGCCCAACACACGGGCGATCTACATTTTCTGCAATAAAGTGCTTCAAAAGGTGCTGCACCGATGCTTGAATGATAGCTATTGTTGTAAGAGAACTCCACCAGTGGAAGGTGAGTCTCCCAATCTTTCCCAAAGTCAAGAACGCAAGCTCGGAGCATATCTTCTAAGGTTTGAATGGTTCGCTCCGATTGGCCGTCCGTTTGTGGGTGATAGGCTGTACTCATGTCTAGTCGGGTTCCCAATGCTTCCTGCATTGATTGCCATAACCGGGAAGTAAATCGAGGATCTCGATCAGAGATGATAGTCTTAGGCACACCGTGAAGCTTCACAATTTTATCGATGTATAGCTTTGTCAATTTATCCATATTATCACTTTCCTTCATCGGAATGAAATGTGCCGATTTGGTTAATCGATCGACGACAACCCAAATCGCATCCGGTTGATTTGATCGATGAGGTAATCCCGTTACAAAATCCATGGAGATGTCCTCCCATTTCCATTCTGGGATCTTTGGTTGTTGTAGTAAACCAGAAGGCTTTTGGTATTCAATCTTGACTCTGGAGCATGTTAAGCACTTAGCCACATATCGAGCAATGTCGGCTTTCATATTCGGCCACCAATAAAGATTTTTCAAGTCCTGATACATTTTACCTGATCCAGGGTGCACCGAATATCTTGACTTGTGAGCCTCGTCCATCACGAGCTCACGGAGATTTCCAAACAATGGAACCCAGATTCTGTCATTATAGTACGTGAGTCCATCGGACTTAACTTCAGAATGGCCATCTACGCCACGCAGTGCTTCAGCTGCGAAGTTTTCTGCTTTCAAAGCTTCTCGTTGGCAGTCGCGGATCCGATCCGGTAATCCTGAATGTATCGTAAGTTGCAGCGCTCGTACCCTTCGAGGCTTTTCGTACTCTTTTATGCTTAAGGCATCAGCCACAACATTGGCTTTTCCCGGGTGATACTTGATTGCCAAATCATAATCGTTCAGTAACTCGACCCACCTTCGTTGTCGCATGTTAAGATCCTTCTGATCGAAGATGTGCTGCAAGCTTTTGTGGTCGGTAAATATCGTGCACTTTGTTCCGTATAGGTAATGTCTCCAAATCTTGAGTGCATGAACAACGGCTCCCAATTCCAAATCATGTGTTGTATAATTCTTCTCAGTATCCTTTAGTTGCCTGGACCCATAGGCAATCACTTTGTCCCGTTACATCAACACGCAACCGAGTCCTTGGATAGATGCATCACAGTAGACCACAAAGTCGTCAACCCCTTCAGGTAACGAGAGAATTGGAGCAGAACATAACATGTCTTTGAGAGTTTGAAAGGCACGTTCTTCTTTTTCACCCCATCGGTATTGCACTCCTTTGTGCGTTAAAGCTGTTAAGGGTTGAGCCAATTGAGAGAAACCCTTGATAAACCTTCGGTAGTATCCGGCAAGTCCCAAAAAATGTCGGATTTCGGTCGGCGCTCTAGGTGTAGACCAATTCTTGATAGCTTCTACTTTAGACGGGTCGACATGGATTCCTTCCTCATTAACGATGTGTCCAAGAAACTGGACTTCGCGTATCCAAAAATCGCACTTCGAAAACTTGGCGTAGAGTTGTTCCTTACGAAGTAATTCCAAGATAAGAAGCAGATGATTCTCGTGTTCTTCCTTCGTTTTGGAGTATATCAAAATATCGTCGATGAAAACTATTATAAACTTATCGAGGTACGGCTTGCACACTCGATTCATTAAATCCATGAATACGGCAGGTGCATTGGTTAGCCCAAACGGCATAACCAGGAACTCATAGTGTCCATACCGAGTTCTGAAAGCAGTCTTCGGTACATCCTCATCCCGAACACGGAGCTGGTGATATCCAGACCGTAGATCAATCTTTGAAAAGTAACTTGAACCTTGTAGCTGATCGAAGAGATCGTCGATTCGAGGAAGTGGATACCGATTCTTGATGGTAACCTTGTTAAGCTTTCGGTAGTCAATGCACATTCGGAACGTTCCATCCTTTTTCTTAACAAACAATACCGGTGCTCCCCACGGAGACGAACTTGGACGAATGAACCCTTTGTCGAGTAGCTCTTGAAGTTGTGAGGAGAGTTCGTTGAGTTCACTTACCGCCAAACGGTAAGGTGCGCGTGCAATCGGAGACGCTCCAGGAACTAAATCGATCCCAAACTCTACTTGTCGAAATGGAGGCAAACCAGGCAGATCTTCAGGAAATACATCTTGGAAGTCGCGAACTATCGGGTAGTCATTGATTCTGCGCTCAGGAAGTGTCGAATCGGTGACGTTTGGAAGAATTGCGAAGTGACCTTTACGAAGGCACTTTTGAGCTTTGAGAAACGAAATAATACCAGTTACTGTTCCACCTTTTTCACCTTGGACCGTTAACACTTTGCCGTCTTCGAGCGGAATACGAACCACTTTTTCCTTACATAAGATTTCGGCTCGATTCTCAGATAACCAATCCATCCCTACTATGACGTCAAAACTACCAATCGGGAAAGGCATAAGGTCAATTCCTAACGTATGGCCAGCTAGTTCTAACTTACAGCCCTTAACTATCTGAGTCGCATCATGAAGTTTACCATTTGCTAGTTCTACCACATATTTAGCGTCTAGGGCAATAGGTCTAGCATTAATCAACTTAGCAAATTTAGTGGAAATAAAACTTTTCTCAGCACCAGAATCAAATAATACAGTAGCAAAGAAACCGTTCAAAATAAATTTACCATTAATCACGTTGGCGTCATTGCGAGCTTCACCCTGACCCATGACGAAAGCTCGACCTCTACCGTTTCCACCATTCCCGTTATTACCATTTCCGTTGCCATTCCCAATACCATTACCTCCACCGTTACCATTTCCACCGTTGTTTCCTTGGTTTCCGTTCCCTTGTCTTCTCAGCTGAGGGCAGTCTCTTTTAATGTGACCTTGAGCACCACACTCAAAGCAGCCACGGGCTCCCCCATTGTTGTTGTTCTGGTTCTGACCGTTGTTGTTCCCATGACCCCGATTGTTCCCATAGTTGTTGTTTCCATGATTGTTGTTGTTCCTCCTGGGGCGGTTTTGTTGCTCGGGCAAAGTTGCCCAACAGTCTTTTGCTTCGTGGCCCCCCTTGCCACACCTTTCGCAATTCAGATTCTTCCTACAAACACCAGCATGAAGCTTTCCACACTTGTTGCACAAAGGCAGGTTACCCCTGTAGTTGCCTTGACCATTGCCACCCTGGCGGTAGTTGCCACTGTTGTTCCCGGACCTCTTGCTTTGACCTTGGGAGTTATAAGACCTCCCAGTGCTGTTTCCAACACTCTGAACATTCATTGAGTTCTCAGGAGCTTCATCATCAGCTTTTCTCTTGCCACTAAGGGCAGTCTTCTCAGTGGCCTTTGCAGGAAGTGTACCCTTCTCAACCTCCTGATCAGTAAGTTTGTGAGCCAAACGAATGGCTTGTTGCACGGTCGCGGGGTTGCTGGCAGTCACCAGGCTCTTAATTTGAGGCGCGAGGCCTTCCAGATAACGCTCAATGCGTTTGAATTCAGCATCAACCATTGTAGGGCACAAGACCTCGTACTCATGATATCGTGCAGTGTACTGCTCGACTTCAGACCCAATCATCTTCAGATTCAAGAATTCGCCTTCTAGCTTCTTTACTTGGTCACGAGGACAGTACTCCTCCATAATCAGATCCTTAAATGCTGCCCACTGCATGTTATTAGCCGCGTCTAGCCCAACCATCTGAATTTCAGCGTTCCACCAGGAGAGTGCAGCTCCTTCGAAGGTACCAGTAGCAAACTTCACCTTGCTTTCAGCTGGGCAGTTACACATGGAGAAAACCTTTTCAGACTTCTCAATCCACCTAAGGAGTCCTACAGCTCCTTCTTCGCCGGAAAATGTCATCGGCTTGCAGTCCATGAAGGACTTGAACGTGCAGTGGTGGTGGTTTCCCTGTGCGGCATATGCAGCTTGGACGGCTGCCACCGCGGCTTGCACATGTTCATTAATCATTGCTTGCAGCTGTGCAGGCGTCATGTTTATGTTGCCTCTTCCGTTTCCTCTTCCAGACATCTTGCTGAACAGTTAAAGTAGCCAATGTTTAGTCACATTTATACTTTATACATATCCCATAATATGTATATTAGCCATTTTCCCATTATCCCACTATTAGTCCAGAAAATTTTGTGCATAATGGAGGCGTCGTTGGAGAACGTCGTATGTCGTAGGTAGCTATCGTCGAAAGTCGGCTTTCCCATAAAAGTCACCGTCGGCGTAGTCGTTGTAGTAGAAATCAGGACGTAGCGTGTAGCATCGTTTCGTTGTCGCTTTCCCCGGCATAGTGCGCGCATTAGCGTTCGCGTTTCGTATTCGTGTGTGAAAATTTTCCCTAAGGTTTTCCGTTAGACTTCCTAGACACGGTCTATATATATATTTATATATATATATACATACATACGTACTAAGCTTTTACTTACACAGCAGAGCGAGTATCCCAGGTTGGCACGTAAAAATTTTATCTTGGGAATTTGTTTATTCGTTTGTAACTAAGGTTTTCAAGTTGCAGTTTCCAAATCGCTTTCAAAATTGATTCCAGTTCTCTACAACTTATGGCTCTGATACCAATCTGTCACACCCCCAAATAACCACTAACGGAGTTTATACCGTTAAGGGGTGCGGCTAGACCAGGACCACAACCATTAGTTACAAATACTAAATGAACCAGAGTAAAGTTCAAGCATTAATAATAAAAACAGTTTCTAAAATATACGCAGCGGAAAAATAATTGTCTTAGCACTAACCACGTGCTTTACAAATCATTGTATTAAATTCCCAAATAGTTCAATTTAAAATAAAAAGTCTTCACGTGCCATGCCAACCCGCTCCGGATACTCCTTAGCGATCTGCAAAAGTTTAAACCACGCAAGTGTCAACCTAACGGTTGGTGAGTTCACAGTGGGCTTGTCATGCATTGGCCCGGTCTCATAATCACAATTCGTGTCAAGGTATACTTACAAGTTATTTATTTGTGAAAAGCAATGCTCGTAATTAATTCTCAGTTTATAAATGGTTTGTCCGTGACCTACGTCATCGGGTATGTACTAGTTCCGTAAAGTTAAAGGACTCAACCGATATCGCGGGTAGCTAATCCGTTGTTCCATGCTCTAAGGAAGTTTGTACCAAAGCTGACTATTATTTATTGTAGTGGCCGAGCCATCTAGTACTGCGGACCTACGTCATCGCGGATTTGCCTCCCCCGTGTCCTCTCGGGATCACGGTCAAATAGGCTGATATTGTACCTCCGTGCACTCCCCGTGCCACGGGGCGGAGTTTGTCAAACCCCAGTAGATCTACCCAACATCCCCTCGCTTTACAATTAATGGCACAATTTTAGTTGAGGACTTTTAAGTTATAAGGCATCCTTAGAAAACATGTGATATCATATGGTTCAGACTTTAACCTACACTAGCCATATTAAAACGTTTTCAGTTTTGTTTCAGAAATAGTTTGTTTAAGTCCACAAGTGTTTCCCATAAAACACTTCAGTTCATCAAGTGGGTGCCGAGCATTCCCGAGTTCTCTTGTTCATTGGTAGGTGCCTAGCACTCTAGAGTTTATTCAGCATTGTTTTTCGTTAAGTTATTCGGTGTGGCCCAAACAGGCTCACGGTAAACAGGTTAGTGACACTCACCTTGGATTGCACTGCTACACTTGCTAATAATATCCAAGTTTGCTTAGTGAAGACCTATGAACACGTTTAGGTCTTAAGTATTAGTTTTGTGTCTAATCTTTACTTAACGTCACTATGGCCCATAACATAGCACGTTGGAACTATGACTCGACATACAAACACACGACACCAATGGTTGATCATAAACAAGGGTTCATACACATCAGGAATCAAAGCATGTATCATCATGGCATAATCATGTAAGTCATGGCATAACATTCAAGCAAATTGTATAAGTTTAGATTCTGGTCACAGTTTCGCTAGCCTAGTTTCGCTAGGCAGTTTCGCTGTGTACACGGGCAGCACTTTCGCTAGGCAATGCCCGATGACACAGTTTCGCTAGACTAGTTTCGCTCGAAACTGTTGGCACAGTTTCGCTAGCCTAGTTTTGCCCGAAACTGGTTTGAACTTTCGTTCAGGGAATTTCGCTCGGTAGATTCGCTCGAGCTGGTCTGGTCGGTTTACCCAGCGATACTACAGTTTCGCTGCATAGTGTCGCTGGAAGGAGATATACATAGTTTCGCTGGACAGTTTCGCCCAGAGAACACCACAGTTTCGCTGGTCGCGAAAAGCATACGGATTTGCCTAAAAATCAACCTAACAGCTTCTGATCTTACATGCAATCCATTATTTAGCATACATAGGCATTTACCAACATAAATCAGCAAGCTTTAACACCTTAAACATGCATTTTGTCATCAAATCACCCAAAATACATATAAAACCCTAAAATGGCTAAAATAGCATAAATCTCTATCATGGCTGGATTTCATACGCAAAGTTGTCAACTTTTTGGTAGTTCTAGCAATCCTAAGCAACATATTAGAAGATCTAACCATATCACAGAGATCTAGGCATGCTTTATGAAGAAACATATAGAAAAGGCACAAATAAAGGTTTTTGGGACTCACGGTTGATTCTAGAATCGATAGATGAGATGAGATGATGGTCTAGAGGCTGAGATCTTGGTCCTTGGGTGACTTTCTCGGCTGACCAGGTTCCAGAGAGGAGTGTGTGTGTGTTTGTGATGAAATGAGGCAAATGGAGAAACTAGGGTTTATTAAGTTTATTTATATCAGAGGCTAGTTTCGCTGGCAGTTTCGCTGGCCAGGCGAAACTAGCTCTGGTCACGTTTTAACTGATTAGCTTAGCTGGCTACCGGGCGACACTACAGTTTCGCCCGGTAGTTTCGCTGGCTGCACAACTTAGGCAAATTTTCACGTAATCAAGGATTTACAATTTGTCATGCTATTCATAATATTAAATCATGCGTTTAAATCACGTTGCACATAATGACATCAATAAATGAACACATAACACATATGGGCGGGTTCGGTGATCAACCAAAGGACGTGGACGTATTCGGCCTAGTTAAGCATTAGTTACTAAGTTAACACTTATAACGTAACTAACGGAGTTTGTCTAACGGAAGTTAACCTTGGAATTCTCGGATGTCACATCCTTCCCTTGTAATTGGAATTTTCGTCCCGAAAATTATTCTAGTGCCGTAGCGTTCGCAGCATCAGCTGTCGTCGTTGCTGGGGAAAGAAAGCAAAAGTTTTAGGGTTGTCACAAAAATAATGTTCTTGCTCAGGCAATAATCCTTCACAGCAAACCCATTTTCGTTCCAAATCTGGTTTTTTAAGAGTCCGAAAGTAGACCAAAACAAATCACAAACAGCGAGCCAAATAACACAAACAACTCGCAACCCCACATATAGAAAATCCAATTTCGTTTCAAATCTGGGTTATTGGAAACCCAAAAGCAAAGCAAAACTGACACAATCGAGGTTCTTGAAAACACCAATTTTCAGGTACGTTTTCTATTTTAAAACCCACAACATATCAGGAAGAAACACAACAAAGCAAATCGTTTTAGATGTAAGTTCTTGAAAACTAAGAATCAAACAACAAACCCATATAACTCACCAGAGAAGACGACCAAAACGCCACCGCTTCAACGTCACCGGAGCAACGACTCAGTCGTTTCTACGTCACCGAGGAAATGATAGCGCCCGTCACCCATGGAGCGGCGACGATGAGAAGTTTCTTGAAGAATGGTTCTTCAGAGAGAGAAAGAAAAAGAGTATGATGTTGAGATGCGTGTGTGGTATGTGAAATATAGGGTTTCAATATGTTGAGACACGTGTGTGGTATGAGACGCGTGTGTACCACCTCCAAAGTTGTCCATTTAAAAAATAACGTATGGAAAAAACAGTACCATTCATGTGCACAACTTATGCTCCACTTTTGATAATAATATAATATGTTAACTAATATTGTTATACATGTGTATCTGACACTTGTGTGTATTTTCAATATAATATTAGTCCCGTCCAATCAAAACTGTAGGTTTTTTGCTCATGTGTATTTATAATTTAAGTTCTACTACCCTTGTATACCATCCTTCTGTTCAATGTTTAATCTGACCATTGTGTTAATATGTAACAAGTTTCACTTGATCTTGCTGCTAAGACTGTTTCGTGCTCGTGTTTAAGCTTTACACGCATTAGTTTTTATGTCGGCACAATTTCTACATTTTCAAATGCAATCAAATAAACCAGATTCCCACACAATACATGTCTGCACGTTGGGCGCGTAATGCTCTTCCATCAAGAGTGTATGCCATTGCAAATCGATACTCAGTTGATACAAGTTAATCGGGTTTTCTTAGAAACAAAATTATAGATATCGTTTCCCAATGTACGGATCGTCTAAGGCGCTAACCAGATCAGCTTGTAGCATTTTCAAGCCAACTTAAAGAGTTGAAGAAATGCCTATTTTCTAAAGTGCCTTATGACCCTGCGCAAAATCAAACAAGTGCGATTATAAGTGACATACTTCATCAGCTCGAGTTTGGTACTTCTTCTGTCATTCCACCGCAAGGAATTAGGAACAAAGGATGTGGAACGAACAAGCGTTTGATCGGTCCGGGTGAAAAGGCTATTGAAGCGTTCAAGAAAGGTCCGACACTGTGTAAAAAGTGTAACAAGTACGTTTATGACCATAATTCCAGAAACTATGATAAAGTGCGACGTGCTATTAGACGTGCGTCTTGTAGAGCTGCTGGATCACTTGCTACTTGATTTTTTTTCGTGCCTTCAGAAATATTTCTTATGATTGATAATAAGCATTTTGTTTAGATGCATGATCTGACCTTGTATTGCTTATGATATCTCTTGATTGGTTTACTTTCGTATTGATTGTTATGAATACTATTGCACTTTAATATTTGTTTTGGTTTTTTTTTTTATTTTATTTTGTTTATTTCCTATTTATTTATCTGATTCCTTATTTAATTTTCCCATTAAGTGTGTTTCCATCCATTTATATTGGGTTTTAAGTGCTTGTGGTTATTGGTTTACAATTATTTGTCAATTGATTTTCTAATATCAATATGCTATTGTATGTAATCATTCAATTGTGCACACGTGTGTCATACATTTTTTATATAATAAACATTGGTTTTATCCATTAGTTATTAATTTAGATGACAAACTAACTGTTGTTGTTTTGTTTTTTGTAGATACATGATTTGTGCGTCGTGTAAAGTCTCGAGCCAGGACAAGACGGAGTACAAAACATGTTCATAGACTGTCGGCCGAACTTGGTCCGAACCTGGAGTTCGGATCAGACGAACTCCAGGTTCGCCTGAGGTTCGGTCGGTTGCTATAAATAGTGGGTTTGTCTTTGTATTCAGAGAGTGAGAGAGTTTGAGCTATTGTTAAGTATGTATTTGTCAAGGTGTCTCTCTGAGTCTGTTTTCTGAGTGTTAGACTGATTGTAATTGTTCTTTGATCAATAAAACAATCGGTTAATTACATTTCTTGTCCAAATTAGCTAGATCGAGTAGAAGATCCGATGCTCACGTAAATTCAAGTGGTATCAGAGCTTTCTGGTTCATTCTACTGATATGTGGTTGCTATTTTTGAATGTTTTGAAACAAAACGTGTTATTCTTGGTGATTTTTGAGTGTTTTAATGAGTTCTTAATCATTTTGGTCGTGGTTTTTGTGAAAATTTTGCTCCTAAATCATTCCTTGTCACTTTTTCTGATCCACTGCTGCAAATCTCATCAAAAATCAAAAAATTTTATCGAAAATGTTGAGGTTCCGCTGTTACTGTTCACGTTCGGAATAACTGCTCCGAACTTAAGGTTCGAGCATAGTTCGTATAGGGTTCATCGAGAGTTTGATCAAAGTTCGGAAACTTTTCTCATTCGGTAGAGGTTCGTACGAGGTTCGGATAGGTTTGTGTTCGGATAGAGTTCGAAAAGGGTTTGGAAAGCATTCGGCACAGCTTGCTACGGTTGAAGTTTAGATTACAATTAAAGGTTCGGAGAGAGTCTGAGCTATTGTTAAGTGTGTGTTTGTCAAGGTGTCTCTCTGAGTCTGTTTTCTAAGTGTTAGACTGATTGTAATTGTTCTTTGATCAATAAAACAATCGGTTAATTACGTTTCTTGTCCGAATTAGCTAGATCGAGTAGACGATCCGATGCTCACGTAATTTCAAGTGGTGGGTCGGATAAGTTTCGAATCACATATTAAAGTTCGGATAAAGTTCGGACAACCAGAATTCAATTTTTTGAGATGTCGGAATTTCAAGCATTTGTGGCCATGGAAAACGCAATGCAAACTATGTTGAATATTGACAATGAAATCGAAACAAGTCAGAAAGTTCCTAAATTGTTGAAGTTGGAAGATTATCAAAATTGGAAACAACGATTTTCGGCTTACATAAGTACGAATGATATCGATTTGTGGATTCCAATTAAGAAACTTTACCAACATCCGACTGATCAAGGGGATTTCAAAGAAGTTCATAACTACGACATTGCTAAAAGAAAATCATATGAGCTTGAACAAAAAGCGTTTGGTTATCTTACAATAGCATTACCCACTGAGTTGTTATATCAATTTAGTACTTGCAAGAAATCAAAACAATTGTGGGATGCTTTATCAGAAAGATGTGAGCGGAATGATAAATACAAGAAAAGTCGGAAGAAGGTGTGGATTAAAGAGTTTGATAACTTTCAACATTATGAAAATGAAAACATCACGGCTCCTGTCTCAAGATTGTCGGAAGAAGTTGGAAGATTATCAAAATTGGAAACAACGATTTTCGGCTTACATAAGTACGAATGATATCGATTTGTTGATTCCAATTAAGAAACTTTACCAACATCCGACTGATCAAGGGGATTTCAAAGAAGTTCATAACTACAACATTGCTAAAAGAAAATCATATGAGCTTGAACAAAAAGCGTTTGGTTATCTTACAATAGCATTACCCACTGAGTTGTTATATCAATTTAGTACTTGCAAGAAATCAAAACAATTGTGGGATGCTTTATCAGCAAGATGTGAGCGGAATGATAAATACAAGAAAAGTCGGAAGAAGGTGTGGATTAAAGAGTTTGATAACTTTCAACATTATGAAAATGAAAACATCACGGCTCCTGTCTCAAGATTGTCACATCTTATAAGTGAAATGAAGATTGTGGGGATTGAGAAGACTGATGAAGAATTAAAATAAAAGATCATGGAGGCTTTACCAGAAAAATGGGAAAATTATGTGTTGTTACTTACACATGATAAAGAATTTTCCACATTGACATTTCATTATCTAACTGGTAACTTCATGCTCGAGATATGGAAATGATGAATTCCAACAAATCTAAGGCAAATTTGCAAAATCCAGAATTGTATCATGGTGAAAATGCTGCTAGTATGACGGCTAAAACTAAGACAAATCTGAGTTCAGCACCACCTAGAAATTTTGATAGTAATTTATCACGGGGCTGTAGCTTTACAATTCCTGATTCATCAAATCGGAGTGCATTTTCTGTTGATACAACAGATGATTGTGCTAAATTGATTGGTGCTTTGATCTCATCATCTTTTGGTTTGGTTATCAAGAATGTTGCTGATGCAAAAAATAACAAGGGATGATCTTGATGAACTTGATGATGATCAATTAAATGAATTGGATTTATTTTGGCAGTATGCTATGTTGGGTCAAAAATCGAAGAGGTTTTTCAAGAAGAATGGAAGGGTTACTTCTGATTTTAATGGAAGGTTGGGTTTTGACAAGTCAAAGCTGAAATGCTATAAATGTTCAAAGCTTGGATATTTTGCTAAAGAATGTCAACAAGAACATGTTAACAAACCTGGTTTTACGTCAGGTTTTCAACCATCTTCAAGCAATTTAACCAAGACAGCTTTAACAGTTCAGAATGATGGTGTTTATGATTGGGGTAAACAATTTGATTCATCTGCTTTGATTGTCACTCATGATCAACCAGAAGATTATTGTTCTGATACAAGTTCAGAACCAAGTTCATATGAATTAGCTGAAAATATGGAAAGTTTGTTGAAAGATAATACTTTGTTATTGAATGAAATTCATAAGCTTTCTGATGAATTGAAGTTGGTGAAAGAAGGATTAGAGATTTCCAAGAGAAATTAGAAGGAATTTGAATTGAAAAATGAGTTTTTGATGAAGGAAGTGCATATGTTTAATGAAGTTCTTTATTCAGTCAAAGAAGATGTTGAGATGCTTGAAGTAAAGAATGAAACATTACAGGAAGAAAGGCGGAGTTGGTTAAAGAAGTAAAGAAATGGAAAGATGAAGCAGAGGATGCTGCGAATGATTTTCATAATTTGTTTGATAAATCTAAAATCAAACTTGATTTGCTCACAAAGAATTATAAGGAATATGTTGCTAAAATTGAAGCATATCAGGTTGATATGGAGAAATTATTGGATGAAAAGCGAGAGTTGGTCAGTGTGAATAAAGTTCAATCTGCAAATTTGGAAATCCAAAAGCGCAATGAAGATAAAGTGCGGAAGGAGTTGTTTGAAGGGATGGAAAATCTTCGAATGCAGAAATTTGAAACATATAAAGTTGCCAAGAGGTTGATTGCTACTGAAAAGGAGTTAGCTGAAGCTCAACAACAAATTTTAGAATTAAAGGTTCAAGTCATTGATGCTAATTGGTTGTTGAATAATGTTTCAAACTCTCAATTATTTACAAGTTTCTTAGCAAATGATGCTAATTTTTAAAAAATGTTTGATAAAACCGCATCACCTCCTGCTACTATCAAAGAAGTTTTCAAGGAAGTGAAAGATAAGGTTGAAGACTATGATTACTCAAAGTTTTCATCATCAGTTTCTGAAGAAGAGAAAGTTGTGAAGAAGAAGAAAAACAAGAAGGCCAAAAAAAAAAGAAAGGAAAGACATCTGAAATTCCTCCAGCTCCACAATTTGTTCATGGTTCATCTTCGGCTGAAAATGAGAAGTCAGCTACTTCAAGTGACAAGATTCTTCTCAACCTGAATTTAATGAGACGATTTTCTTTGAACAGAAAAACATGAAAGACGTAAAAGCTGAATTTTCAACGTTAGCGAAGAATGGACATCGGGAGTCTATTTCTGAGGAGAAGATTTCTGGAAAGAATGTTGGTTTGGGGTTTCAATCACAGAATGTCAAAGCTGAGGAGGTTCCAGCATCAACACCACACGATTTGAAGAAGCTTAAAATGAAGCAAGTGAAGAAGGAAGTTTTCAAGGCTGAGAAGGTTCAACCAGAGCGGTTTTACAAACTCAAGGGTTCAGAACAAATATTCTCTGATAAAGAATTCCATCTTCACTGCGTGGATGCTAGAAAATTTTTTGAAGTTTTTGTGAAGACGGATGCTTCAAGAACCTTGAAGAATCAAACAACAAAATTATCTTCTGAGGGTTCTTATTCTCGAAGCCCAACATCAAAATGGGTTCATGATCACATGCATCAGGTATATGATTCTACTTTTGATCCTTTTAGAGATATTCATGTTTGTAATTATATGCAAGCACCCAAAAAGTGGGACAAATCACAACATGTTTGTTATATTTGCCGCTAAAAAGGGCATATGGCAATATATTGTCCACTTCCTACTGAATCAAAACAAAGATTTCAACAGATACCAGTTTTTGGTAAATCTGCCAAACTAAAATTCTTTAATGAACAAGGCAGAATTTTTGATGAAGTTGAGCCTACATTCTTTCGGAAACAAAAACGTTTTGTTCCTATTTTTTAAAGGTTCAAAATGTAGGTTCATCTTCACAGACACCTGTGATTGAGTCATCAAAAACCGATTTACCAAAACAGCAATCAATTTGGAAACCAAAGGTGGCTTTCAAGCAAAATCAAGACACTGGTCGACCAGAAGCTGTGGCTTCGGGTCAAGTTAAAAACTAATGAGTTTGACCAGTGTGCATGTACTTCTAGAAGATCTATCGACGATTGCAAAGTTATTGATGGAGGAGTATTCTGTTTAAATTAAATTGCATGACTTATATTTTCTAACCTGCAAGTTTTATGAAACTTTAAAATGCAAGGTATCCGTGTTGGTTGATCACTTTTCTTTATGTTTTGTTTGATAAAAACCAAAAATAGAGTCTTGTTTTTGTAAAATGAAAATCTAAAAATAGATTTTTCAATTTAAGGGAGAGAATTGCATGTAAGGAGGGAAATTGTGGAAATGCATGTTATGGGAAGAAGGTGAATACATGCAAAATATATAAGGAAGGTGAATACATGCACAATATATAAAATTGTGAGAAATTGATCATTAGGAAATGATGGTACATTGGCTTACGTATCTGACTCATGGATATAGTAGATAAAAGAGCCATAAGATCATTGTTTGATATGTTTGGTAGGCTCGGAAAACCAGAAAGTATTCAGATGTGATATACACAAAATAGTAATGCTTGACCATGTGGATAACATCTTGATGCGTATTTCATGACAAAAAGAAAAATAAGTGTGAAAAATAAAATGAGAAGTCACTGTGTATACATGTGTTCATTTTGCAAAGATTTAACTTGTTTGGTTTTCTTTATTTTGTCAAACGATCGGACTTTCTCTACGTGCTCACAAGGCCGACCTGGTCGTTGTTCGTTTGAAGTTCTGCGTTATTTTTTTGTTGTTGTTTCGTATAACTCATCGGACTTTCTCTGCGTGTATTGGAGTACGAACCTCATTGTTGTTGGGTTATGCAATTTCAACTTGTTTTATCTTTCTTATTTTGTTAAATCCGAGGCCTTATCTGCGTATCAAAAGATCGACCTTAAGGTAGACGATTTAACATTCTTATTTCTTTTTGCATGGAACATAGTTGACGATATCATGAAAATATTATGATTTGTGAAAATATTATGATTTGTGATAATCACAAATGTAACCGCACAATTATCATTAAAATCACAAGATATAATCAAAACTGCTTAGAACCGACTCTAGTTTGACTTTAAATGCTCAAACGATGAGCTTTGTGAAAGACTTGACAACGGACCACGTAGCGGACCAAATTAGTCATACGGACCACATTGGGTACGGAATGGACCAAAATAGTTGACCACGTACCAGATTGGTCAAACCGACCAGAATCGGACCACATTAGGTCACGTACCAAATCTGGTACACCGCGTACCATTTGGTACGGCAGACTAACAGTTCATCCGAAGAGTCTTTTTTGATTTTGACACTTAAATCTGTATTCTTTTTTAAATCGACCAACAATATTTTGATCTACATCAAAAACCGACCAAGAGCATGTATCCAAAACAGATTGAGATAAACATTAAGCCCTTTAACCAACCCGGTTCCAGTTTCATGAAAAACCCAATTCAAGACCATGAGAAGATGCGCAACATCCGTACCTACCAGTAGCAACAAAAATCTCGAGCAAAGGTTCGTTATACAATGAGAAATCAAGAAAAAAAAAGTGGAGGCGATTTAGGGTTTTTACAGAGAGGTTCGGAGGTGGTACGCGGTAACTGCAAGAAATATACCAGAACTCCCTTTTATACCCCAGGTGGTTCGGCCCAAAGTACCATATGGTACGCGGCCTACCACCCACTGAACCAATTTGGTAATCGCATACCAAATCCAATTTTCAATTTTAACCCCTCAAATTTTTCAGATCTATCAATTTGAACCAGAAACAGCACAATTTTCATGTTTTTTCAGTTTTTAATGAAGATGAGCTGATGTAAATGTCGATTGTGGTTCATGCAACAAAAATTTGCCATTTCTGAATTCAGTTGATCAAAAAAAATACAGAAATAAAATCTTTTTGAATTTTATCAATTTTATATCAAAACACACTAAAATCTTTTTGATTTTTTGAACTTATGCTAAAACACATCTAAAATCTTTTTGAAATTTTCTGAAATGACAAATCAACAGAAATTAGAACTTTAAATGCAATAATTTAAGTTTTTTGTGAGAAAGATCGCAACATGAGATCATACCAGTGAGATGCACTTAACACATTTCAATTTCAATCTAATCAGCATGCAAGCGAAGTAGTCCACGAATACAACATTTTCATGTTTATTTCAGTCAAATCAAATCAATTTTTACTGCTTTCTGATATATATTAGTTATATTTATCAAGCATAGAAATCATGGTACCCACAAATTCAAGTAACTGAGAATCTGATTTATTATATTTTTGACTTTTCTTTGTCTTTTATTCATCAACGAATATTTACAGATATAAGCTGTTCATAGTGTTTCATGCAAAAAGAAAGTAGAATCCTAAACAAACAACAATCAGGTCGGTCTTGTGAGCACGCAGAGAAAGTACGATTGTTTAGGAAAATAAGAAAGCAAAACAAGTTGAAATTGTATAACTCAACAACAATTAGGTCGTTACTCCTGTACACGCAGAGAAAGTCCGATGAGTTATACGAAACACCAAGAAAAATAAAGCAGAACGTCAAACGAACAACAATCAGGTTGATCTTTCGATACGCAGAGAAAGTCCGATCTTTTGACAAAATAAAGAAAATCAAACAAGTTTAAATCTATTAAAAGAACGCATGCATACTAGAACACTTATTTATTCTACTTTTGCATTTTTCATCTTTTATCAAGATTACCCAATCACAAGAATCATGTTACACCATAGATTTCAAGCAAGCGTTATGTTTGATTGACACATTCAATGAACACACGAGAACCTACAACCTTTCAATCTATTTTATCCAGGGTCGGTAACATTCACCGATGTACTATCATTTCTCACGAGGTTGGATCACATTTCTCATTTTTTTATTTTTCCATTTTATATGCTTTTTCATATTTGAATACAAGAAAACACTATTTATGTATTTTTCATATCTCCCCTAAAAAGCAAAAATAAACGAAAACATCAAAAGAAAATAAAAATGATCAACTGAAACAGTTTACTTGGCATTCAACTGAGTAACCCCATTGATTGCAATAAAAATTGAACGCGAGTTTTATCAAACGCTTTAGTGAATAAATCAGCCCTTTGAAAATCCGTGTGAATTTTCTGCAAGTCAATTAGTTTCTTTTCATAGCAATCACAGATAAAGTGATACCTGATGTCAATGTGTTTAGTTTTTGAATGTTGAACAGGGTTTTTCGTGATAGAAATAGCAGCTGAGTTATCAATGAAAATGGGAGTAGTGAGAAAATTCAAACCATAGTCGCGTAACTGCTGTTAAATCCACAAAACTTGTGAAAAGCAACTTGAAGCAGCCACATACTCCGCCTCAGCAGTAGACGTTGCGACCGAAGTTTGTTTCTTACATTGCCAGGACACTATCTCCCCCCCCCCCCCCAAAAAACTAACATCCAGCGGTGGTGGACTTGAAGTTGATTTTACATCCGCCATAATCTAAGTCAGAATAAGCTGATAACTCAATTTTTATCATCATTAGGATACCAGATACCAAGATCCGGATTACCCTTCAAATAAGCAAAGATCCGTTTAACTGCTATCATATGTGAAGCTATAAGAGCTGCCTGGTACCTAACACACAAGCACACAGCAAACATTATATCAGGACGAGATGCAGTTAAGTACATAAGGGAACCTATCATTGCACGAAACAATGTCGGATCAACATTGTCACCAGACTCATCTGGTTCAAGACCATGTGAAACCTGGATAGGTGTACTCGGGATCCGGACATCTCTAATTTTAAAGCGAGCCAAAATATCGGACACATATTTTGTTTGATGCAAAAATATGCCTTTGGCAGATTGATGAACTTGAAGACCGAGAAAGAAACCCATTTCCCCCATCGAACTCATCTCAAACTTTGTTTGCATGACACGCTCAAATTCCTTGCATAAGCTGTCATTTGTGCTTCCAAAAATAATATCATCTACATAAACTTGGACCAGCATCAAATCCTTCCCAAATTTCTTTGGAAACAGAGTACAATCCACCTTGCCACGTTTAAATCCATTGTCCAGAAGGTGTATAGAAAGAGTCTCATACCAAGCCCTTGGAGCCTGATGAAGACCATATAAAGCCTTGTCTAGCTTATACACCTGGTCAGGAAACTCTGGATCATAAAAACCAGGTGGTTGCTTCACATATACTTCTTCACGAATTTTCCCATTCAAAAATGCACTTTTAACATCCATCTGATAGACTTTGAAACCATGATGTGCCGCGAAAGCTAGAAAGATCCTAATAGCCTCAATTCTTGCTACATGAGCATATACTTCATTGAAATCAATGCCTTCAATCTGAGAGAAACCCAGAACCACTAACCGAGCCTTGTTTCTGACTATGATTCCACAATCATCCTTCTTACACTTGAATACCCATTCCGTTCCATAAGGTTCTTTAGAATTAGCGGGTAAATCCACGAGATGCCAAACTCCTAATTTCTGAAATTGCTGCAATTCTTCCTGCATCGCTTCTACCCAAGAAGCATCTTCCAACGCATGATTAACATTGGTAGGTTCAACTTGAGACAGAAAACATGAGTGAAATACTTCATTCTGAACACCGGAATCCCTAATTTCAGCAATTAATGTATCAACAGAATCAGCCAATTGATGTCTTGTGCGCACCCCAGAATTCGGATCTCCAATTATATTCTCCTGAGGATGTATGATATGAATCCGAAGCGTAGTCGAATCAGGACCTTGAATATTGTCTGCAAGAGTATTTAAAGTTGCATCTGCATCCTCTAAGCTTGAAAGATCACCAATAGGTAAAGAAACCGGCACTGAAGAAATTGTACTTGGTAGAGTAATTGGATCATCAACCGGTGTTGATTCAGCTTCATGAAACATACTCTCATCATCATCAGACGAACTCATTGTTTCTAAGTTAGAAACATTTTGACTAGATGAAGCAGTAGTAGAAACACTTGGAAGCTTTGGAACCCATGAACCAGGAGTAAGTATGGCATGTACAATAGCAACACCTAAAAGTTCTTAAGCAAGCTCATCAGCAGATCCATTGTGTGCAGCCGAGAAAGAATCAAAAAAGGTCTTGTAATCAAAAGCAGGAGTATCAATCGATTTGGGTGTCAGAAAAGTGTGTCTTTGACATCCACATTCAAATGATTCTCAATTGTCTTAGAAGAAGGAAAATAAACCCTTTTCATTGGATTCTGATACCCAACAAAGATACCGTCAACAGCTTTGGCTTCAAACTTCCCACCTTCCTTGAGAACCATGCATAAACACCCAAATGGCTCCAAGAAATGAAGATTCGGCTTACGACCCTTTAGCAATTGATAACTGGTCTTATTGAATCGCTTGATAATCAGAACACGATTGAGCACATGACATGTAGTGTGAACTGCTTCAGACCAAAATTTGACCGGTAAATGTGCATCAGACAGCATAGTTCGTGTCGTCTCAATCAATGTTAGATTCTTTCTTTTAGCAACTCCATTCTGTTGAGGAGTGTACCGCGCACTGAATTCTTGTAAAATTCCAAGAGAATCACAGAAAGCTGTCATTTTAACATTCTTAAATTCGGTACCATTGTCAGTACGAATACGACAGATTTTGTGTTTATACATTGATTCAAACTTAGACAACAATTTCTGAATAGTATCTAGAGTTTCATCCTTTGAATGTAGCGACACCACCCATGAAAATAGGAAAAATCATCCGTTATCACCAAACAATAGAAACTCCCGTCAACACTTCGAACATTCATCGGACCAAAGAGATCCATATGAAGCAACTCTAATGGAGTTACAATCGAATTAAGTCGTTTGGATGGATGAGACTTCTTCATTGTTTTCCTTTCTTACAGGAAACACACACATCATTGATTGAAAATCGATTCTTTGAACCTTCTACCAGATTATGATTAATTAAGTAATTCATTTTGCGGTAGTTGATGTGCCCCATACAGCGATGCCACATAATTGAATCTTTTTCAGTAGCTTTAGAGATAAAACAAGTAGCAGCTACAGCAGACGACGATTGATTCATGTTTAACAAATACAAATCACGAAACCTTGGTGCACGCATCACAATCCAATCATCAGGGATTTGAATTCCAGGTTTCAGAATTAGACACTCAGAACTCGTGAAAGCAGCAGTATACTGCTTATCACAAATCTGTGATACACTCAGCAGGTTGTGTTGCAGTTCTTCCACAAATTGCACTTTATCAAACGTGACCTTCTCGTTACCCATTTTTCCTTCTCCGGTGATTCTTCCACATTTATTGCCAGCAAAGGTAACATTTCCTCTGTTAATTGGTTTGACGTCTGAAGCATAGAAATATTACCCGTTATGTGCCTGGATGCTCCACTATCAACCACCCAGAAGTTGTTGACAGCTGGCTTGCGAGCACCCTGCACATATTAGCAAATAATTACTGAGAATCTGGACCCAAGCTTTCAGTTTTGGGTCGACCGGTATCTTCAGAAAAGTATTCAGTGGCTTTTAAGGATAATTTAGGCAGCCACTTTTGCCTTAATGCTGGGATAGATGAATCAGTAGCAGAGTCACCCGAGGATGAACTTCCAAAAGATTTTTGATGTTTGAAAAATTTTTCTCGTTTGAAAAACTGTTTTGTTACCACCTTTTCATCTATCTCCTTTGGCTTAGAAATGGAATCAGATTGATCTTTACTAACAGTAGAAGCTCATTTCTTTGCCAAAATAGGACATCTATTTCTGAGATGACCTTGTTGATAACAATGATAACACCGCCTACGATCAACAAAGACCCTAGGAAGACTATTTCCTGAAGTCGAGGTGTTATCATCAGACTTTTGCTTAACAACTCTCCTTGATGCTTTAGCATTAAATCTTTGAGATTTATGCTTTGGAAGAGATTTAAGCCTAGGAGTAACATACCCAAATTGGTTATAAAAACCATAGTCATCAACTCCACATTGATCAGCATACCCTTTTGGTTTATCTTTTGTGCTTTGTTTTGTTCAAATTTACCAAAATCATCATAAAAATCATAATCATCATCAAAACCATAGGATTTGTAATCAAAATCATTTGTTTTATCAGAAAACCAACCATCAGAGTTGTAAGAACTCTTCGGTGAGTATTTGGAAGTTTTGTTTTGGATACAGATTTCTGACTGTTTGGAGTGTTTGACTTTTGAGTATCCTGATCATTTGGACTCGTTTTATGTTTTAGCAACGATCCACTTTCCCCACTACCATGATCAGACTCACCATTCTCCTCGGAATCAACATAAAACACCTTAGCAACTCGTTTTGGATCAACACAGCATAATGGAAACATCTCATCAGAAAAAATGTGGCAACTACCTTTTTCTGACTTACCTGAGGTTTCTTTTGATTGACCTCAGATTTTTCAGAAACTGATCCAAAACCAATACCACTAAACTTGACAGACTTTGGAGGAGCAACCGGAATTGCATTAACATCCGGTGTGGTTGTGTTGCTAGCTATTACTAAATCTTTTTCATAAAAGAGATCTGAGCCTTTAGAAAAAATTTCTTTTTCAAAAGTTTATATTTTCTTCTCAGTTTCTTTTATCTTAATAGCTTGCTCCAAAGGTGTCAATTTGACCGAACCAGTTGGTTTGTCATCTACAGAATCACTTGACTCATTAGATTTGGGAGCATCAACATTTTCCTTAGACACATGTTTGACAGGCTTCTTTTTATAAATGCCTTTGTGTTTGTCAGAATTTCCCAACAAGTTCTCAGTGAACTTTGAATAATCAAACACAATCGATGGTTTGGTTTCAGTGTCTGTCGGTTCCAAACCATGCACAATCGGGGGTGGAACTGAATTGCATTTTAATTCTTTGAACACCTCTTTTATATTTTCATCTTTGCAAAGAAAACTTGCAAAGGAAGCTGAGTTTTTAAAATTCTTAAGTTGTCTTTTAAGATCTAGAATTTCAATGTTCAATTCAGATATCTTAGCATTAGCTTCTGCAAGCTTCTTTTCACAAAAGATGTAGTCTTCAGTTTTGTTGTTTAATTCAATTTTGGTGCTCAAAGTCGAAGCATGTTCGCTTTTCAGTTCAGCCTTAACGGCCTCCCACCTTTGTTTATATATTGTTGTATTCTCCTCTGCTAACATGTATTTATCATAATACATAACTTTCTCATCATAAAGTTCTTTCAATTTATTAGAAGAGGTCATGCAATGTTCGCAAGGTTTAGAGTCAACCTAAAGTTTAGCCATAAAGGTTTGTTGGCCTTCAGCAAAGAATCCTGCACCTGGAAGTTCAGGATCATCTTCAAGTTTCACATCTCTTTCTTCAGTACACAGCAAGGCAGACTCATCAGGATAATTTGCTCCCCAGTCATAGCCTTCTCCAGTTTGAGAAACCAAAGCTTTAGAATCTTGATTCGAAGCATTTGCATTTGAACTTGATGGAGTAGAATTGCTTCATGATGCTTTTGAACTCTGAGCTGCATACTTCTGAAATAATTTTGAAGTTTCTTGCTTCTTTGCGTACTTGCATTCCTTTGCGAAGTGACCATAATTCTGACAATTATAGCAACGAACTTTGGATTTGTCGAATCTAAGCTTTCCTTCAGGATTTAAATCTTTACGACATGTTCTTTGCATAAAATTTTTTTCACCTTCTGACGAGCATAGCCATTGACCAGTTGATATCCTTGAGTTCTAAGTCATCAGGGTCGAATTTTTCATAATCTTCATCTATTAGCTCAGCACTAGTCAATTTTCCTGCTACCACTCCATCATATGAAGAAACCATTACCAAAAATAGTGCCATAAAAATATTTGTAGTCTTAGCTGAAAATGCACTCTGATTGGATGGAGGAGCAGAGGAGGAATGATTCGAATAAGCTGGATACGTCACAACAGCTTTGTTAGTATAGCTTTCACTTGAAGAACCCCGAGATATACTTGCATGACCACTCGAAGTATTCTCCACATAAAACGCAGTAGTCGGTGGATTTAAGCTAGCTTTTGCTTTTGCATGCATGGTTGAAGCATTCTCACCAAGATACACATCGGGATTCTGAACTTGAGCTGGTAGAGTTTTAAAACGCATCATATCTAATTCCCGAGCTATCAAGTTCCTTGTAAGATCATCAAATGAAATATCATTGAATCCCTTACCATGTGTTAACAACAGGATATAACCTTCCCATTTTGTTGGTAGAGCATCTAACAACTTCTCCTTCAATTCTCCAGCCTCCTTCTTCACTCCAACAATGTAAAGCTCACTAACCAAATGAGATCATTTATGGTTTCATTTGGAACGTGACAGAGATTATTAAACTCCTTTAACAACACTTTTTTCTTGTTTTTCTTGTATTGAGCATTGCATTCACATCTGTGACACAATGCATCCCATAACTCTTTTGATGTTGTATGCATTTTGAACTGATGTAAAATATCTCTTGGTAAAGCCATTGAAAAGTTTGAATAAGCTTTCTTCTCCAATTTGAAAGATTCTTTCTCAGCATCATTCATCTTGTTATATGGCTTAACTTGACCAGCAAATTCACCAATTGTAAACTTTGGAACTTGATAACCATCCAACATTGGAGTCCAAACAGTAACATCCGTCACACCGATATATGATTCATAACGAGTTTTCCAATTATGGAAATCTTCAAATTTCATCAATTTAGGAACTTTGTGTGTAGTTCCTATCTCGTTATTATAACTCAATAAAGCTTGAACTGTCGTAGACATTGCTGCAAAGGCTTGGAATGGATCCATATTGTTTTTCTCAAAAGCTGATCTGGCGTACCAGAATGTCGATCCCCGTACCAAATATAAGCTCAACGTACCAAATATACTCCCGTACCAAACACGGACCAGAAAGACCAGCACGTACTACCAACGAACCACTTTACCTCCATACCAAAGTGTTGAACGTACCACACTGGTACGACGTAACTGCCACGGACCAGTCAATAACTGTCACGGACCAAAATAAGAAGATTGTCTTCCGGACCACTTTGTTCTTGAGCCGGACCAACCGCGTACCAACCAAAAATCGACTGATTTTTGATTTTTTTGGTTTTCGAACGTAAATTTGATGCAGAACTCAACGTAGACACTCACGGATCATTTTGGACATAAAACTCGTATAGATTGGACGTAAAAAAGAGAAGAAATGATGAAATTTTGACCAAAAAAGTTGTTTCTCTCTCTAGAAACACAAAACTGATCACAGATCACAGCAAAAGAGCAAACTAGCTCTGATACCACTCGTAAATCACATATGAGGATCTTACTAATGCATGATTGTAATCGGATTTGGAACACACGAGGTAAATAATGATTCCTTGATTGATCACAAGCTCGATTACAGAGATAGAGAGAATACAGAGAGTAATACACTGTAGAAAACACACAATTAAGCACTCAACCCTCACAACTGCTCTCTAACACACGAGCTAAACATATTTATACTAGATTGCCCGGCATGCCAATTAATCAGCGTACCAGATGGTCCGTTGCTGCGTACCACCTGGTCCGCCACTGGTACGCTAGGGACAAAATATACAAAACGATCAATACAATCAGACAAAACACTTAGACCTAGCACTAGACATCATAATATGTTCTAACAAGTACCTTACTAATAAACTGTGTAGTCATGAACATGTATCTAGTTGAGTTTAAGTCACTGGATATATCATGTAGAATTGATTATGTGGCGTAGTTATACTTGGTAACATATAACCTTTTATTCGTATGGTTAAAAAAGAAAGTGATGATTGTGGAGTTCATGTTATGTTATGTGACTTTTAGGAGTTGTTCATATAGATGTGTGATGAAATATTTGTTTATGATATATGTATGCTAGTTGCCGAGTGATCATGGTCGATGAAAACCTTGATCTTAAGAGGGTGGATAAATAATGACTCTAAATTACGTACGTTGGAAGTTATATTCTAACTTTTTGATGTACAAGTTGAATTCAGGTAAAGCAAGGTTTGTAGAAATGCAGGATAGCTCTATGTTCGAGTATTCAACCTGCGTGACAATCGAACGAAGGACTGGCTCGCGGAGTCAAAGGTGGAGGTTGCACAAGTCAAGGCCATAAGTTCACATGTGGCAAAGGTGAGTGGACCAACTTTCTTGTTACAATATGTTATATGGTTAGATTATTCTGATTCAACATATTATTATCACAGCATTAATGGTTTAAGTTGTACTCCTAAGAGTTGCGGGTGGAATATCATAATAGACTAAAAATGATCAAAGATTATAATGTGTTGAGATAAAAAAAACTAAATGTTAAGTAAGATGTATGATTATGATCATGAACTGGTCAATGGGTGGGAGAAGGGGCTCTTGTGAGCTAAAAGACTCACCATGTTAATGGTGGTATTGTTTTGTTAAATGAGTGAAATGTGGACTATTACTATGGTCTGCGATAGTAGTGGATATCATAAGCTACTAAAGGGTTGATAAAGTTATAAAGCACGATTAAACAGGATTACTCTGAAAAGCGGTGTTAGGGAGGAAAATGTGATTACCTTGTCAAATCTAACTACGAGATCAATTTTGTAATCATGATAACTATATGATGTATTGGAGTATGTAGATGGTAGCTATGTGTTACTAGTACCTAAACATGTGGTAGTCGTTATTGGAAAAATAATGGGTTGGGTGAGCCATTTGGCTTAGTAGCGTATACGCGGGGGGTGTTAAGTTATCCATGTTGATTATAAGTCGAATGTATTTTGTGGAACTTTGGTTGTTGCTGAGCAGGACATGGAAACCATTTCTTAGCCTCCGATTAAGTTCAAAATAGTTTGGAAGGGATAGTAAAGGGGTATTTTAAAGTCTTACTACTTGTATAACTAATTGGTTGTATTACCCTAAACGAGTCACCTGAGTAAGTAAAAATTACTTGCGTAAGTGGAAGATGTTCATAACATATGTTGTGTTAAATGTTGACTAATGAAATAAAGAGTGGTGTGTTTTCCTGTAGCTTTGACAGGTCTTTAAGTGGTTGTACCTAGTAGATGGGTGGTGATCTCGAATGGGGCAATCACATGTTGGATATATTAATTGTTATAATATTATGATGTTCTTGGTATTGAATAGGTGGATCAGATACCAGATAAGTGGTGTCAAGCAAATACGGATATTTATGGGTTCTCGTGTGCTGTACCTACCGTACACTCGAGTAATGGCATGGTTTGAGATAAATGATGGTTATGTTCATTAGAATAATTATGTGTTAGCTGAATGATTTAAATGTTGGGTTATCACTTAGCGATGGCTAACTAATTTGGTGTGAACCGTGTAGATAGTAAATGTTTCCATGCCTTATGAGTCTTGGTGATGAAATGGAACCGGGTGAAAGAAATGAAAGATTTAAAATTTAAAGATAGGTGGGTCAAGGCTCGTGGAATCAAGTCTTGGGAACCAGTCAACAAGGTGGAATACATGATCACATATTGATCGTGTAGTTTTCCTAACGGGTTGAGTTAATCCTTATGTCGTGTTTTAGAGTTTAGCTTCATGAATTTCATAGTTGATAAATTTTACGCCCATGTTATTAGTTTCGGGCTTTGTGTTTGGAATTAGAGTCATGTTGTTAAAACATGTTGACCTTCGTAAGGGCCATCGGATTTACGAATAGGTCATGCCGAAATTTCCTATGAAAGTTTTCAATTAAGGCACGTTACACAAGTGGAGTTTTATAAAGTATGCTTAGAGTTTAAAACCTTTTTGGGTAAATAAAAAAATGGGCCTATCTTCCGCAAACGTTATAATATAGTGAATTATGGGTAAGTGGGCGTTACACCGTTAAATACATTTACTTATATGTATCTGTGTGATATTGTGTGAATGTATACTTTGCCATGCTTGATATTGTATGCTATTTGGGAAACTTTATTCTTAAGGCTCCGGAGCATCAAACATGAGGTTCCTTGCGAAGAACTGAACATACAAGTAAATGTATTCAACAATATCTGACTTTGCTTAGAAAGTATGAACGTTTGAATAATTAAAGTTTCGCAATGATTCATGAAGCATGATAAATAATATAATTTACTTGAAAATAAGGTAATGATAAATGAAATTGTTTATGCGTGTTTTCCACCCCAAAATGATTTGAAAAAATTTAGAGAAAAGGGGGCTATGAACTCACCTTAGTAGTTAATTGCTAGCTTGACGTAACGAGAATGTTTTAAATTCAAGGATTCCTAAACGAATAATGAAATTTGTTAACCTAGGGTTACGAGGACGAATAATAGGGTTTCTAGATATCTACGGTTTCGGTGAACTTGATGGTTTGGGGAAGATGATTATAACGTGACATCATGTGACTTGTAGATAAATAATTATAGTTAGGTAGATAATGATCAAACAACTAAATTTGTTAACTATATAAATAATTGACTCATTAAATGGATTTAATATCTAAATATATGACTTAATAAATAAATGACCCATTAAACGAGTATATAAATGACTAAGTTTAAATAAATAAATGACTAAATGAATAAAATAATTTACTGAATTAGTAATTAAATAATTTAATGACTAGATGATTGAATTAATAAATGATTGATTAAATGAGTGACTAAATAAACCATTTAGTGAATTAATACTTGAATAAAAATGAGTGGATAACAAATTATTAAACTGTAAAAAAAAACCAATAAGTGTTTCTTTAAAAAAAACCAATAATAAATGTGTCTTGGTTAAATTTTAAGCAAAGAACGACGTTTAGGAATATATGTAAAAAATGCTTATAAGTAATAAAGGGGATTGGAAAATGATTTGGCGATTAATAGTCAAGTTTCTAAATAATTTCTGAGATTAATAAGTAATTACTACTTAAGTTTGTTATGACAAAGAAAATAAAATAAAATATATACACTTATTTCTTAAGCATTTATTTTGTTCTAAAATCATTTATAATTTTTATGACATGAAAATGGAGTTATAAGTTTTAGGAGAGTTTAAGAAATTTATTTTAGAATTTTCTGGAAATTTATATTGTTTTTAATTGATTTTATAGTTGAAAAGAAGAAAATAGCAAAAAGAAAGGAGAAAACGGGTCAACAAGGTTCGAACCTGTAAACTTGAGGTTACTAGCACACACTTAACCAATTGATCTACACTGCTTTCTTGTTTTAAGTCCGACCGAACTCTTTTTATCTTAAAGAACTCTGTCATCTTCTTCCCCATTTATCCTACCAGAAAACCCTAGAACTAAAACCATGAATTCGGACGTCTAAAAAGGTTCGGAAGCCAAAATTAACATGGGGCTTTTGAACTATGAGGAATTCCGAACACAATGGTGTAAATAACTTACCTCGAAGCGGCCGGAAAAACGAAAAACGGTAGGTTCGCTGATGCTCGGCGACGGCGACGGCGACGGCGGAAATCACAACAGGGGCTATTTTTGTGGTTTTTTGATGTCTGCAGATGCGCAAAGTCGAGTGGAGGTTCGAGAAACAATTTATAGGTCCAAAAACATAACGAAAACGAGTTAATTTGGGTTTAAATTTTCAGTATGTTTCACGATTAAAGGTGATTAATTCGTGATTAAACGCCGGTTTCGAACTCCTCATAATGCTTGAATCATTGTTTTGAACGTTTTGATTAACCACGAAGCAAAACGTCAGTTTTAATGAATTTTTTTGGCGTTTTCCAACAAGGGCGGCGGTCGCTGGCGGCGACTCACCGGAAAAACGCGATTTACAAAAAAAATATATTGTTTTTCTTTTAAAACCCTTTTATTATTTTCTAATTAAACCTTTATCTTTATAAAGAATTCATCAAAATTATTAAAATAAATCTAAAATTTTATATATGTGTTTTTTTACATTTAAAATCCCTTTATATATATATATATATATATATATATATATATATATATATATATATCACTAAAAGTTGAGCAATGGCACAATTGTGACACCATAATGAATGCTAAATCATAAATACGATGTACTTGAAACCAAGCATTCGGTACTACACTCTTAAGCGTCGTCTTTAATTAACATCATGATACATGATCATGCATCATCATGATGGTGGTGAATGGTTGATTAAATATGATACATCATTATCAACCCATACGAATTCTCTAACCCCTTATATTTGAGTTAATGGCGATGATTAAATTTGATAATAAAGAAAACCATCCGAATTCTATAGTGTTTGTTAATTGTTCATAATGTGTATGTTAATGACTATGTTAAATGACAATCTTTGGAGTTCTTGCAACTCATGGAAATAAATTGATCTTATTTAATTTTTAGCTTCTACAAGGTTCTGATGAGGTATATAAAGCCATCTAGAATTGGTTCTCAACCCCCCACCCCACCTCCTTCCTCCGCCACCTCACCCGTCGGACCTCCTTCGTCGTGTAAGTTTATTTTTATTACGTGTCTATGTTTATGCAATTTATTTAAATGTTAATTTACCTATGGTTGCATCTGGTGGGAAGAAAATGTACCACCGGAGGGTAAACGCCTCTTTGTTGCATCCGGTGGGAAGAAAATGTACCACCGAAGTCTCTGCCCCTATGCTTGCTTCCGGTGGGAAAAAAATGTACCACCGGAGACTCGCAAAATACCAACTTTATTTACATATCATTTGAATATTACATTAGTTTATCACATGTTTACCTCATGATTGTCTTCCTTCTGTTTCTTCTTCCCAGATTCTTTCGTTGCTTGTAGCTGAGCAGTATGGGTTTGATCATCGTGCACTTCAGGTTGTCCATTCTTACAATTCCAGCATCTGAAAACAAAATATGCCTTTTTGGGGAATTTGCCCTAAATATGGGTTATAAAGTATAAACAACATAAATTATGTTGCTTAATGGCATCTACTTCAAGTAATTGCTATTATAGATATCTAACTGATTTCCATGTGATGCTAAATGACACCAAAATATATACGCTGGTAATTAATATCTTTAAGATTGTACCTAAACAAAAGTTATCTATTAACATGAGGAGATGCTCAAACAAATATTTAAATCAGAGAACTACAAACAAACAATTAACTATATAGATTAGAGAGAGTGAGACTATAAGAGACACCAAATCACTGAACCATAAATAACGATTAAGTAATTAACTACGAATCAAGATTTAGAAGAAAAAAAGTGAAAATGATTGTACCAGAACTGAAGGCCAGGAACGGCAAAATCCGAGGGACGAAGACGTTTGGGGACTAATGTTGTAATCGAAGAGACGAAGCGCCATGGCTGCACCAGAGTCCAGGTGTTACCAATACATCGATTCGATCGCTTTTTTTGTTTTACCGCTATGAAAATTTCACGAGCACGCTTCTTTTCTTTTTGCCCTAAGCGAATCAACCTGGATCTTCTTAATGGATTACAGAGAGAAGGACAAGCCCATTAAACAATCACCACCCCAAGTCTAAATCTATGTATAAAAAACTGAAAAATTGAAGCCTTAACTTTTTGGGGGGAGCCGCAATCGATTGCTTGGGCCACCAATGCTAACGGGCCGGCCCTGGGTGATGATGTGATCTATACAAGATCTGAGCCAACCTATAATTGTTTTCTTTTCTAATGGAATTTACAGTTTGTTTTTTTACTTATAATAATGTTTTTAATTAAATTATGTTTGATATTTGAGGATTGTAGGTTAATGATTGAAATTCTAATTAATCTCTAATTAATATTCTTTCGATAAGTGAAGATGGAATTAATATGATAAGTCACCAGGCTCTTTGAACATGAAACCATATGGCATATGCAAAAAAACCTCTTTCTTTTACATGTTATAGAGTAATGAACATGTATAAACCCATGATAGCTAATGTATTTCGATACGTTCTGGTTCAAACAGAATCTAACCTCTCTTTTTTTAATTAATGGCCTTCTATTTCTTCGTAACAGGCTTGCCAGTGTGTTTATCAACTTGGTTACCTGATATTAGAGGTTATTTGTCCTTTGTTATTATAAAACTTATATAATTGTCTAGGTTTGTTACATTGTTTGTTTATGTGCTTTGTTTTGTTTTAATGAGCATTGGATGTGGCAACTATCTTCACACCAACAGATGTTAACTGTTTGAATATGAACACGGTGAATGGAGAGAATACAGAAGCGGTCAAAGTATACGAACTTCAAAGATTATAGGTATGCATGTCATCGTTAATCAACAGATCATTAGTGTAAGGCACCTAAAATCTATTTTAATAAGAACATAAAAACCTATAAACATGTCATGTGGTTACTACATGTTTTTGTAACTAGATCAGACAACGAACCGGTAGTAATTGTCGTTTTCGTCTTTCTTATCAAGATGGTAAAAGTTTAATCTTACTTATAGACATCAGTTGGATTTTAATAATAGTTTTATAAAAAAGTCTTTCAATGTTAAAAAATCGATCTCAAAACAAAACAGGTTAAAGAAATTATAAGCTTAGTTTCATCTTGAGTTTAAGAGATTAAATTACAAAAATGTTTATATGATTTTTCAAAGTAGCAAACCATCAAACTTTTGTTTTCAACCCATTTGACTTCAATTATGTAACAATTCGATTTTATTTTAGAAAAAAAAAACTAACTGAAAACGATTTAGCTGACTTTTAAGTTAAAAACTTCAAAACCACACCATATTAATATAAATTGATATAACTTTGAGTAAATTACTTTTTAGTGTCGTTTGAATGGCTGCTTATGTTAATATTCAATCTGGAGTTACGAGCTCAACTTTGGGTTCTAATTATACTTTTATTTTGGATTTCATAACTCCTTAAACAATACACTTTCATATAGCTACTTGAAATTTGGGATGGGATCTAACGGATGAACAACTGAAGCAATTGATCAATATTTGGAACTATAACAATATATATATCTTTTTTGTTTGTTGATGCCTAATCGCTTTTTTATGGTTCTATGTGGTTAGGTCAGGTCGCGCAACATCGCCAGAAGACATTCGATATCTATTCGCACGGGAAAAATTACGCCGCCTAATAGATCATCTTTGAGACAAACCTGATTCAATCACCCCCAATTAATAGAACAGCCTGTTGGAAACCAACATCGAGAAAAAGGTAATAGTTGCTTTTACCTGTTTACTTGGATGTTTTATTAATGATGTTTTCATAAGGTTCTTCCTAAAAATGACTAAAAGTTGCAATCCAGAGAACAAAACAAAATATAGTCTTGATCTATCATGTCAGCATATTATGTTTATACATTTAGGTTCAGCATGTGGGATCTGCACTTCGTGATGTAATTTCAGTAAGTCGTAAACCTTTCTTAAATTTAACTTTTTAAAAAAAAAAAATTTGAATACTACCCTGGCCAATTGAAGATTGTCACGTCTCAACTACTAATCAAACATGCTAATGGTTTGAAGACTGCAATCTGCTCTTTTTTTGTGTGTTATGTTATGATATTTGGGTAATTAAGTTGTTTCTTCCTCAGTTTCAGTTCATGCATTTTCTGTTGGTAGAAGGGACTCGACAAAGGAAGTTGCATTCTTTCGTTAGCAGTTTTCAAAGGGGCATCGCACAATAGTTATTAGGGGAGAGAGTTGGCTGAAACAATTGAAAGGGGGATCTTTGGATTTTGTTGAGCAAAAAGAACTGTGACCAGACGCTTTATAAATTTGAGGTTGTTAACCTTTTGGTCTTCACACAAAATCACAAGTGGTGTTTTTTAAATTCCCCAATTAAAATTAATAATTGTATTGAAACACTTTAATATATAGAAAATGGAATTTTGGTTTGAACATGTAACTAAAAACATCGAACTCCTCCATATGCCACATTTTCTTCACAACACCCGAAATATGAGACATCAACATCAAACTACATTTATGTCAGGTAACCTTTGTATGTTTTTTTTACCAAATCAAAAAATTAGACCAACACCACCTTATTGCTTTCCTTACACATACACTCAGTGTTATGAATTACTTATGAGTTTATTCTTATGTTTATAGCTATTGTGTATCTTTGAGATATTTTCTTAGTTTTTGGCTTTTGTGACATGCCATGTTCTTTCCTATCCACATACCTGTGTTTATTTCACTTTATGAGATTTTTGTGACCACCTTTTATGCTATATATAAAAAGATTTTTATGACCACCTTTTAAGAAATCGGAAGTAGTTCATAGATAAGATGTGTTTGTTGTCATATTTTTTTTTAAGAAATCGAAAGTAGTTCATAATGAATGATTTAAGATGCCTAAATCTCCTTACATGAGTAATATGTTTTGCTATATTCATGTTAGTTGGTTCCTTTTTTTAGAAATTTACAAATCAATTCATGCATATGTATGCTTGGGTATAGTTGTATACGCAGAATAGCGTCGGGCTTCCTCATAAAATTTGGGTATGTTAATCATAGTAAATCTTTATAAAAGGTTCATATTTTGACCTATTTGGGTTATGGTTTATTTCTTATGGGTCTATTTGAGGCTCAAATTTTGACATGTTTGGGTTATGGTTTATTTATTTATGGGCTAAATGAGTAAAATTAAAAGGAAAATTGGATTTTAATAATACGAATTATCACTCATTGGCCGATAATAATACGAATTATCACCTTGGCACACAATAATACCAATTAACCATTCCGGTCTCTAGAATGATACACCGTTAGTTTTTCATTAACATCGTTAGTCTCTTGCTGACGTGGAACCCTCCAAATCAAGCCACGTCAGCAAACTACTAGGCCACGTTAGGTTCCACGTCAGCAAGAGATTAACACCGTTAGTGAAAAATTAACGGTGTATCATTCTAGAGACCAAAATGGTTAATTGGTATTATTGTGTGCCAAGGTGATAATTCATATTATTATCGGCCAATGAGTGATAATTCGTATTATTAAAATCCAATTTTCCAAATTAAAAAACTTTTATGTCAATATTATTCATCTTTCCATTTTCACTAATATTTTCAAATAGTGTTTTTCAAATTAAATTTCAATATGTAAGGGGAGATTCAGGTTTTATGGCATACTTGCTTGGGTTTGACTTTAACGTTCAAGAATATGAATTATGATAGCTAAATTTTATTTTTTATGGGAAAACCAAAATTTAATGCTCTTCATACACACAATGTAATTATTTTTCTCATTTAAAACGTTGCTTCTTCACAGGTGATGTAGGCCCGTCATCAAGTCTACAAACTATGATGTATTCTTTTTCTTTAAATTAAATTACTAAAAAGATAGGGATACTTCTCTGATTTTTTTGTTTCTTATTTAAAAAAATGTACCCGTATAACTAATCATAGAAAAGATCATTGTGTTTTGGTGTGTAGATAAATGCATGCTCAGTAATTCATATAGTCTTTAGTTGTTTTACTCCCATTCTTTATTTTTTTCTCAGTTGTCTCAACATTATTAAATAGACATAATTTTATAATAGATGTTAATTGGAGTCATATTTGAATTTATGGTCTGCACAATGTCACCTGAGTAACAATGGCAACCATATATTTTCATATTATTTGTCAGTCTTTGTAATACAGTAATAATAACATATTTGAGGATTCTAAAGTTTGAGAGGAAAGTTGATATTATTATTTGATTTTTGATGAGTCGATCTGGCTGTTCTATACAATTCTTTATATCCTCTCGAGATTCCTTAAAATAAAGTGTTACAAATAAAAAATAATTTGACTTTAATGAAAAAGAATCCGAAAACACAAACACACTGAGATAAAAAAAAATAGGTACAGAGATCAAGCAATTTACATATCAACTTATAGGGTTTATAACCCATAAATCGAGCCTTATAAACCCCAATTCGAAGCTCATAAACTCAACCCTAATTTTCGTTTTCCTCGAACAAAAGAGTAAGGAAACTTACAAATAATCATAGAAATCAAATGAGGGTATAAGTTCCAAACCATAACCATCCAAAAATCAAAATGTTCATACTTACAGTATTAGGATTTAGTAAGTTTACCCCTTTCACTTAACCCTTAGATTATTATTAGCCCCTTAACTTTTAAGTTACGGTAGAAATATTTTAAACGTATTAATACGTTTTACCATCATTTTATTTCAAAGCTTTATATCAAGAATTTCTACTTTGTATTTCTTTAAAAAGCTATTTTCTTTAAAGCGAATTATTAAGAAATGAATTAAGATATATATATACATTGGCGGTATTCCATCTCATTTTTGGCGATTTTGGCCATATGAGTTAATTTTTAGGAATTAGATTTAGTGGCATGTACTAAAAGCCATAAAAGAAGGTAGTATGTAGTGTGGCACATTTAAAATTCCACTAAAACCTGACTTCAGTGGCACAAAAGTTAAATGCCACAAAAACCATGTATTAGTGGCACAAAAGCTAAATTCCACTAAAATTATGTGCCACTAAATGACATTTTTTTTGTAGTGTTTCTCCTTTTATAACAACTTGATTTCACATGGAACTAAATAAATTTAACATCTAATGAGTAAACAAATCTCACCAAAATTAACACCTAATGACTAAATAAGTAATACCTAAGGACTAAACAGTTACTAAACACGAGTCTTATCAACTAGAAATCATCTAATTAACACAGGTCTCACACAAATTACTAAACACAAGTTACTAAACATGTCTCACCAAAATGTCAACTAATTAGTTGTTAAAAAATCAATTTCACAACACAAAGACACAAATTAATACTAACAAAAATTAACTAAACAAGTTCTCACTTCTGGCAATTGAGTAATTAATAAAATTCATAATCGATTAAAGTCTAAGGTTAAACAATTTCAAAATAGGTGAAAAAAAATTGAGCAATTGTCACATACCTTTGAGAAAGTGACAAAGCGACTGAAATATACATAAATGGTTGGAACAGAAGACACAAATCGACAGTAGGAGATTGAGTCTTGAGAACCGATTGAACATAAATCTACAAAGTGAGTGAGAGTCTAAGACTGAGAGGAGAAACAGAGAAATAAACTATAGAGCACTGAGCAGTAGTCGTCGAACGGTGGGAACCAGTGGCTTAGGCGGTCGCCACTCGCCGGACGTCGGGAATAGCCGAATCATCGATCGGGGGGAGTGACGGGGTGAGAGGCTGAGACCTGAGATAATGCGTATTAGAGTCGGGATTTGAGGTGTTTGATTGTTTGAATGCGTGTGTGCGAGGCTTTAGGGCTTAGAGCATGTTTGGCTATTCATTAGAAAATGACTTATTGACTTATTGGCTTCTCAAAAGGCCAATAAGTAAAAAATAATGTTTGGCAAACTCAAAAGCACTTTTCATTTTAGCTTTTTGTAAAGGATTAAAAAGAAGTTTCAAAAAGCCAGAAAAAACTTGGCTTTTAAAAGTGCTTTTGGCTTTTTGATGGTGTAATTACCATAATACCCTTATTTAATCCTACAAACACCTTACCATATACCTACATAACCCATTTTTTTTTTGTCATTTTACATATTAAATAAACAATCTCATCCTAAAAGCTAATCCAAATATTTTTTATGAATTTTTTTTTTCAAAAATTCATAAGTTAATAAGTAGTTTTAGTCAAAAGCACTCTTACACTTAAATAATCACTCCCAAACATGCCGTTATAAATGTCGCTTAAAACAAAAGGCATTAAAAAGTTAAAGAATAAACAACAAAAAACACTGCTAACTCAAATTAAGGATTGTAAATAATAAAAAGTGAATTCAAAGATACCTTATAATTAATTTTTTGAAAATAATGTTTGTTTTTACGTAAATAAAAAGGTTTGTTTTTAAGGGAATAATTAATTGAAAATAAGGTTTGTAAGTATTAAAAAGTGAATTCAAGGAATCTTTGGCAATTTATAAGGTTTGTAAATATTAAAAGTGGATTTGGATGACATTGTTATCAGAAAAATTCCATGGTACGTGTATGTTGATTGTTTTACATTACATTACAGTTATTAATCTTAAACAAAATACAGTTTCAATTGAGCTGTATTAATGATTTCAACGATTATTTAAACGGTTACTGTTATGAAATAAATTTGGTGCTACGTGTATGTTAATTGTTTGCCTTCATTATTATTAAACAAAATAGAGTTTCGCTAGAAGCCGGGTTAATTTCAATCATGGTGGATCTTAATTTGTTAAAAATTGACGATTTCATATTGGATTATTACTTTTGTAAACCCAATTTAACAAAATGACCCACCCACAACTCAAAACTATAAACATAAGTTGTGATTAGAGGCGCTCCATTAAGGTCGCTTTTAATTCCGATTAAAGGCTATTTTGTTAATGGCCTTCTCTTTATTTGAGACGGGAAAAAAGGTTCATAAAGAATACGTTTTACATAATCATTAAACACGGTTTATGCGTTGCTGATCACATTTAGACATGGAAAAATTCAAAACACCTGCCGACTCATCTTGCACAGTTCTACCCGTTCAAACCCAAGTTCCGTTAATCATGGAAGGAAAAAAATAGGTCATATTATGCTAACTAATTAGTTCGGCACAGTGTCATCCTTTACTTATCCGGGAAAAAATATATAAACGAATTCAACTTTCTGCCCCTATTAAACAAATTGCATATTCTAGCACAATGAAGAACTATTTATAATTAGCATTGTATAACAACAACCACGGTCTTTTGGTGCCATTTGAGTCTACTACATAATTCTAATATAACTCGTTTAGAATACCCTTTATATCTCAGTTTGTTAACTCATTGCAAAAAGGTAGCTTAATGTTTATCCATGGCCATGTATCCAAACAGGTTTACATGGTACCGATGGGTTATATTTAACAGGCATCAAAGAATAATAATACTAACAATAAGAACAATCATAATAATAATCCATACTAATTTCCCTAATTTTTTGATTAATCTTAACCAGAGTAATACTAATAAAAACTAATCAATAAAAATCAATCACTTACACACAAAAAAAAAAACATTAGTGACTTATGACTACTAATCATAAAAAATTAAACATTAGAACATTGTTACTGTTAATTTATTTTCTAAGTTCTTATTTTATTATCTTATCTTACAAATATAATACACAATATCATAATATAATTTGAACATCAATTGTTTTTCTAAAGTACCATACGGAGACTTGCTATTACATTGGTCATATGTCTGCTACAGCTTGTGTTAACTTATTAAATAACGGGTTGGATTGTTTTTTAACGAGTGTTCTAAAACCGAGTCTCGAATTGACCCGCTCAAGATCTTCAAAAAGGCCATGCCCAGACCCTATAAATTTTAGCACCGTTCTTAAGCCCATATATACATTGGGTTTTGATACAATTGGTCCTAAAAATGGAGGGGGCAAACTAACGGTTAGAGGGAAACTCAAGCGACAACGGCCTTGAAAACCCACCCTTTAAGTCTCCATCTATAACTCCCCTCTACACAACCATCAGGCATCCACAACATTCCTCTCACCAGAAAAACGTAAGGCATACATTATTTCTTTATCGTCTTTCTGCACTTACTGGTTACGAACAAAATAACAATCTGGGTTTCATCCTTGCAAGCACATCTTTCTACACACAGGCGCTCCATCGGGAAGCAAAACGAACCATTCCAACAGAAGAAGGTACGAAATTATAAAATTATGCACGCAATGATAATATTCTCTTTAGTCCCATAAATTTCTATACGGCACTACAAACACTTGGTTTGGGAAAGTACTAATATTTTCTTCATCTGTTAACGTAATTTAACTTGATATGTTGTTTATGTTTACATCTCCAGTTTGATTTTGTGCCTATACTAAGTATGTTTTCATATGTCGACTGATAATTACAAATGATTTTTGGCATAACATTATGTATGTATTATCACGAAGTTCTATTCACATAAATCCGTTCGATATTAGAAACAGTGTGTCCATTTTTAAGTTTTTATAAATGAAAGATATTACTATGTCTTAGACTCACAAATCACTGATTTAGAAAGAAAAAAATACAAATATGTTTTGCAAAATATATTGTCGCTTGCTTAATCTGTTAAGGTAAATTTTATTCATATGATTATGTATTATCACGAAGTTCTATTCACATAAATCCGTTCGGTATTAGAAACAGTCTGTCCATTTTTAAGTTTTTATAAATGAAAGATGTTACTATGTCTTAGACTCACAAATCATTGATTTAGAAAGAAAAAAATATGAATATGTTTTGTAAAATATATTGTCGCTTGCTTAATTTGTTAAGGTAAATTTTATTCATATGATCTTTGTGTTTACATCTCCAATTTGTTTCCATGACTTTAGTATGTTTCAGATATCAGTTGATATGAACAAATGATTCTTATCATGACATTGTTTTTGTATTTTGATTTTTTACATTTGTTTCTGTTATGTGGCTAGATAGATAGGTCTTATGCCTCTTAAAGTACACATGTAATGTCTTTTTTCACCCCCCTGAACCAACATAACATTCTTTCTTTAGAACATGTTTCCTTTAATTGTGTTGCGGTGTTTACGTGTTTAAAGTGTTTAAAGTGATTTGTGCATTCTGTTCTATGTTGGTTTCTAAATGAGTTTGGCCTAACTGATTTGTTTTTTTTCCTTCCTTTCTCTTTTGGTGTTTAGACAAGTCTAAGTGAACAGAAAATTATAAAGACATCTTGACAGCCCAAGAACAACCAATCAGATAACCCAAACTGAAAACATAAATCTTCTAATATAAACATGTTTGCTATTTACTTTATGTATGATCTTGGTGCTTAGGTAATGGAGGACTACGTGAAAAACTTTTTCGTCGCAAGCCATAATGACATCACCAGTGAACTATATGCCGTGGTACAGGTGGTTGAATGACGGATAGCAGAAAACATGCAAGTTTTGAACACTGTGCTTGGGTTGGATGCACCCCCCTCCATTATGCTGCTGCATCCATGCTAACTGATGCGCTTCGTACGAAACATGCATTGCTGCAGAGGATTTAGTCTCTGCGCAGGGATGCTAAGGCAGCAGCGCGTGACATTGACGACCGCATGGAGTCCAACTTCCAACCCAATATGTGATCCTTTGTTGTAGTCTTATTCTATTAACTTGGTGCTTGGCAAACCTAAAACTTAAAACTTCTAATATTTAATGAATATGAGTGACTTTATTATTGATTGTTATGCCCAACTATGGTTCTTGATTATGTTACTTTATTATTGTGTGTCATCTTTCAATATGATTTATTACAATTACCTTGCATGTGAGTTTATAAAACAACACACACCTATGCTAATCGATATGTGTTTGCATTAAATAACACTACTTGGATGCTGACTTACTCACACCAAAAACTATAGCATGACTACTTGGATGCTGATTTGCTCCTTCGATTAAACAACCGCATAAATCTTAGCAGCCATTAGTTCTGCCCGTGCATCGCACGGGCCTGCCGACTGGTATATATATATATATATATATATATATATATATATATATAATATATATAACTCATTTTATGTACATAACCTAATAACTACATTCTAGTGGTGGAAAAAAGAAAGAAGGAAGGAGATCATGACATGTGTCCATGTATTTATATTTAAATCAAAAGGGTAAAAATGTCATTATGCATAACCATAAAAACACCTCCTTTCATTTTAAAATCCATATAACATTTTTATGCTATTTCCGTTTTTTATAAAAATTACACCATTAGACTCGTCATATTTGTATCTTTAATTCCATTATAGTCTCGACATTTTTTAAGACTTTTTTTTTTTTACTTTTTTTTACGTTTTTTTTAAAATATATTTACCTTTAATTTTACTAGCACCAATGTTATATATAAGAACATTAATGTTGTAGCTGTTAGTTTGAGTATTAACAATAGTATATATTTCAAAATATCCGGGTTAGCACCGGTGCTATTACTGCTTAACATCGGTGCTACTAGTTAAAAACCCTCAATTCTAAACAAGTTACCAAAATATATAACTAAATATACACAAATTACAACCAATTTACTAATATAAACAGTGGTGTAGTGATCAAATAACACAGGTGCTACTACTTAAAACCAATATACTATTAACAGTGTTATACTATCAATATTAGAGCGGTAATAGTGAGTAGCACCGGTGCTACTACTGCTTAACACTGGTGCTACTAGTTAAAAACCCTCAATTATAAAATAGTTACCAAAATATATAACTAAATATACACAGATTACAACAATATACTGATATAAATGATGGTGTAGTGATCAAATAAATCTCAACCATTCATCGTCCTTGTGAAAATTCACAACAAAAACAAAATGAAAAATCATAACTCATCAACCGGTTTTCTTTTAAAACCCTTTTAATATTTTCTAATTAAACCTTTATCTTTATAAAGAATTCATCAAAATAAATAAAATAAATCTAAAATTTTATATATGTGTTTTTTTACATTTAAAATCCCTTTATATATATATATATATATATATATATATATATATATATATATATATATTAAAACAAAATTTTCTTTAAATATAATCTAAAAAAATAGATTCCTAAACTACTCACACAATTTTTTATTTATATAAGATTTATTTAGAAACCTATAGTTTAACAAAAAAAAAAATCTAACATAGCGAGACGTTAAATGGTTGTGTAACGTTTATAAAAAAACAAGTTTGTTTAATGCACATTAAATCTAAAAGAAATAATATTTATTTACTAATGTTATTTGAAGAATTAAATAGACAAATAATCAAAACAATTAAACGTTAACACATAATATTTTTTTAAATAATAAAAAGGAAAAATCGAGATTGTTACATATTGCTATTGTTGGTGTTACCAGAATTGTTGTTGTTTCCATCTCTGTTCAACTGGGGACAAAACTTCTTGATGTGCCCTTCTTTTCCATACTCGAAACAGCCCTTGGGTGTCTCAGTACCTTGTGCCTGCTTCCCATTGTTCTTGACTCTACAGTCCTTAGATTGATGACCATTTTAACACAGTTGGCACACAGATATTGTCACAAGCACCCAAATAATGAAACTGTGACAATCCGTCTTTTTAGGTCTTTTCTCGATTTAACCTAAACCTAAACTATTATAAATGTCATGTGAACATTTATGAGATTGACTTGTGTGGACTTTATTATCTAGGGTTGTGTAGCCATCACTATACGAGCATACACTTGAGTCTATATGTCGATACATTAACTTGAACAATTATATTTTATGGTTTTATGTAAGTCATATTCTATGATTTTAGGAGAACACTTTGTCATTTTATGTGATAATTAAACTTATGATTTTATATAATATATGTATATATAAACACATTATATCCTATTATTTTATGTGACGAGGTGTCACGTAATTAAACGTAACGTTTTTATGATTTTATGAGAGTTATATACTTATGATTTTATAAGTTTTAATTCTAATTTTTGGTGCGTTTATATATACAATTCCATACATTTTATAAAAATAAATGGTTTCCGTGCTACGGGTATTTAATAAAAATTATGGTTGCTTAGATATTCTAAACCCCATAGGGACTAGTCTCGTAATTCCCCAAACTTGTTTTTTTATTGAATTAACTCGAGTGGCTACTTTTGTAATTCTAAAAAACTCATTTATTTATTAAGTAAAGATGGAGGGACTGTTTTGCCATTCATTTAAAGTCGATTTAGAGAACAAAATTGAGAACGTCGACTGTTACCGTTCTGCCGACCACTTCTTTCTCGTCAATTCATCAATTAATACCGGTTACGAATCCCTATCGATAACCTTATATGTGCCTCAATCGGATTGCAATCATCAGAATGACTATCCTCTTTTCATTTTTTTTCTTTTCTTCAATTACTTGCACCATTCGCATCAACCTAGACTTCCCGGGGTACCCACAAGTTCCGATCTCCGACCTCGTTGCCTTCGTTTCACCTGTCTGACCATCTTTCAGATTCACCTTTAAGATTCTAGTTGACCGTCCACGCTACCTAGAAATCAACCGGGGAAGAACAGTTGAAGAACCGAGCTTTGGATTCAATCCGTACACAGGGTTTCATCGTCATCTTCTACTTTTGTGTCGGTTCCACACCAAAGGTATAACATAAACTCCCTTGTATACAATTCGAAATGGTCCTGATCGTCGTCCTTGAGCTTTCTCTTAGGGTGGTTATGGCGGATAGGAGATTAAGTTGTTTTCATGAAGAAGATAACCCAGGAACATCTAGTTCATTACCTTTCAAAACCAGTTTCTAACCAAAAGTGTTGGCTATCCCAATGGCTAAGTTCCGTGACTTATAACAGTTAGTTTATTTCTTTTTGTGTGACCCGGTTTCAGTCTTTGTCTTCACTACTTAGATAAGAAAAAAAATAGGCAAATGAAGCTTTTGCACATTTTCGTTAATCCATAGAAAAAGAAAGAATCGGAATTGATCGATATATTTCTCGAAACAAACAAAAAGGAAACGAAAGATGAAACCTAAATCATGGATCAATAAGAAGAGATCTAGCAGAAATTTTGGATTCTTTTTTATTCTCTCGTATCAGGTATTTCTTAAGAACAAGAGTTCTTCTTTCTTTTATCACTTAGCGGTCATTTAGGGGCCTTAGCTGGTGATCCGGGTTGTTTTTCTCTCGACGATGGATTGCTATTTCAAGTATTGCGCCTGTCGGACTTCTTATGTCAGGACATGGCTCAAATAATAAAAATTCTTTTTTAGGTGGTCTACGAGCTGCTAATCAATTAGTTATGAAATACCATTAACTTTATGTGTGTTATCAATATCTTCTTTTCTTTTCAAAAGCGGGAGGCAGTGTGGGGAGAAATGAGAAGAAGATATTAGAACATTTATTTAGAAGAGATGATGGAAGTAGGAGTTCCTTTTGGCCATGACTGTCAAACCGATTTTCAAGCAACATAGTAGTTTGTCCTAATGGTTAGGGCACTGAGTAGTGATCCGGAGGTCACTGGTTCGAACTCGGTGACCCTCAATCTTTTCAGTTTTATTGTTTTTGTATAAACTTGAACTTGTTTGACTAAAAATCAATCACCGATCGTTCCCCATGTTTTTTTAAACCTGTAGAAATCCTCGTAGACATTGTTGTCTTGTTCTTTATCTCATTGGTTTATATAATTTGGCTTTAAATAAAATATTTGGTTAGTTGACGGTGAATTGCAAAAGAAATATGTACTTGGGTGTGACAACTGGTAATTTACAGGTTAACTCCGTTAATAATTTTCGTTATCTTAGTTAAATAGAATAGTTAACGTTACATGTCATGTATGTGACATTTCAGGCCTTTTTCTTATTTAACCTAAACCTAAACTATTCTAAATGTTGTGTGAGCATTTATGTGATTGATTGTGTTGACTTTAGCAAATTAGAGTTTTGTGTAATCATCACGATACGAGTATGCACTTAAGTCTAGACGTTTGACGTCCTATGATTTTATGTAACACTTATATATATATATATATATATATATATATATATATATATATATATATATATGATATTATGTAACTTAAAGATTTAATCACAAGTTATTAATTAATTAGGATTTCATGTAACTTAAATGGTATAAGTTATAAGATTTTAAAATCTATGATTATATGTGGTCATTTGAGTTTATATCTTATAAAACGTCACACGTGGCGTGGATGTTGATATTCCATCGTTTAGTCCTCATTTCAAGTGTCCCCGTTAACCCTATTAAGAGTTCATAATAATGTTTAGTAAACTTGAAGGGATCATGGTTGCCATTTCCTGAACTTTCTTTTGCCTAACAAAAATCATAGGGGCTGGTTCTATAATTAAGGAAACTTGGTGTCATCTTTGTAAAACTGTGAGGGACCAATCCTGCCTCCAACAGAAAGTTAATATTGAACCCCCGACGTTAGAATTGAAGGCGATGATCGGTTACGGACCGATCATCAATCTCGACTGTTTCCATCTTGAATGCACTTTATTCTCAAAGCATTCATGATAATCTAAGTCTATCATTGTATCCATAACAAACACACACACTCTCGTCTCTCAACTCTCTGCAACCTTCTCGTTTTCTTTTTTCTTCCGGCGATAAGAAACCACCACTATCCACCACTGTTGCACCACCTTTCGATCACCACTGTGATCGTGAAACACACTGACGAGCAACCAGGAGTTGACAGAAGTGACAATCATAAGCGTGCTCGGTGTTCGCGGTTGAAGTTCGGGTTCGTTTTCAGCATCAGAAACGCGTCACACTCCATCCCGGACTCAAGGTAATAATTCCTTCATGTTAATCGCACATTTCTGGGCTCCGTATGCATATTTTGAGTTTTTTCGATGACTGGAATGCTAGTCCGATCACCGGAGTTCATTGGTGAGGAAGATGTAGTCTGGAGGGTAATAAATAAAAACATTGATTCTGATTTTAAAACTAAAAGGCACCATTAGCCCAGTGGCTAGGGTGCGCGCCTGTTATCCTCCTGGTCTCGGGTTCGAAGCTCGCCCTCTGCTTTTAATTTATGTTTTTCTTTCTTATATCCGGTTCTGGTCTCCACTGCTAAATAAAAAAATTTCGACCCAGGATATAAACGATCAGAAGACTTGTCTCAATGGTTTGTGTCTTGTATTGTCAGCGAGAGGTCACGGGATCAATCCCTGGTGATCCTCGTATTTTTCTTTTTATTTTATTTTGCAAACTTTGACATTTAATCAACTAAAACTTGTTTAGAATGGATTCTTAGGAATGTCTAAAACCGTAAAAATATATCTTGCGCTTTTAAATCCCTTAAATCACATTTTGAAATTTAAACATGTTTAACTTGTAGTTTTAAATTAAAATATGGTTCTAATAAATAAATAAATATATATATATATATATATATTGATTTAATAATTATAGGTTTTTACATAAAAGGTAATATATATATATATATATATATATATATATATATATATATATATATATTATTGTTGGCTTATCGAAACGATTAGATAAACTTATGAGAACCTTTAAGTATATGTACCTTGTTTGGTAATGTCGTTATTAGCATCATTTGCGTGTTCGATTTATATGTATATATTTTGGCACTTTGAACTTAGAAAATATATATACATTATATTTTTCGCGTTTTTTCGATAATCTCTCGGAATTGGCAAATGAGTCATCCTCGACGTGTTCCAGACTTCTCAATCATTCGCTTTCGTCATTCGCATTAGACTTAGTCGTTTTAGTCAAACACACTCATATTTTATGCTCGTTAGGTGATTGATTGCTTTCACAAGACCCGTTAATTGCTACTTGCGGTGTTACTTATCTGGAATTGCTGTGCACCCTAATGTGAGTTACACAACCTTTTTACGTTACGTACGGGTTTGAACGATAACACACGCAAATATGTTACACCGGGTTAGGGTGATAACACGACAACTATTATGTATGATTAAAGTAGAAATCCAGTATATATCACATGTTCACGTAAAATGCTTTATCTTTCAAGTCCTTACTTTATCGAACCGTTAATAGCAAATAGTGAGGGGATATTGGGTAGTACTACTGGGGTCTGACAAACCCCACTCAGCGGGCACGAGATGCACCACCCGACTGGCGGTCGAACTAAGGACAATGTCAGCCTAAACTTACCGTGATCAAGTAGACGCGGGGAAGGCAAAAACACGTAAGGATGAATTCCTACACTTTATCAGTCAGCTTCGGTTGCGAACGTTTTAGTGACATGAACTTAGGCTAGCTACCTACGATATGGATTGTACTTATAATATACATAACTGAACTACGGTTAAACTGATGTATCCGTACTGCATGTCTATACTAGTTGTAGATATGTACTTATGTGAACTCACCAACCTTTTGGTTGACACTTCCTCTTTAAACATGTTTCTTTCAGGTCGCAGGTGTTCGAGTATCATGAGTATGCATGCATGAGCCTTTAAAGCCCTGTTATGGTTTTCTATACAAGTTACAAAATTTCAATGACAATATTTTATGTAAATATTAATTCTTTTGTTTATGCTTCCGCATTTGTAAAACATTTGAATTTATATTACATTTTAACATAATGAAAATCTTTTGATATTTAATGCTTGTTTGGTGTAACTAATGGATTGGGATCCTGGTTTGCTCACACCCCACACGGTAAAACTTCGTTAGTGGAACAGCGAACTAATATATTTGTCTTAGACTGTAACCGTTTTGCATTAGTTGCACACTTAAACGTTTTTCTCATGCATTGTGATACTCACTTCAACGCGCACATGGCGTACAATATGTCGTATTGTTTTTATCATCTAACTCTCTTATACTCACGGCGAGGAGAGCCGATTATTCTTGAGTCATTTCCCTTAACCTCTCTGAGTCGTTTACCTCTTGGTTAACATCCATGGACGAAGAGATGTCAAATCTGATCAGAGGATCACATATTCACTCTTGACGAGTCGTTTGCTGCTCGGGATTATGTTATACTAAAGGACTGGGCGTAGTACCCAGACCTTGGAGGAGTGCTTACTTAGGAAGGTGGTGTGATACATCTTCCTGCTCTTAAACATTTCCCATAACTTAGGAGATTCTTGTTATACCCACCTTGCATATACTGCTCAACTCTCATGTTTAGAGAACGTAATCATGACGTGCTAATAGTGCGATCATTCAACTTCAACAGTAGTAGCATTGTGTGGACTCAAGTGGTTTCTTATGAGGACACTTGTGTCAGCCTTAGTGATCCTGTTTTTTTCACATTTGCTCTAATCTTCTAAGATCTTTCTCTTCTCGTTTCTATCACATGGTTGAGTTGGAATGAAGCAACTTGAATGAGACTCTTATAAACTAAACAGTTCCTGATGTGTACTGACTGAATTTTTTCATCTCATATATATTGGATTTGTGATCAGGTTGGTATGTGTAGGAATCATTCTACATCTTTGAGCTAAGCTTGGGTCATTTTGATAAACCCTATTCAAATCCTATGGAGCTAAACTTCTGGCCGAATCGCTTTCGGTGGTTCATTCCAACTTCTGGTCAAGATAACCATGGGTTAGTGACCACATTCTTGATACCCACATTGTGGATATCTCATATGTACTCCACCTTACCTGGTAGATGAAGTAAGAGGAACTAGGGTGATCATATAAAGTAAATCACAGTTACGGGTGCACACGTAAATGTAATTTGCAGTGTATGGAAATCCTGGAGAATCCTACCAGGCAAGCTAATGGTCATAATTCAGAGCAAATTTCTGTAAGTTTTTTTTTTCTCGTGGGGTTGAATGTTAAGCATGTTGAAACTCGACTGGATGATCGAAGTCATCTATCTTGTAAATGCTATTGTGTTAGTTTATATAACTATTTATCAGATTATTCACGAGTACGCAGCGAATCGATCCTATGATTTAACCTAACTAACCGGATATAACATATTTACCTTATGAGCTCGGATTGACTTGATCTCTTGGAGGATTTAATGCAAATCCCTCTACGATCGCACACACGACACACCAATGTTATGTGCTAGCACTTGATCACGAACCTTCTTCTTCAAGCTTTGGTCAAACCACAATTTCGAACTCAAGGGAATTAGAAACCCTAGCCGAAATTTAGAAGAGGAGAGGAGGAGGAGAGAATTAGGGTTTTGGATTTCTCTAATCACTTGGATTGAATAGTCTAGAAAACCCTTAACCAAGGGGTTCTATTTATAGGGTTTAGATAACTTAGGGAACAAGATTAGGGCAACACAATGAGCCCTATGAGGCTTACGAATCTCTAGAATTCGTACAAGGCCTTTGGGCCTCCACCAACTTGTTCCTTAATTAATCTAGTCCAATTCCCTTCTCTTTAATTAATAACTAATGGCCCGTTAACAATTAACTATTAGTTTTTAATTAATTCCTCTTTAATAATTCGTGATAAATATTAATTAACTATTAATTAATATTAATACATTTGGTGTCGAGACGTGTGACCCCGTAGGCTTAAATAATTTCCGGACATACGCTTACTATTACATGATCATATCCCTACAGCTCCCACTTGAGCTTGCAATAGTAAAGGTAATAACATTGGTTAGCGTCTAGCAACACGCCAATGCTCCCAAAAATATTTAAGTACAGTTTCTCAAAGTGTATTTAAATGGTTTAGTCATTTATTATCCCTTTGTTACCGACACCATGTTAAATATGGATATGGATCAAAGTCATTCCATACTTTAACGATTCTGTTTCTCATTCTCACAACTAACTTAAGATTACCAAATTGCAAATCGAGACATCTCTAGATTTCATTTGGGCACGGCCATGCAAACATCTTAATTAGTCCAATGAGGGGCCCAGTGGTATCTGCTTCAGCACAAAGCTGAAGGAACAAATCCTCTTGACTACACGTGTCAAGTCACATACTTCACTACACTTACTGAAAATAGCCCTTTTGTACTACCTTATTCAGGATAGTTAGACCTATATCAAGTAGGTGCAATCCATACATGCATGACCTGCTTGTATCTCAAGTCTAAGGATAAATAAAGCAACTATTTACGAATTTCACTTAATGACGCCGATCCATAAAGTGACAATTCGTTAGTGGGTCAGTCCAGTATGCATCCAATGAATACCATGTGAGTTTGGTGGGACCATCCTAACCAATCACTCAGATTTTGTCTTAGTTTAACTATATTCCCATATAGTTAATTGACAATGGACAATTTAGAATACTTGACAAGTACTCAAGGATTAAACATGCAAATATAGGACACAATTTACTATTAAATGAAATCAAACATATCAAGTACTTTATTTCATTATATAAATAGAAATTTGTTTAACATCCCTTATCCAAAGTCTGACACATCAGACATACATGATTTAACTAGCTAATCTAAGTCCATGCCCTCGGCATGCCTTTCAAGTTTTGGTGTCACACCCCCAAATAACCACTAACGGAGTTTATACCGTTAAGGGGTGCGAGCAAACCAGGACCACAACCAATAGTTACAAATACTAAACGAAACAGAGTAAGTCCAAATACATTTCATAAAACAAAGTCTCAAATTACGCAGCGGAAAAATATTGTCTTAGCACTAACCACGTGCTTTACAAATCATTGTTTAAAATTCCCAACTTAATTTAGATAAAAGAAAAAGGTCTTCGTGTGCCATGCCAACCCGCTCCGGATACTCTTCAGCGATCTGCAAAAGTTTAAACCACGCAAGTGTCAACCTAACGGTTGGTGAGTTCACAGTGGGCATGTCATGCAGCGGCCCGGTCTCATAAGCGTATGTGTCAACATATAAATAGGTAATAGTTTTGCAAAACAATTGCCAAGTGTTGAGTTATCGAATATGCACTAGTTAAGTAAAAATTAAAGCGGTCAACCGATATCGCGGGTAGCTAATCCGGTTTCCATGCACTAAGGAAGTTCGTACCAAAGCTGACGTAACAGAGTTCGGCATTTGCCGATGGTTTGTGCCTCCAGTTGTGTTCCTCATGGGACCCATAACTAAAATAGGCTGATATTGTACTCCGTTCGGCCTCCAACCGGTTGGCTACACATTTGTGTACCGCGGAGTAGGGTTTGTCAAACCCTTAGTAGATCTACCCAACATCCCCTCGCTTCGCAAATTAATGGTACTAAATTGTTGAGGACTTTTAAGTTTTAAGGCATCCTTAGAAATCATGTGATATCATTTGGTTTAGACTTTAACCTACACTAGTCATATTAAAATCGTTTGTTCCGGATTTCATTTGAAATCCCAAATGAGTGCAAGTATTAAGTGGTTGGTTGCGGATCTCTTTTGAAACCCCAAGGGTGGACAGTTGCAAGTGTTCCCATAAAACACTCCAACTACCGTAACAGATATCCCATTTGGCGATACCTCAAAATGTCAGCGTTGTTTTCCGTTAAGTATATTCGTTGTGACCCAAACGGGCTCACAATTAAAGGGTTAGTGAAACTCACCTTAGGTTGCTCAGCTTACACTTCAAGTAATCCAAGGTATGTTTGCTAACGAAGACCTAGTTATCACATTGAGGTCTTAGGTGTTAGGATGTGTCTAAGCTTTAACTTGTGCAACTTAGGTGTTAGGATGTGTCTAAGCTTTAACTACGTCACTATGGCCCATAACATAGCACGTTGAAACTACGACTCGACATACCGACACACGACACCGATGGTTGATCATAAACAAGGGCTCACATAAATCAGAAATCGAAGCATGTTTCATTATTGCATAATCATGTAAGTCATGGCATAACATTCGAATAAGTTGCACAAGTTTGGGTTTTGGTCTGGTCACAGTTTCGCTAAGCAGTTTCGCTACAGTTTCGCTATGCAGTTTCGCTGCACAGTTTCGCTGTGTGCACGGGCAGCACTTTCGCTAGGCAGTACCCGATGATACAGTTTCGCTAGCTAGTTTCGCTCGAAACTGTTGACACAGTTTCGCTAGCATAGCATCGCTCGAAACTGGTTTGAACTTTCGTTCAGGGACAAGGTCTATGGTTGTTTCGCTCGGTAGTTTCGTTCACAGGCGACACTATAGTTTCGCTTAATAGTGTCGCTGGATGAAGATATACATAATTTCGCTGAATAGTTTCGCCTATTGAATGCACAGTTTCGCTAGTCGCTAAAAACCCGTAAATTTGACTAAAAATCTTTCTAACAGCTTCCATACTTCATGTAATTCATTATCTAGCATACATAAACATTCACAGAAGCATTTTTAACACCTTAAACATGGTTTTTCATCATCAAATCATCAAGAACACTTTTTACACAAAATGACCTAATCTAACATGAATTTTCATTATGGATCAGTTTCACACGTAAAGTTGTAGTCTTTATGATAGATCTAGCATTCCTAAGCATTATAACAGAAGATCAAGCAATTCCATGAAGATCTAAGCATGTTTTTTAAGAAAATACAAAGAAAAGGCAAGAAGAATGGTCATGAGACTCACGGTTTGATCAAGCTCGATGGATGATCTTCACCAACAGAAATGATGGCTGGTCTTGGTGGTTCTTGGGGCTGGTCCAGAATTTCGTGAGAGAGAGAGAAGAAGATGGGGAGTGTGTGTGTTTGTATGGTGATGTATGAAAATGGGTGATTAGGGTTTAATTCTCTATTTAAATACTAAAGGCCTTGTGGGCTTATCATTGGGATTTGGGCCCCCAATGATTAGTCTATCATTAGTCTAATTACTAGCCCATTATTAATCATGTATGCATACACTTTAATTACTTGACTAATCTCATAAATACACAATTAAGCGATTTGTCATATAATTTAACAAGTAAACAAATAGTCATGCTTTTTAATAATAATTATGCATTTAAATCAAGTTGCACATAATAACACTAAATAAATAAATACATAACACGTATGGGCGGGTTCGGTGATCAACCAAAGGTCGTGGACGTATTCGGCCTAGTTAAGCATTAGTTACTAAGTTAACACTTATAACGTAACTAACGGAGATTGTCTAACGAAAGTTAACCTTGAAATTCCCGGATGTCATATTTGGTCTCGATAGAGCTTTCATGAAAGGATCAGCTAAGTTAATATCCGTGTGAACTTTGAGTAATTTTATTTTACCAAGTTCGATTTGCTCACGAACATAGTGATATCTCCTGGCATAGTGTCTGGCGCCCTTCTGAACTCCGGGTTCTTTGGCGATGATTAATGCACCCGAGTTATCGCAGTACATGTCGATAGGCAAGTTACTTGTGGGGACAATGTCAAGCCCACTAATAAACTTCCTTATCCAGACAGCCTCCATTGCAACCTCTGACGCAGCAATGTACTCAGACTCTGTTGCATACATAGCAACTGTGGTTTGCTTCTTGCTCTTCCAATCCACAGCGCCTCCATTTAGAATGAAGATGTACCCAGACTGAGACTTCGTGTCATCTCTATCAGTCTGAAATCCAGCATCACAGTATCCGGTCACTCTGAGCTCTTGATCTGGATTTCCCCCATACACCAAAAACAAATCTCTAGTAGCCCGTAGGTACTTGAGAATGGTCTTGACAGCAGTCTAGTGACTTTCACCTGGATTCTGTGAAAATCGGCTAACGATATTTTGCGCAAATGCTATGTCAGGTCTAGTGCATCTCACCGCATACATTATAGAGCCTACAGCCGAAGCATAAGGAACTCTTTGCATACGCTTCACCTTATCAGGTGTAGAAGCACCTTGTTTGACCGATAGACCAAGTCCTTCCTGCATAGGTACTATACCACGCTTGGAATTCTCCATCTTGAATCGCTTCAAGATCTTATCAATATAAGCACTTTCACTTAGTCCAATCAACCGCTTAGTTCTATCTCTATAGATCTTGATTCCAAGAATGAATGCTGCTTCTCCCAAGTCTTTCATGGCAAAACACTTTCCAAGATGGTTTTTGACATCTTGCAACATTGGAATGTGTTTTCCTATGATCAATATGTCATCCACATACAAGACCAGGAAAGTAACATTACTCCCACTAGCTTTGCGATATACACATGGCTCATCGGGATTTTGAACGAAACCAAACTTTTTGATTTCTTCATCAAACCGTTTATTCCAACTTCTCGATGCTTGCTTTAGTCCATAAATGGATCTTTGAAGCTTGCATACTTTGTTGGGATGTTTTGGATCCACAAACCCCTCGGGTTGATACATATAGACTTCTTCGTCCAAGTAATCATTTAAGAAGGCAGTCTTAACATCCATTTGCCATATCTCAAAGTCATAGTATGCTGCTATGGCTAAGAGAATCCTAATAGCTCTAATGTCAGCAACTGGTGAAAAGGTCTCATCATAATCAACGCCAAAACGTTGAGTATATCCTTTCGCCACGAGACGAGCTTTATAGGTGTGTACATTTCCATCCATGTCGGTCTTCTTCTTGAAGAGCCATTTACTTCCAATGGTTCTTGCGTTAGGAGGAAGATCAACCAGGGTCCAAACGTGGTTATCTTGCATGGATTTCATTTCCACATTCGCAGCTTCAAGCCATTTGTCAGATTCTGGATCTGATAATGCAGCTTTGAAATTCGGAGGCTCATCGAGATCTCCTGCTACGTTTTCCTCAGATTCGACTAGACCAATCCATCTATCCGGTTGACGTATGACCCTTTCGGATCTACGAAGTGGAATCGCATCATCATCATCGACTTGAGGTTCATCACTTTGAACATTCCCCCCCCCCCCAAGTTGATGATTGCTAGTTATTTCAGAAGGTGAAACATCTTCCAATAGTTCTACAATTCTCCCACTGTTCTCTTGAGCTATAAAATTCTTCTCAAAGAATTCAGCGTATCGAGCAACACGAATAGTGTTTTCGGAAGGATTATAGAAGTAGTAACCCATTGTTTCCTTTGGGTATCCTAAGAAGATACACTTAGTCGTCTTGGTTTGTAAGTTGTCAGGCGTATCGCGCTTCACAAGTGCGTCACATCCCCAGACTCGTAAGTAAGACAACACAGGGAGTTCTCCATGCCATAATTGATATGGTGTCTTTTCAACCTTCTTGGTTGGAACCATATTTAGAACGCGTACAGCGGTTTCTAGAGCAAAATCCCAAAATGATAATGGGAGAGTTGTAAGGTTCATCATCGACCTCACCATCTCTAGTAAGGTACGATTCCTCCTCTCAGATATTCCATTATGCTGAGGTGTATAAGGAGGAGTAAGTTGTTGGACAATTCCACACGCTTTTAGATAATCCTTAAACTCTTGGCTTAAGTATTCACCACCACGATCCGATCGAAGGATCTTGATGGTCTTACCGAGTTGATTTTCAACTTCGTTCTTAAACTCTTTGAATGTTTCAAATATCTCATGTTTATGTTTAAGCAAGTAAACATAACCATAACGACTGAAATCATCTGTGAAAGTCACGAAGTAGCTAGCACCTTGTCTTGACACATGTCTAAATGGGCCACATACATCGGTATGGATGAGTCCAAGTAGCTCTTTTGCCCTTTGCGGCTTGTTCGGAAAGGGTTTTCTAGTCATCTTTCCTGATATACAGGAAACGCATTTGTCAAATGATTCATCATTTGATTTTAAGATCCCTTCACGTTGAAGTCTTTCAATGCGGTTTTTGCCAACATGGGCAAGACGACAGTGCCATAGATAGGTAGAGTCCAAATTAGTTTTGGCTCGTTTGCTAACATGATACAATGAATTATTATTGTTGCAACCACGCATATCAATTTCATAAATGCCATTACAAGGGATCGCATCAAAATAATGAACATTATTCTTAGAAACTGAAATACTGATATTATTAAAAACATTTATATATCCTTGGTTTTTCAACAATGAAATTGGAATAACACATCTAGTAATAGAAGGTGCATAATGACAATTGTCTAAAACAATAATTAACCCAGAAGGAAGAACTAAATGAAATTCTCCTATAGCTTCCACAGCTGCTGGCAAACCATTTCTCACGAACAGCTGCAAAGCTCCAGGCTTCAGTTTCCTCCTGTTTCTAAGACCCTGCAACGTATTATAGATATGAGTTCCACAGCCAGTGTCATACACCCATGAATCACACTTAGAAAAGGAAAATAATTCAATTGTGAAGATACCTGAAGTACTAGCCCCGCTAGTATTCTTTCTCTTCTTCATCAACTCAGCTAGATAGGTAGGACAGTTCCTCTTCCAGTGTCCAACTTCACCACAATGGTGACAGATCTGGTCTTTAGCCGGATGCTCTTTTGCGGCCGAAGGGGTTTGCTTGATTTTAGGAACAAGCGCAACTGCCTTGCCTTTTCCTTTACCATCATTCTTGCCCTTCCCCTTTTGCGGTCGTTTAGCCTTTTGGATCTTTCCCCCTTTGATCATAAGAACTTGGGGTGTTTCAGTGGCCTTCTTAGGAATCGTTTTTTCATACTCGACAAACATAGCATGAAGCTCAGGTATAGTCTTAGTCATACTATGCATGTTGTAGTTGCGCACAAGACCCTCAAAATCCTTCGTAAGAGATTTGAGGATCATGCCAACTGCCACAGCCTGATTATACCCATAATTGAGCGATTCCAATTTGTCAAAGTAGCTCTTCATCTTGAGCACATGACTACTGACCGATTTACCAGTTTCAAGCTTCAAGTCGTGGAGTTCCACAACTAGGTCGAACAATTCAACACCAGCTTATTTTTCATACATCTTCTTTAGCTCTTTGATCATATCACAAGGTGTATGAAATTCGTATTGCTTCTGAAGATCGGGAGTCATACTCGAGATCATCATGCAAGCAACCTCATCGTATTTGCTATACTCTGCATTGTAGAACGCTTTCTCTTGATCAGAAGCATTAGCAGCTGGCTCGGTCGGCCAATGATTCTCAAGGACATCGGTCCTCCGTTCAACTCTAAGGACAATCCTCAGTTGACGGTACCAGTCATTGAAGTTAGATCCATTCAGCTTTTCTCTTTCAAACATTTGACGAAAAGCATGACCAACATTGTTTTGAGGAGGGTTTGTTGCCATCTACAAAACAGATTAAGTTCAAAAATCAGTATTTTCGATAATTAAGTCCTTAATAATTTAATTAACCCAATGTTTAAATAACTTTAAACAATTAAGCTTATTAAGGCTAGGATCCAATTGACATGCCATCATTTCATCAGTTGATCTGCTAGAGATGATGCATTCAAAAGGTAAGTGACGATCAATAATTGTATTCCAAATACAATTCCTGGATTTTATGGGACCTACAACTTGCACCAAGTGATTTGTAGTCATGTTTCATCCCATCTTTTGCCACGGGCTAAGGGTCTCACCGCCTAGCTCGCTTTAAGTCGTCCAACCAAGAACGCACAAATTGTCCACCATTGTGTACCAATGAATGGGAATTTGTCTTGCAGATGCTAATCTACCATTGTGTACTAATGAGTAGAGTAACACCCACAAGTGTCCTTTACGAGTTGGGTGGCAAAGACTTAAGTTTGATTGGGTCAAAACAATTTGATGTGATCAAAAAGTTATGTGTGAAGATTCATGCATATCTTCACCACATAATGTGTTTATAAAATGCTTAGTTTGTCTTCCAAGTCAAAAGAGCTCGGTAGCTCCATTCGCAACACACAAAGAAGCGTAGGGGTGAGGTTTGCACATTGCAATTAAAAACCTACCCCTTTAGGGAAGCAGAGCGACCCGACTTATACCTCTCTTAGAGTATGTTCGAATGGGTGAGCCGGTGTTTCTTTTGAACTTGTAGGACACAAATTTTATTTTATAAACAAATCATATTTCGATAGTTAGTAAGCAAATTTCAATTTTCATAAAACAATTTGCGATTTAAAACCTTTTTATTATGTCTCAATTATCACATAACACCACATAATCTTAGGGTTTCTAATTATCTTACATAATTTTAATTTTTTAATTCTCTCGTTTTAAGTAATAACCATGATCGTTTTGCATGAAACTTCATGGTTTTTACTTCTTTTTAACTCATTAAAAATAAAAGGTACAACATGTTGGTTTCTAGTTATCTAATAACACATAAAAAAAACATGGATTAATATTTTGGATCTTTCAAGAAACTAATTTTGATCCAAATTAGGGTTTCCCGATTCGACTAGAGGTTTTGATCCAATTAGGGTTTTCAATTTGGGCTGAAAACTAGGGTTTTTGATTTGGGCAAAATTAGGGTTTCCAATTTTTTCGAAATTATGGTTTAAGATTTTCGAAAATCAGGGTTTATAATTTTCGAAAATTAGGGTTTCCTAATTTTCTGTTTTTACCAATTCGCAAAACGATTTTCTAATTGTAAAAACATGCTTTCTAATGGATCAAAAGCTAGAATCTTTATGGGGAAACATATCCCTAATTCTAAATTAGGGTTACCCCCCTTCCAAGTTTTTATATCCGGTAATTAATTAATTTCATAGGTGGCTCGTGATACCACTGTTGGTTTATATAACTATTTATCAGGTTATTCACGAGTACGCGGCGGATCGATCCTATGATTTATAACATATCAATGATTAATCATGTTCACATGTCAGATCCGTAGTCAAAATCACAACTTTCATGGAGATTCATACATCAAATTGCATAAAAACCCTAGATCTATAGAGATTTCATCATGGGTTCAAGTGAGATGGCAAAATCATGCAAAAAGGTGAAACCTTTACTCATGGAAACCCTAGATATATCAAATACAACATGAATTCATGCCAAAAGTCATATAAAGTTCAGATCTTGATGAGGGTAGAAAAGAAGATTAAAGTTGCAACAACATAGTTTGAAGACCACATACCGAAAGGGATGATTCTAGCTTGATCCTAAGCAAGAAAGCCTTGATCTTGGACCTCAAATATTCAAGGAAGATGATCTCTAGGGTTTCCATCCGTTTAGGGTCGTTTGGGAGTGATTTGGGGGAGGAAAATGGGGGCTAAAGAAGTTAATGATGCTTAAATACCCGAAATTTAGGGTTTCTGCCAAAAAAGGCCATGGGCGTACCGCCCTGAATGGAATAATTCTGGGCGTACCGCCCTGGAATGACAGTCTGGTTCTTAATTGCGGATTTCACGATACGCGTGCTCGGTTCTTCGTTTTTTTATGTTTTTGAGTCTCGTTTTCTCCCAAATCACCCAATTAATGGTCCCATCATGTTCATAACATTATATCCACTCAAAATGATAACAAATATGTCACTTAACTCCAACGTGTGCACAAATTAGGTCAAATTAGGCAATTTTGGTCGGTTTTGGCGGACGTATCGATTTTGGGCAATTCACCAAAGATTCGCGACTCGGTCAAATGTGTGATGACTCATGACATGATAATTGATTATTAGACTCATAAAAATATTGAATTTGATATACGGTGACCAAATACGAGATTCCCGGTAAACGACGAATCACGTACCGAAATCACGTAGAAATCGGGAATTGCTTTGTTTTCAATTCGAGACACCCAATTTGATTCCAGTTGATTGTAATTAAGTATCCGGTTTCGAAAATTGATTATAAACAATTTAGATTAATTAATTGGGGTGTTTACACCCGAAAGTTCTTCCGGTTTTCAATAATTTACAAATCGGTAAGTCCGTAAGTTCAAAACGCGTCGGATTTCTCAATCGGGTAATTTGCAAATGTTATAGTCTTCCCTACTTTAGGGAATTTCGTCCCGAAATTAGAAGAGACATAAAAATTTTAGAGAAAAAAAGTAGTTAAAAGCGTTTACCAATAACCAACACACGTTGACATTTGAAACCAACATAGAGACGACGTAAGAGATGTCACCGAAGGTAGGAAGAATATTCTTGATTACCGAATCAATTATATCGGCACCAAAGCTTTTCCCGACCACAAGGGTTAGGTTTAGAATGGTGACTGAGGAGAATGAATTGTGATATAACCATGATCAGAGACATAACCCACACACACTATTCTTGGTCCAGCTCCCAATGCACCCTAAAGGAATTACCGATGCTTATATATAGGGTGTACCGCAGCTAACCCACCACATCTTTAATACCTTTAGTGAGTACTGTTTGTCTTCGAAGAACATCCTATTCTACACCACCGATATCAGACAACCGAGCTTGATACAACAACATAGGGCGATCAACATAGTGATAAATCTGAGGAATACACCATAACAAGAATCAACCAAGAGACTAACCAAAGGTAAAGAACCATAGTCTCCCCTACTTTAGGGGCGAGATAGGGGGTTTAGGAGACTCAGGTGAGTAATGGATGCAACATGGATTTCTTCAAAATATCCCAACTCAATCAAATAGATTCACGTAGTAAACACATATATTCACATAGATTCACATAGAATAAACCAACACCAAAATCGATAATAATGATAAACAAAGATGTGGAGCTTCAGACATCTTATCCAAACAAGGCGTCAAGTTCTGGCGAACTAGATGCGTAGCGACCCACATCCGGTTTACCATACAAGACACGATACCTGGACAGAATCTGAATCAACCCTTGCTAAAACCTAAGACCTATACCCCACAACCAATATCGATCGTATGCTAAGCTAGCATCACACACAATCGTCGGTGGCAGTGCGTATGAGTCTCAGATTTAGCAAGAGTAGAGTAATGGTCAACACTCGAATTAACGGTACGCAACCGTACGATTCAAGTGATGAGCACAAAAGGCTTAAAACAAATGATACCCAAAGGAATTTGAGTACCACGATCTAAACGGAAAACCACGCATTGGATGTCATGAGCTGGTTAGTACTCGCTCGGGTGTCACGACTAGCGTAATCCGAATAGTACATTTCAGAACAACACGACTCCTTTGACTTGTAATGAACCGCATGATTCGTGGTGTATGAATTCGATGACATGAATTGAATTACATTATTCGAGGCACATGAATTCGATTACCTAAATCGGACAACACGTCTAGAAATACATGTATCGATAACATGAACCAAAGGACATGTTTCGAAATGCATGTACCGATAACACGAACCGAACAACATACTTTGAAATACATGTATTGATAACATGAACCGAACAACATGACTCAAAATTCATGTACCCGATGAAATAAACCGGATACAATGACTCGAATTCCATGAGCCCTATAACATGAATCAAATAACATGACTCAAAACGCATGAGCCCGATAGCATGAATCAAATAGCATAACTCGAGATACATGAGCCCGATAACATGAACCGAATAGCATGGCTCGAAGTACATGAGTCTGATAACGTAACTCGACTATCATGGTTCAAAATACATGAATTCAATAATATGGACCGAAAACATAACTTAAAATACGAGAAATATGATAACACAAATCGAATACCATAACTTTTGAAATGCGAGAAATCTGATAACATAAACATATCTTGAAATGAAGAATAACTTGATTAATAATGATTACCGATCACATCCACCCATAGTACCCTTTAGATGAGACCAAAGATTTAGAATTAAATGATACACCCGATGAAATAGATTAACGAACCAATAAACGATCACACAACGATGGCGTGAAGAAAGGTTGAACCACAACCGAAATAATCATCAAAGTGAAGCAACAAAACAAGAGTCGAATCAAAGGATTGAATACGAGAGATGATGGGTCTATAGTCTAAAATTAGACTCATGAGTCAATGGTAAAGCAACGCTAGACAACTCTAGGGCAGAAACAGAACGGATCGATTCCATAAATCGACTATTGAGTAAATCAAGAGCCGAATTCACGAACCTAATCTAGCCGAAACATCCCGGTGTTCCTGGTCCGAATACGAATGAGGTTCCCATTATGGAAATCAAGGATGAGAAATGAGAAAATCCATACATCGCTTATGAGAGCGATCACGAATTGTCAAAAGGGCCGCGAAGTACCGGCTGAGACATGGGGCTCAAAACAAGACACTGTCGCGAATCAGATACAAATGAGAGCTGAGACGCATGAAGGGCTCAGATTGAGAAGGGTGAACACAATGGACAAGGCAAAACCCATAATGAAGAAACGGTCGCGCAGAGGCGAACGGTTCCCCGAGGGTTAGAGACGATAAGGTGACTAGCAACAGGAGTCGTACGAGCATAAAGGCAATGTGAAAGTCGATTTTGTGAACGGGAGGAAGACCCTATGTATCTTCGGATGTCTCCGATTCCCATTTCATTATGATGAAATTTCACAATCTTGGGTCCTAAATGCATGCGCTCCATACGCAAGTAATTGTGGACATGAGCCCACATACTGGTTTATCGTCAAGGGTTGCCGGGACCTGAGTGCCCGGCGAGATACAAATGATTTCCTCAAAGCCTATAGATTCATAATGATAACTGAAATAAAACCAAGAAAGTACGCTGAGATAAGAGGAAAAGGAGTTGAAGATGCTAACGGTGAACAAAGTTGAAGAACGGACATTAACGAGTTAGGTCGCAAGGCAGACATAACTCAATGGTCATAAAGACCAAACTTTGAACAATAGATTTGATACTGGTACGTGTATAAGGTTGTCTACTCGAAAGGTCGTAAAATCATAAACTCATACACATGTAATCCCGTAAACATGTGGACTTGTAAACTCATAAATTTCCAAACGGGTAGACTCCCCGACACACATACCTAGTGGATACACGATATATATCAAACGGAGGTATTTTTAACAACACATGAGAGTCATATGCGCGTGGATTCATAACTCGCTCACGGGCTTGTCTGCATGTATACGTGTAATCCCGTAACCACGCAACCTGCAAACTTGTGAACCCATCAACGAGAATTTACCCCACGTATACATAAAGATAATGATCGTATAAGGGATAAACGATTCAGAGAAAAAGAAAACAAATGAGACAACACATATCCGAGTACATAAGTGCATAAAAGAAAGGGACCAATAAGGTTCAAACGACATCAACATAAAGGAAACTATTACATAGAAGGTCAATGATTTCAACGATTACAAAGCATCAATCATGAGACTCGTCAAATGATATCTGATCAGAAATATCCATCAAGGGGTCCACGAACAGCACCACCGTTGACAGTAGCGTTAACGGTAGCTATCAGTGGATGCGCCAAAGGAGTGTGATCAGGGACACCATAATAATAGCAATCATATGTGGAGACAAAGGTAGTCTGGCGAACAATGAGGGCTTAAGCAGGCATGGGTACCACAGGTTGAAACACTTAAGGCTGAGCTTGAGCTGACTGGTGACTAGTGCTCCCGAGATGGCTGGATTGGCGACAGATACCCACATGATGACCAAGGAGGCCACAATTTGTGCATGACCAACATGGAAGGTGGGTAGGGTGATGATGGTTGCACCGATTGCAAGAAGGATGATGCCTAAAATAGGTCTTCTTAGCTTTCAACACAACAGGAACATCCTGAGCGACAGGAGGTGGGGGGATAGTAGCATCAAATGGAGCAACATGAGCTGTTGTCTTGGTAGCAGGTTTAGTCTTCCTCTTCTTCTTGCTGGCTCTGAAAGAGGAGGACCCAACACCCGAGTTTCCTTGTGTTAGATCAGTATGATTCCTAGAGACTTTGCACTTAGAAGAATCGCACGCCTTATGGCGTTTGGAAGGACAGGCAGGTTCAGCAGGGGTGGCATTTGCATTGAGAGCTTGCTGGATTAAATCGGGGAGGACAACCGTCACTTGACGTACAACCTCTCGAGCCACTAGACGGTTGCGGCGACGAATACAACGATCCATGCTGAGAAAAAGGGAGATACAATTAGAGATAATGGGTACATTATGGTGAGTGACCGATTTGAAATCATGAGACAACTTATTTTGATAAATCATAGAATACTGAGAATCATAAGAGAAAATCATAAAATCACCGACATATAAAACAAGAAATTAGGTTAAATCAATTTAGGTCATAAAAAGCTAAGTGTGTGATAGTGAGATGGTGTAACTCATATTATCATAGGTTATTGAAAATTTTACATACAACGCGTAAAACACGAAATCGAATGGTTTTTCAAAAACATACGGAATGGCCCTCATTTTCCAAGTGGGAAACTACAACCGTGACTAATCAGAGTAAGATCCTAGTGTTTGACATGCTTTGGCCTAATAGGTTTTAGCACTCTCATCGGGGCGACCTAGGTAAGCGTCCGGATCTGTTAGTTCAAATTTGTACGGAATGCTTTTCCAGTTAGAGACCCCAACTACCGGTGCTTCCACCCTTACAGTTACTACATGTCAATCACTAAGGCCCCGTATCTGACGAGATCATAAAATCGAAAATCAACATCCTATATGGTACGTAAGGCACCATTTCTAAGGAAAGAGGCTAGGAAGCCTCAAGTGATTTGTGTATAAGTGTGTGCTAAGCGATAGGGGCAACAATTAAACAGGCTTGATTAAGAAGCAAATATAGGACATATAAATCATATAGGTATGCTATGCATGAGGCACTCATGCAGGACACCTAAGGCATAAGTCTAGTTCAAGCCGGTTCTAATAACCTAGATACCTATAGTCGTGGCTCTGATACCAATCTGTCACACCCGGACCAACGGCGGCATACATCGGGGCATGATAATTGTCCAGATGCACACAACACTAATTAATGTTGCGATATTCTTAATCAACCCATTTCAAAGATAATTCGAGATTCATTACAATACAAAACACAATACATCAATAATGAGCAATTAGGCTTAATTAATTTGGTCACACTAAGTCCGTGTGCGATCCTATGGTGTCATCAGCAAGAAGTCATTAACTAACAGCAAATCCTGCAACATGTATAAAAATAGAGGTCAACTACGAATAGTTGGTGAGTAAACATAGGTTCAGTGTACTACATAGATTAAAACATGCGAATCAATGAGTTTAGTGTAATCGAGTAAAGTAAACTAGTGAATGAGATAGAGTAAGAAGCTGTATGAGCCAACCCTGACCTCAAGGTTTCCAATCACAAGGCGCCCAAGCCAAGGCAGGCCAAGTGGGCTTATCAAGCCAATAGATCTATTACCGTAACCCCGGCTTTTTACAGTTAATGTCACACGAGTATGAGTACGAGTATGAGTATGAGTCCAACCACAACATAGCGTAAATAAGCACACAAGTTCACATACCAAATCACAAATAACAACATAGAGTTCGCATGTAGTTTTTGAGTAAAGAATATCGAGTAAGGGTTTTGAATACGATACGTGTTGCACCCCAAAACATTGAAATGAAAGAGGGGCTATGAATACTCACCTGATGGAGGAGACACAATCTGAGAGAAATAACACCACGAAACGAGAAAGATAGACCCGATGATAATCTTGACGACTAGCGAGATAGAGGAAAAATAAATAAATATTTAATTAAATGAATAAATAATTTAATTCACCACACGACCGACTCGACGACTCGATGGTGATTCGGTGAGATGATACGTACGATAGGGGACCAATCCTAAACTAAAGGTAAGGTCAATGGGTCCTAATTAGACTATTTATATGGAAGTCAAACATAGTCAAACGTAAGTCAACATGGTCAAACAGAAGTCAACATGGTCAAACATGATCAAACAGAAGTCAACAAGGTCAAACAAAAGTCAACATGGTCAAACATGGTCAAACAAAAGTCAACATGGTCAACCAAGGTCAAGGTACTTCAAATTTTAACATATTAGATCAGATCTAACATAATTTACCATGGATTATATATATCCATATGAATCTAGCATGGACCTAGTCAAATTTACCATGAATTAGTCAAATCTAGCATGATAGTCAACTTTTGGGCATAAAACAAACCCTAATTAGCATGCATGGGTGGATCTAACCATTTTACCACATCAAAGTCCATGATTTACGATATCATCATATAAGTCTAACTTTACATGTCATGAATATTATGAATCTAAACACTTTAGGAGATAAAAATGTCATCTTGATGATTATGACACACAATTCTAAGATGACACACATATTGAGATCTAGTCATTTTAACACATAAAACCCAATCTTGATGACCATAACACATGGATCTGGTCCTAAACAACATTCATGAGGTAGATCAAGTCCATTTGAAACATAAAAATGAATTCTTGATGAGAAAATCCCTAAATCTAACCCTAAATGACATACTTTTCATAGATCTAGTCATTTTGACACATAAAAATCCTATCTTTATCAAAGAAAACCCTAGATCTATAACATATCAATGATTCATCATGTTCAAATGTCAGATCCGTAGTCAAAATCACAACTTTCATGGAGATTCATACATCAAATTGCGTAAAAACCCTAGATCTATAGAAATTTCATCATGGGTTCAAGTAAGATGGCAAAATCATGCAAAAAGGTGAAACCTTTACTCATGGAAACCCTAGATCTATCAAATACAACATGAATTCATGCCAAAAGTCATATAAAGTTCAGATCTTGATGAGGGTAGAAGAGAAGATTCAAGTTGCAACAACATAGTTTGAAGACCACATACCGAAAGGGATGATTCTAGCTTGATCCTAAGTAAGAAAGCCTTGATCTTGGACCTCAAATCTTCAAGGAAGATGATCTCTAGGGTTTCTAGCCGTTTAGGGTCGTTTGGGAGTGATTTAGGGGAGGAAAATGGGGGCTAAAGAGGTTAATGATGCTTAAATACCCAAAATTTAGGGTTCTCTGCCAAAAAAGGCCATGGGCATACCGCGCTGAATGGAATAATTATGGGCGTACCGCCCTGGAATGGCAGTCTGGTTCTTAATTGCCGATTTCACGATTCGCGTGCTCGGTTCTTCGTTTTTTTATGTTTTTTAGTCCCGTTTTCTACCAAATCACCCAATTAATGGTCCCATCATGTTCATAACATTAAATCCACTCAAAATGATAACAAATATGTCACTGAACTCTAACATGTGCACAAATTAGGTCAAATTAGGCAATTTTGGTAGGTTTTGGCAGACGTATCGATTTTGGGCAATTCACCAAAGATTCGCGACTCGGTCAAGTGTGTGATGACTCATGACATGATAATTGATTATTAGACTCATAAAAATGTTGAATTTGATATACAGTGACCAAATACGATATTCCCGGTAAACAACGAATCGCGTACCAAAATCGCGTAGAAATCGGGAATTGCTTTGTTTTCAATTCGAGACACCCAATTTGATTCCAGTTAATTGTAATTAAGTATCCGGTTTTGAAAATTGATTATAAATCATTTAGATTTATTAATTGGGGTGTTTACACCCGAAAATTCTTTCGGTTTTCAATAATATACAAATCGGTAAGTCCATAAGTTCAAAACGGGTCGGATTTCTCAATCGGGTAATTTGCAAATGTTACAACGAATCCTCATCGTCCTTTTTCAGGATACTTTCATTGATGAACCCCCTTGCTTGAACTTAAACCTTGTGGCCTGTTTAAATTTTGGATCGTCTTGAAGTACGAAGCGTTATGATATTTGCACTGCGCATGCCAAACTCTTGACGATCTTCACTAGAAAGACACACTCTACGCGTCCTACTGGTCTTGTGATTGGAAACACCTACACACTTTTTTTGCACAACATATTGAGGTTTTAACCTCTCGCCCCTTTACATTCTAACATTTGGGAGGAACTTAACGTACTTTATCTCCTTTAAAAATATCCCAGGTGGTTTGACTAATGGCTAGTAATGGTCGGCAGCTGGTACGTTTTCAAGGTGCTGGTAGTGTGGTGGGTTAGCTGCGGTACACCCTATATATAAGCATTAGTGGCATGTTGAATGTGGGACCAATACTGGACCAAGGATTAACTTTAGAGTCATACACAAGAGCTTCATCTTGAGAAACTCCATCTAACGGGACTATGTCCTCGAGGAAACTGTTTAATGCTACTTTCTCTGAGGTTACAGATATATCTTACGTATTTCTACCAAATGAGACATATTCGAAATAATCAACTTATCAAACTCCATGCTTGTGATTTGTCTGAGTCTAAAAGAAAAACTCTCCTAAAACAAATTCTCTGCCACGATTCAGATGTGAGTTCTAACTCAGATGAACATCAATGTTTTAAAAAACCAGAGATTATCACTTATGAATGGCAAACTACCTGATCGAATAATCAACTCTAACTTTTAGAAGCATGTGTTAAGAAGTAGGTGGCCTTCCTTCAAAGGAAAACTACTTTTGAATCAACTGTCTATTTTGATAAAGTTCATGGCCATCAAATATTCATGTGTATTATTGTCCAAAGACAAAGCCACTTTTGAATATCCTGATGCTCAGTGTCTCAAAGGCAACGTTTATTTCATGCACACATCGTGCAATATTTTCAAACACTATCCAAATCATTATTCTAGCATGAAACGATTCATATCGCATGAAGTGCGAGGACAACAAGGAGATTGGGAACACTTGTGGACATAAACAATGAAGACTCCTCTTGAAGAGATGTTTACTCTATGGAACTGTATAACCGTTGACACGTTTATCTCGATACCTTTTAATACGAACTTCTTGCTAAATCCTGTTAAGACTGTTAGAAATTTCTCTTCGAACTCGACGCTATCTACTACATCAGTTGCATCCTCTCTGTTTTTATCTCAACCGGTGCCATTCTAAACTCACATGTCATACTTTGGAATGTGTCATTGCGGCTACCATACGCTACTACATCAACACTCACTTGAATTTATGAACTAAGCCATTGGCGCTCTTCATCTTAAACATACTATCATCGCACTTGATGCTACGCATGTCCCTGTAGGGCACCATCGATTATTGGTACCTTGTTTACACTTTTATATTGTTAACTTTTGTCCTTATTTTTGGACCCTTACCAAGGGTAATATGTATGATGATATGTTGTATGATGTTGAATCCCAGTTTGAATTTAAACCTATTTTTTTTTACGTTGTTACTCGCATAATTCTTACCAGAATGTAGTAATTTTTTTAAAACAAATTTTTACGTGTTACCTTTCAAATGCAATAGTAAAACTCGATTTGATTACTATTTGGATATCGGTTCTGCTTTCACATAATCAGTACGCTGCCAGCTATGTTTCCGTATATGATAAATTGTTAAACCATTTGAACCATGATAAATAGCTTGTTTGCTTTTGACCTTCTCATAATAAATGTTTACAAAGCATATGTGTTTATGCATGCTAAATTTGAGAACCTACTTCTATGTTTAGGGTATAGAAACTGATTAATTATTGAAGTGGTGGTTTAAACATAAGTAGCGTAGATTTGCATGATTAGCTATGTGTATGAAACGTGTTAGGAATGAGAAAGTCAGATGTTTTTAATGTATTAACTTGATTGAGTATGGAAACCATTTTACGGACTTCCTACGGCATACAAGGTCCTAAGTCTCCTACCTCGGTGGGAATGACAAGACTGTGTGAAGTTGCCCCGTCAACTTTGCACCGTATGGGTTATGTTGGTTAGTTTATGAAATTATATACTAGAGATATGCCATGCTAGGTTCGTATGCTAGTATATAAGATGTTGGGACAATTGTATGTGTTATATGGTAAAACCTTCATGATAGATTGCATGCTAGTATGCGTTGGCCATATCAACCGTTATCAAAATCGTTATTGCATGAAAGATGATTTTGAATATTGTTAGGAATCATGTGAACTTAATTGATCGTAACTCCCTAAGGTATTAAGTCAATCAATGAATCCGCATGTCAACTAGATCAGTCTTGTGAAATTCTATGCTATTTTCTACTTGATAGGCAAATTCAAACGTTTATGTTTTCATTAGATAACGGGTCTATTAGACAAACATTGATTAACTTGATGCACACACAATTTTCTCATACCCAAATTTCGCTCTTGCCGATTCACCTGGGCTATTGGTGAACCTGGTTGCCTTATGCGAGAACGAGACATGAATTGAGAATCTCGCTCCTAGCATTAGGTGTGATAAGCTAGGGGTTGCTCGGACATAATATTATCCCACCGTCAAATAAATTTTTGACCTCAGACACTTATGTGATCATGTTACTCTGTTAAGCGTTGTCACTCGACACTGTCCCCGTAATACAGTTGGTTGACTTTTCTTGTAGAAACTCATGATCAGAGAAACTACTTTCCATACTTTCGACTTGGAATCTATTCGAAATCCTGTGAACATTTTGGCACCTCCTCAACCTATTACACTAATTCTAGACATAACGCCCATCACTCCTTTTAGAGTACTGAACCTGAATTCTTCTTATATATTACTGTCAAGATCGATTCTTGTAACAATGGACACCGATTAAATTTCGGGACGAAATTTCTTTTGAACTTGGGGATGATGTCATAACTTGAATTTTTTTCTTTCCCTTTTTCCTACATTCCAGTCAATTAGTCAGTGCTACCTCAAGCGTTACCTTAATTTTCGGGACGAAAATTCTTTCAACTTGGGGATGATGTGACAACTGGTAATTTCCAGGTTAACTCTGTTAATAATTTTCGTTATCTTAGTTAACTAGAATAGTTAACGTTACATGTCATGTATGTTACAACCCGACTTTTCAGACCTTTTTCTAATTTAACCTAAACCTAAACTATTATAAATGTTGTGTGAACATTTATGTGATTGACTATGTTGACTTTAGCAAATTAGGGTTTTGTGTAATCATCACGATACGAGCATGCACTTAAGTCTATACGTTTGACGTCCTATGATTTTATGTAACACTTATATATATACATACATATATATATATATATGATATTATGTAACTTAAAGATTTAATCACAAGTTATTAATTAAATATGATTTCATGTAACTTAAATGGTATAAGTTATAAGATTTAAAATCTATGATTATATGTGGTCATTTGAGTTTATATCTTATAAAACGTCACACGTGGCATGGATTTTGATATTCCCTCGTTTAGTCCTCATTTCAAGTGTCCCCGTTAACCCTGTTAAGAGTTCATAATAATGTTTAGTAAACTTGAAGGGATCATGGTTGCCATTTCCTGAACTTTCTTTTGCCTAACAAAAATCATAGGGGCTGATTCCGTAATTAAGGAAACTTGGTGTCACCTTTGTAAAACTGTGAGGGACCAATCCTGCCTACAACAGAAAGTTAATATTGAACCCCCGACGTTAGAATTGAAGGCGATGATCGGTTACGGACTGATCATCAATCTCGACTGTTTCCATCTTGAATGCACTTTATTCTCAAAGCATTCATGATAATCTAAGTCTATCATTGTATTCATAACAAACACACACACTCTCGTCTCTCAACTCTCTGCCACCTTCTCGTTTTCTCTTTTCTTCCGGCGAAAAGAAACCACCACTGAACCACCACTATCCACCACAGTTGCACCACCTTTCGATCACCAATGTGATCGTGAAACACTGACGAGCAACCAGGAGTTGACAGAAGTGAGAATCATAAGCGTGCTCGGTGTTAGCGGTTGAAGTTCGGGTTCGTTTTCGGCATCAGAAATGCGTCACACTCCATCCAGGACTCAAGGTAATAGTTCCTTCATGTTAATCGCATCTTTCTGGGCTCCGTATGCATATTTTGCGTTTTTTCAGTGACCAGAATTCAAGTCCGATCACCGGAGTTCTTTGGTGAGGAAGATGAAGTCCGGAGGGTAATAAATAAAAAATTGATTCTGACTTTAAAACTAAAAGGCAGCGTTAGCCCAGTGGCTAGGGTGCGCGCCTGGTATCCTTGTGGTCTGGGGTTCGAAGCTCGCCCTCTGCATTTAATTTCTGTTTTTCTTTCTTAAATCCGGTTCTGGTATCCACTGCTAAATAAAAAAAAATTTGACCCAGGATATAAACGATCAGAAGACTTGTCTCAATGGTTTGTGTCTTGTATTGTCAGCGGGAGGTCGCGGGATCAATCCCTGGTGATCCTCGTATTTTTCTTTTTATTTTATTTTGCAATCTTTGACATTTGATCAACTAAAACTTGTTTAGAATGAATTCTTAGGAATGTTTAAACCCGTAAAAATATATCTTGCGCTATTAAATCCCTTAAATCATAGTTTGAATTTTAAACATGTTTAACTTGTAGTTATAAATTAAAATATGGTTCTAATATATATATATATATATATATATATATATATATATATATATTGATTTAAAAATTATAGGTTTTTACACAAAAGGTAAAATATATATATACAGCGTTGGCTTATCGAAACGATTAGATAAACTTATGCGAACCTTTAATATGCGTTGGCCATATCAACCGTTATCAAAATCGTTATTGCATGAAAGATGATTTTGAATATTGTTAGGAATCATGTGAATTTAATTGGTCGTAACTCCCTAAGGTATTAAGTCAATCAATGAATCCGCATGTCAACTTGATCAGTCTTGTGAAATTCTATGCTATTTGCTACTTGATAGGCAAATTCAAACGTTTATGTTTTCATTAGATAACGGGTCTATTAGACAAACATTGATTAACTTGATGCACACACAATTTTCTCATACCCAAATTTCGTTCTTGCCGATTCACCTGGGCTATTGGTGAACGCGGTTGCCTTATGCGAGAACGAGACATGAATTGAAAATCTCGTTCCTAGCATTAGGTGCGATAAGCTAGGGGTTGCTCAGACATTATATTATCCCTCCGTCAAATAAATTTTTGACTTCAGACACTTATGTGATCATGTTACTCTGTTAAGCTTTGTCACTCGAAACTGTCCCCGTAATACAGTTGGTCGACTTTTCTTGTAGAAACTCATGATCAGAGAAACTACTTACTATACTTTCGACTTGAAATCTTTTCGAAATCCTGTGAACATTTTGGCACCTCCTCAACCTATTACACAAATTCTAAACATAATGCCCATCAATCCTTTTGGAGTACTGAACCTGAATTCTTCTGATATATTACTGTTAAGATCGATTCTTGTAACAATGGACACCGATTAAATTTCGGGACGAAATTTCTTTCCAACTTGGGGATGATGTCATAACTTGAAATTTTTTTCTATCCCTTTTTCCTACATTCCAGTCAATTAGTCAGTGCTACCTCAAGCGTTACCTTAATTTTCGGGATGAAAATTCTTTCAACTTGAGGATGATGTGACAACTGGTAATTTCCAGGTTAACTCTGTTAATAATTTTTGTTATCTTAGTTTCTATAGTTAACGTTACATGTCATGTATTTTACAACCCGACTTTTCAGACCTTTTTCTAATTTAACCTAAACCTAAACTATTATAAATGTTATGTGAGCATTTATGTGATTGACTGTGTTGACATTAGCAAATTAGGGTTTTGTGTAATCATCACGATACGAGCATGCACTTAAGTCTAGACGTTTGACGTCCTATGATTTTATGTAACACTTATATATATATATATATATATATATACATATACATATATATGATATTATGTAACTTAAAGATTTAATCACAAGTTATTAATTAAATATGATTTCATGTAACTTAAATGGTATAAGTTATAAGATTTAAAATCTATGATTAATGTGGTCATTTGAGTTTATATCTTATAAAACGTCACACGTGGCATGGATTTTGATATTCCCTCATTTAGTCCTCATTTTAAGTGTCCCCGTTAACCCTGTTAAGAGTTCATAATAATGTTTAGTAAACTTGAAGGGATCATGGTTGCCATTTCCTGAACTTTCTTTTGCCTAACAAAAATCATAGGGGCTGATTCCGTAATTAAGGAAACTTGGTGTCATCTTTGTAAAACTGTGAGTGACCAATCCTGCCTCCAACAGAAAGTTAATATTGAACCCCCGACGTTAGAATTGAAGGCGATGATCGGTTACGGACCGATCATCAATCTCGACTGATTCCATCTTGAATGCACTTTATTCTCAAAGCATTCATGATAATCTAAGTCTATCATTGTATCCATAACAAACACACACACTCTCGTCTCTCAACTCTCTGCCACCTTCTCGTTTTCTTTCTTCTTCCGGCGATAAGAAACCACCACTGAACCACCACTATCCACCATTGTTGCACCACCTTTCGATCACCAATGTGAACGTGAAACACCGACGAGCAACCAGGAGTTGACAGAAGTGAGAATCATAAGCGTGCTCGGTGTTAGCGGTTGAAGTCCGGGTTCATTTTCGGCATCAGAAACGCGTCACACTCCATCCAGGACTCAAGGTAATAATTCCTTCATGTTAATCGCACCTTTCTGGGCTCCGTATGCATATTTCGCGTTTTTTTTGTGACCGGAATTCAAGTCTGATCACCGGAGTTCATTGGTGAGGAAGATGAAGTCTGGAGGGTAATAAATAAAAACATTGATTCTGACTTTAAAACTAAAAGGCAGCGTTAGCCCAGTGGCTAGGGTGCGCGCCTGTTATCCTTGTGGTCTCGGGTTCGAAGCTCGCCCTCTGCATTTAATTTCTGTTTTTCTTTCTTAAATCCGGTTCTGGTCTCCACTGCTAAATAAAAAAAAATCGACCCAGGATATAAACGATCAGAAGACTTGTCTCAATGGTTTGTGTCTTGTATTGTCAGCGGGAGGTCGCGGGATCAATCCCTGGTGATCCTCGTATTTTTCTTTTTATTTTATTTTGCAATCTTTGACATTTGATCAACTAAAACTTGTTTAGAATGAATTCTTAGGAATGTTTAAACCCGTAAAAATATATCTTGCGCTATTAAATCCCTTAAATCATAGTTTGAATTTTAAACATGTTTAACTTGTAGTTTTAAATTAAAATATGGTTCTAATATATATATATATATATATATATATATATATATATATATATATATATATATATGTATTGATTTAAAAATTATAGGTTTTTACACAAAAGGTAAAAAATATATATACATCGTTGGCTTATTGAAACGATTAGATAAACTTATGCGAACCTTTAAGTATATGTTCCTTGTTTGGTAATCTCGTTATTAGCATCATTTGCGTGTTCGATTTATATGTATATATTTTGGCACTTTGAACTTAGAAAATATATATACATTATATTTTTCGCGTTATTTCGATAATCGCTCGGAATTGGCAAATGAGTCATCCTCGACTTGTGCCAGACTTCACAATCATTCGCTTTCGTCATTCGCATTAGACTTAGTCGTTTTAGTCGAACACACTTATATTTTATGCTCGTTAGGTGATTGATTGCTTTCACAAGACCCATTAATTGCTACTTGCGGTGTTACTTATCTGGAATTGTTGTGCACCCTGAGGTGAGTTACACAACCTTTTTACGTTACGTCCGCGTTTGGACGATAATAAACGCAAACACATTACACCCGGGTTAGGGTGATAACACGACAACTATTATGTATGATTAAAGTAGAAATCCAGTATATATCACATGTTCACGTAAAATGCTTTATCTTTCAAGTCCTTACTTATCGAACCGTTAATAACAAATAGCGAAGGGATATTGGGTAGTATTACTGGGGTCTGACAAACCCCACTCAACGGGCACGAGATGCATCACCCGACTGGCGGTCGGACTGAGGACAATGTCAGCCTAAACTTACCGTGATCAAGTAAACGCGGGGAAGGCAAAACACGTCAGGATGAATTCCTACACTTTATCAGTCAGCTTCGGTTGCGAACGTTTTAGTGACATGAACTTAGGCTAGCTACCTACGATATGGATTGTACTTATAATATACATAACTGAACTACGGGTAAAACTGATGTATTCGTACTGCATGTCTATACTAGTTGTAGATATGTACTTATGTGAACTCACCAACCTTTTGGTTGACACTTCCTCTTTAAACATGTTTCTCTCAGGTTGCAGGTGTTCGAGTATCACGAGTATGCATGTATGAGCCTTAAAAGCCCTGTTACGGTTTTCTATACAAGTTACGAAATTTCAATGACAATATTTTATGTAAATATTAATTCTTTTGTTTATGCTTTCGCATTTGTAAAACATTTGAATTCATATTACATTTTAACATAATGAAAATCTTTTGATATTTAATGCTTGTTTGGTGTAGCTAATGGATTGGGATCCTGGTTTGCTCACACCCCACACGGTAAAACTCCGTTACTGGAAATTTGGGGTGTGACATTGGGAAATATAAAAATATGTAAGTATTTGGAAATATAAAGCGAACATTTTTATAATCCATATTCCCTATGTTTATATAGAAACTACGTATACAAATAATATATATTGTCGTATCGTGCGATATAAACCTTCTAAACGTTAAAATTATATATTATGGAAATATATAAAATATATATAAACATATGAGTGCATTTGAGTACACGTTATTGATATACCTATTTATTTGATTCTATATATATATATATATATATATATATATATTATTCGATTTCACGGACATATATTATCTAATAATAAATATTTCATAGAATTTCATAATCGTCATGTTTTCGGCTATGTGTTATCCTCGACTCGTTTTGGAATTAATGAACATTCGCCCAGTCATAGTTTGACATTATTTAATTTCACCATTGGTCTAAACTTGGTCACTTTCGATTGAACACACACTTATGTATACATGCTCGTTAAGTGTTCGGTAGATTACACATGACCTGCTAGTTGCTACTTGGTGTTGTTATTTACTTGGAATTACTGTGCACCTGAAGGTGACTTTCACGACCCCTTTTTAACTATTTTAATCATATTGGGGGAGATTAACATGCATGTAAACTTTAACTGTTTGATAAACATATCGCCTAGATACTTGAGCACATGCAAACATAAAAGCCCTCATTTGAAAGTTACTATTGTAACACTTACAAAATACACGATTGAGAAATCCGATCCGTTTTGAAAATTCGCGATTTACCGATTTACAAATTATTAAGTACTGGAAGAATTTTCGGTGTTTACACCCTAATTAATGGATCTAAATGGTTTATAATCAATTTTCAAAACCGAATACTTAATTGCAATCAATTGGAATCAAATTGGGTGTCTCGAATTGAAAACAAAGCAATTCCCGATTTCTACGTTATTTCGGTACGCGATTCGTCGTTTATCGGGAACCTCTTATTTGGTCACCATATATCAAATTCAACATTTTTTTGAGTCTAATAATCAATTATCATGTCATGAATCATCAGACACTTGGTCGAGTCGCGAATCGTTGGTGAATTGCCCAAAATCGATACGTCCGCCAAAACCGACCAAACTTCCCTAATTTGTCCACACTTTGGAGTTAAGTGACATATTTGATATCATTATAAGTGGATTTAATGTTATGAACATGATGGGACCCTTAATTGAGGGGTTTGGGAAGAAACGGGACTCGAAAACATTGAAAAACGAATAATCGAGCACGCGAATCGTGAAATCGGCAAATAAGAACCAGACTGTTATTTCAGGGCGGTACGCCCAAAATTTCTTATTTCAGGGCGGTACGCCCATGGTCATTTTTGGCAGAAACCCTAAATTTCGGGTATTTAAGCATCATTAACCTCTTTAGCCCCTATTTTCCTCCCCCAAATCACTCACAAACGACCCTAAACGGCTGGAAACCCTAGAGATCATCTTCCTTGAAGATTTGAGGTCCAAGATCAAGGCTTTATTGCTTTGGATCAAGCTAAAATCACCCCTTTCGGTATGTGATCTTCAAACTATGTTGTAGCAACTTGAATTATCTCTTCTACCCCCCATCAAGATCTGAACTTTATATGATTTTTGGCATGGATCTAGATTGTATTTGATAAATCTAGGTTTTCTATGAGTATAGATTCCACCTTTTTGCATGATTTTGCCATCTCACTTAAATCCATGATGAAATCTCTATAGATCTAGGTTTTTCATGCAATTTGATGTATGGATCGTCATAAAAGTTGTGATTTTGATTATAGATCTGAGATTAGAACATGATGAATCATTGATATGTTATAGATCTTGGGTTTCTTTGATAAAGATTGGATTTTTATGTGTCAAAATGACTAGATCTATGAAAAGCATGTCATCTAGGGTTAGATCTAGGGATTTTCTCACCAAGATTTCATTTTTATGTTTCAAATGGACTTGATCTACTTCATGAATGTTGTTTAGGACCAGATCCATATGTTATGATCATCAAGGTTGGGTTTTATAAATTAAAATGACTAGATCTCAATATGTGTGTCATCTAGGGCTAGATTTGTGTGTCATAATCATCAAGATGTCATTTTTACATTCTAAAATGTTTAGATCTATAATATTCTTGACATGTAAAGTTTACCTATATGTGATATCACCAAATCATGGACTTTTATGGGTTAAAGTAGTAAGATTCACCCATGTATGCTAATTATGGTTTGTTTTATGCCCAAAAGTTGACTATCATGCTAGATTTGACTAGATTCATGCTAGATTTGACTAAGTCCATGCTAGATTCAAGTAGATATATAAAATCCATGATATAATATGTTAGATCGGATCTTGTATGTTAAAATTTGATTTACCTTGTTAAATTACCATGAAAATTGACCTTCGTTGACTTTCGTTGAATTAGTTTGACTTTTATATAAATAGCCAAATTAGGATCTTTGACCTTACCCCTAGTATAGGATTGGAGCCTTATCATACGTATCGCCTCACCAAATCACCAATGAGTCGTGAGTCGGTTGTGTCGTGTCATTTTAAGTTGCGATTATGACTTTACTTATTTATTTATTTATTTTGGCTAAATCAAGATCTGTCGTCAAGATTCTCATCGAGTCTATCTTTCCTCATTCGTGGTGTCATTCTCTCAGACTGTGTCTCCGCATCATGTGAGTATTCATAGCCCCTCTTTCATTTCAATGTTTTGGGTTGCAACATGTATCGTATTTAAAACCCTTACTCGATATTCTTTACTTGAAAACTACATGCGAACTCTATGTTGTTATTTGTGATTTGGTATGTGAACTTGTGTGCTTACTTATGCTATGTTATGGTTGGACTCGTACTCATACTCGTGTGACATTAACTTTAAAAAGCCGGGGTTACGGTAATAGATCTATTGGCTTGACAAGCCCACTTGGCCTGCCTTGGCTTGGGCGCCTTGTGATTGGGAACCTTGAGGTCAGGGTTGGCTCATATAGCTTCTTACATAGTCTCATTCACTGGTTTACTTTACTCGATTACACTTAACTCAATGACTCGCATGTTTTAATCTATGTAGTACACTAAACCTATGTTTACTCACCAACTATTCGTAGTTGACCCGTATTTTATACATGTTGCAGGTTATGTAGTTTAAAGATGTTTTGCCTTGACTGATGTCACCATAGGATTGCATCCTTTTAACTCAAGAAATTATGCTTAATTATCATCGTCAGATTGGTCCACCTAGATGTGCTTTTAAAGTGGACATCCAAAAGGCTTATGATACTGTCGACTGGAGTTTCCTTCGTAAGATTCTGGTGGGTTTTGGATTTCATCAAACTATGGTTGAGTGGTTAATGGTTTGTGTCACATCTCCTTCATATTCTATATGTATCAATGGTGACACTCATGGTTATTTTAAGGGCAAGAGAGGCCTTCGCCAAGGCGATCCTCTCTCCCCTTATTTGTTCACTTTAGTAATGGAGATCCTTACTTTACATCTGCAGCAAACGGTCCACAATAATGCAGGTTTTCAGTTTCATCATTATTGTTCTAAGCAGCGTATTGTTAACCTATGCTTTGCCGATGATTTATTTCTGTTTGCAAGGGGTAATGTTAACTCTGTGTCTTGCATTACTAGTTCTCTGGCTGCTTTTTCAGAGATGTCTGGTTTGTTTCCTAGTGCTAGCAAGAGTTCTGTGTTCTTTTGCAATGTTCCTAGTGATACAAAGAGTGCTATTTTAAATATGATAACTTTCAATGAAGGTCATCTTCCTGTCAGATATCTGTGTGTCCTGTTAATTTCCTCTAGACTCAGGCATCAAGATTGTATGATTCTGGTTGAGAAGATGGAAGGGAAGATAAACAGTTGGATGAATAAATCTTTATCTTTTGCTGGTCGGGTTCAACTGATCATATCTGTTCTCTCAGCCCTGCATGTGTACTGGTCTTTTGTTTTCATTCTCCCTACTAGTATTATTAACCATTTGGAGGCTAAAATGAGGAAATTTCTGTGGTGTCAAGGTCCCATGCAAGCTGGTGGAGCTAAAGTGGCTTGGAAAGCTGTTTGCAAGCCTAAAAGTGAAGGGGGTCTTGGTATACGTCGTATTAATGAAATGAACAAAGCTCTAATGGCTAATCATATTTGGAGTATTATTTCTCGTCGTAAATCTTTATGGGTTGATTGGGTTTATTCTTATAGGTTGCAGAAACATCACTTTTGGGCAGTAAATAACAGAAGTAGGTGTTCTTGGAGTTGGAGGAAAATTCTTAATCTTCGTGATACTATTAGGCCTTTGATTTGGAATGATATTGGGAATGGCAGACTTACGTCTGCTTGGTTTGATTGGTGGGCTTTAGAGGAGCCTTTATGTAAAAATATCACTCCTAGGATGATACACCAAGCGGGTTTTAACCTTTCATCTACTGTTGAAACTATTTATGAAGCTGGGCTGCCAATAGAGTGGACTGAAAGATGGCCAGAGCTTTCAAATATTGGGCCCAGTAATGATAGGTTGGATCAGATCAGGTGGAAAAGTGCTAATGATGTCACTGATTTTTCTTCGAGCAGGGTTTGGGAATCTATTCGTAACAGAAGGGATACTGTGTCTTGGAATAATCATGTTTGGTTTCCTCATGCTATACCCCGTCATGCTTTCATTATGTGGCTGGCTATTAAGGGGAAGCTTTTGACTCAGGACAGAATTCTCAATTGGAGCAGTCGTCAAAACTATGATGTTTTGGCTTGTTCATTATGCCTTAGAAGTTATGATTCAAGATATCACCTTTTCTTTGATTGTGCTTACTCGAGGGCTGTTTGGCTAGGCATTAGAGATCATGCTGGTATGCAGAATACTCCTCCTTACTGGTCGAATGTGATTGCAGATTTGGGTCCAGGTAAACCCTCTAAATCGATCAAAGTTATTGTTGCTAGGTTGGTCGTGTCAGCAGCTACATACTTTATTTGGCAAGAACGAAATGGTCGGTTATTCAAGAATCAAACGAGGCCTCCTGATATTTTATGCAACATCATTGTCGATACTATTAGATATAAGTTATTGGGTCTCAAGTTGAAGTGGAATAATAGGGTTATGGGCTGCATGGCTGCTTGGGGAATTGACGCTGGTTGTATGATTGCTCGAGATAATACAACGTAGATATCCTGTTTTGTACTAGTCATTAGACTAGTTGGTTGCCTTGTTTGTTGATGTTTGTTTGTTTTTCTTTGTTGACGTTTAAGGGGGTTTGTCCCTTTTACGAACTAGGGTGTTTCCTGCACTCTACTTGTTTTTGAGCGTGTTTGTTAATACATAGAATCACCGGGGTAACCCTTTACCCAAAAAAAAATTATACCATGTATTGTATTGATTACTTACTTATAATTTATGAAATGGGATGATTAAGAATATCGCAACTTTAATTAGTGTTGTGTGCTTCTGGACAATCATCGCGCCCCGACATCTTCCGCTGTCGGTTGGGGTGTGACAACTGTTAGTCTTGTATTAGCGGGAAGTTATTGAGTAGTACTACTAGGTTTGACAAATCCTACCCGGGTCACTCGCAGCGACTCGATTGGATATCGAACGGGTGTTATAATTGTCCTTAGTCTTAACGATGAAAAAGAACTTAACGGGTCGAGCTTCAGTAGCGGTCTAACTATTTAACGTGCCTAGATTCTTTAAAATGGCCTAGCTAGCTATTATATATGTTTTATCATGATCTTGAACTAAACTTGAATTGTTGTTGAACAGTCAATTTTGAACTGAACTTGGACTATTGTTGAACGGTCAATCTACATTAAACTTGAACTGTTTTTGAACTAATAAACCTGTGAACTCACCAACATTTGTGTTGACACTTTCTAGAATGTTATTTCTCAGGTTTCAGATGTTCGAGTATGACGAGTACGCATGCATGAGTGGTTGAAACACTTTTAGTGTCTTCAAACAAGCCACGTCACCTTGGGTGATAGTGTTTTTACATAAGTAATTTTATTGTAATTACGCTTCCACACTTGTAAAACTCTTCTTTTATATTTTAAATAAAATATAAAACATTTTTATTAATTATTGGTCATTTGGTGTAACAAATGGACTGTGATCCTGATTTCTCACACTCCCTGTGGTGGTTTTAGCCAGCTCGTTTGATCGAGTGGTATACCCCTTGATCTCCGAACCCTCCGTCCGAAGGTTCTAGTATCCAACCTCAAGTTTCTGAACTTCATCACGGGAACATTACTCGTCGCATAGCAGATCATTAAATTATGCCCATGGCATAGCATTAGCTTCAATGATGCCTAATATCTGCACCTAGGTGTTCCACCAAGTGAGTGTTGGTCCTTCAAATGTCGTCGTAGCAAACTTAACCCCTGCTAGCTTCCAGGCAGTTACACACCTCAAACAGCGATACCACCTTCTCTATCTACCGTATTAGTCCAATTGCCCCTTCGGTACCCTTAAACGGATGGGGTTTGCAATCCATGAATGATTTGAACGTTTCGGCCCCTTGACCTACACCAAAAACCATGGAAGGTTAATTATAAACATGAGTTCAATAGGCAAGGAAAGAGTTGAATCATCAAGTTAACGGTCATTTACTTTACCTCATTTCCTCTGCACCAGAGCCTGAGCATCCAGTGTAATGGAAACATGCTGGTTGACGAGTTCAGCAAATTAAGTCGGGGTCATGTTGCTAGGTTGTCCAGAGATTATCTTTCATTTTCAAATACCCAATATGAGAATAAAGATCAACATACATTACATTGTCGAAAATATAAAATACACCACACATAACATTTGAGCACAACTTCACATATTCAAATTGTAACTTCTGATTAAATAAGTTGCAAACCGTTCACAAATATATTTAAATCCCGTCATAAAAATTTAAAGAAAGATAGTTGGCTGGGAACATCCCTCCCACCTAGGTGGAATAGGTCAAATGCTATCATGTCTAGTGGAGGCGTCACACATCCCCTCATCAGGTTTCTCCTCCTCTAGGTCTTCTTCGGGTCCTCGTCAAAGTCTTCCTCAGGTTCAACCTCAAATTCAATTGGTGGTTTAGCCGCTCTTGCCAATTGAGGCTCTGCAAGATGAGCCTGAAAGGTTCCCACAGTAGCAGTAAGGGTACAGACCTATTCTCGAACCTCCTGCAACACCTCCATGTTGTTATTATGAATGTCACCAGTCTTCTTAACATGCGCTTCAAGACAAAAAAAAATCTTGCGTTGAGCCTTCTCTCCACCTTCTTGAAGATGGGTGATCGAATTTTCCAACCTCTGAATCTCCTAAGTCCATGATCAAGCATGGATGCCATAACGATGAACACACATTCCAATAAGTATGGTAGAGATGGCAAATTGAGCCTTGACGAGGATGACTCTGTAGTAGTCAGGGCACTCGCTCCCGATGCACCCAGTTGGTAACCATAGACACATACCAATGCTAGATGTTGGTCACATTAATGTAGAATGGCTCCCTGATGACATGTCTAGCGGACGAAATCCTACACCTCCCATGAGTAGGAGTAGTACGAGGAGAAACAGATACGGGATCAGTAGCTCTTTCGTTAACGGATGGGGATGATGATGTGGACGATGACGACGAGTTACTAGCCATGCCTGCATATAATATTTGTATATATAGTAAATAACAAGTAGCACATAGTAAAATAATACGTGTGTTCTTATGTGTATGACTAAGGTGTACTAAGTCCGTAGCCGATCTACTAATGCAAACCTAGTTCACTACAGCCACTGCTCTCTGATACCAATCTGTCACACGCCAAAAATCCACGCACAGAAATACCACTGCAGGGAGCGTGACAAACCAGGATCGCAACATAATAGCCATAGAAACAAATTCGACATGTGGTTTAAAAGACTAATTTAAAAGTAAATGCTGAAGCGTAAAAGTTCATAGCATAGTTATAAGTTTAAGTGCAAAACATAGCACACCAGAAGTTAAGTAAGTTCAAAAAGTTTAAAGACCCAAATGCAATGTCAAGACATGATCAAGTGTGCGTCCTAGCTCGTGGAATCCAGATCCGCGACCTGAGTATCATGCTCAAGTGTCAACACATAGGTTGGTGAGTTCATATGCTTATGAGTTCAAAACAGTTTAAGTTCAATTGAGATTAATAATAATACATATCAATAGCTAGTTAGGCTATTTACAAGAATCTAGGCACGTTCATAGTCACCGAAGCTGACGACTCAGTTAAGTTTGTCTTGTTAAATTTAGGATGAATGTAACACCCGCTTGATATCCAATCGTGTTAGCATGACTGGCTCGGGTGGGACTTGTTGGACCCAGTAGTAAAACTCAATATCTCCTCATTATATTCAAATACTAACGGTACATAAAGTAAGCACTTTTAAGTTCAGGGTGCTCAAGTATTCAGGTGATATATAAGATTATGAGTATCTGAAAATAATTTAGTCATGCATGCTAATCTCCCCCAATAGTATTTTAAAAAGGTTAAATGGGGCCGTGAAACTCACCTTTTGGTGCGCTACAACAAACTAAGCAAATAGCGAGCCTTGCAACTACCAATCACCTAACGAGCATACATACGTTAGTGTGTGTCTAAACGAGTGACATGGCCTAGTCGATAGTTAAATAATTCATAGATTCAAATATGACACATGACAAAAACCGTTTATCCAAATCCAGTTGATGATAACGTTTAGTCGAAATCATAAAAAAATCACTTAAATGCGCATAAAAGATAAATATTATATCTTTATAAAATCGAGGAGTTAAAATGTATATATATATATATACATATTTATAAATATATATCCAAACGTATAAGATGTTCATCACAAAATATGACAAAGTATATTATTCGTATATGCATATTTTACGCAAATATAGAGATTTCCCAAAACGTTCATTTTATATTCTTAAATACGTATTTTAAGCCCAAAATATGCTTTTTTATAATTTAATATCGAATCATCAATTAGTATATATATATATATATATATATATATATATATATATAGTAATAAAAATTTATGTTATATAAAATACCTGGATAACGATCAAGATAACTATTCTTACGAGAGTTCTATGTGTCCAAAATATCATAGGGAACGATCGGTGTATGGTTTTGAGTCAATCAAGTCCATAAAAAGAGTAATAAATAAATAAAACAAGAAAAACCGAAGGTCACCAGGTTCGAACTCATGACCTCTGGTTCACGATGCAGGGCCGCAACCACTGGGCTAGAGGCTTGGTTTGTTAACTAGTTAGAAAATATAAGTTTTATGCATACAGTGACTAAGGAACCGGGTTTTCAGAAAAATCAAACGTTTGAGTTAGCCGGGTCTCGAACCCGCGACCTCTCGTAACAACTCACAACCCTTAACCATTCAGCTAAGACACTGAGAATAGCTTTTATCCACAGAACAAATAGATAGATTACATAGACCCGTCACCATCTTCTTCGCTATAACCCTAAACCCGCCGGACCCGTTTTTTGATCGTCAAAAAATGTTCAAAATGTAACATGGACGAAAACGATGCACTCAGATCTATGTAAAACGATTAAGGGTGTCAGGTGATTACCTCGAATATGAACCGAGCACCAAAACGGAGAATGGTGATGATCCCAATCGAACCGAACACTCAACTCGATGCCAGAGATGGGTTGTGGTGACTGCCGGAGCACACACGGTGGCTGAAGACAGTTCTACGACGGTCGGCAGGTGTCCAGGTGCGGGGACAGTGGTGGTAGCACTTCTTCGGGTTTTCTTCCAGTGGGTTTTCTACGGCGGTGTGAGAAACGCGGGGGAAGATGGCTGTGAATGATTGAGAGGGCAGTGATTTGTGGTGAGAAAATGAGGTTGTGAGGAGTTTAACCAGTTGATGGGGCTATGATTGAATGCTCAACGGTAACCGGAAATCAAAAGTCTGACGGTCGTCATGTTAATATCGCATTCACAATCCATTTTGAACAATTGGCAGGAACAGTCCCTCACAACTTATAACGAAGGGTAACGAGTTCCAGGTATTACAGTCCAGTTCCCCTATGTTTGGTTAAGTTAAAAGGAGTTTAGGATTTGGAAAAACTAGCCCCTCAAGTTTAAAAGATGTTAAGAAGCTCTAACGGTGTTAACAGAGATTATTTTAACGATGAATATACGTGTGTACGTCAAAACATGTCTCACGAATAACGTTTTATAAACTATAAACTTTGTTTCGCCAAATAAAATCATGAATATAAATCCATATACATATTAGAGTTCACATAAAATAATAAACATGAAATCACCACAACACGTGTATAACTCCCACAAAATCATAAAAAATTTACCTATAATCACGTGATACCTCGTTACATAAAATAATAGGATATAATGTATATATATATATATATATATATATATATCTTGGAACTAAAATCTATTTGACTGACGCCATCAAATCTGTTTACCGAAGCATTCGACTGAAGAATCTATGTGAATTGATTCAGAGACACCGGTTGTGATGCTCGAGGCTTGCAGTTTGGACCGAAGACCGTTTCCTGTAAAAGTCAACCGTTCGGGTCAACGGTCAACATAAAAGTCAACGGAAGATCGGTTCGAGCGAGTCAAGCTTCGTATTAATTAAATCAACTTTGACTTAATTAATATTCATGTTATTTGATTTACTTGTAATTTTGTTTAGTTATGTTTCTGTTGTTAGTCACCCTCACTATATATATAGTGAGGGTGCCCATTACAAGAAAGAGTCTCTGAGTGTGGAGATGATGATTTTCTTGTAGAGTGTGAGATTTCCATTCTAGAGAGAGAGAGAGTGAGTCATGAATTTCTAGAGAGAGAGTGTTGTCATGATTTCTTGATTGTAATCATTCGATTAATGAAATCATTCGACTTGTTCATCATCTTTCTCATGTTTGATTATCTTTGATTCATCTTCATCTTCATCTATCATCATCTTTATCTTTTTATGGGGTTTTCGAATCCGAACCTTTGTTCTTGCTCAAGATCGGGATTCTTGATGTGAAAATCGGTCCTGACAAATGATATCAGAGCGGTTACCGATCAGATTTCATCTCACGATGAATCTGATCACTCGAATCTGGATTTTGAGCTTGAATTGAGTGAAGATGTGAAAACCCACGTTTTGAGATTTTTTTCTTCTATTTTTTCTTATTTTTGGATGATTCTGGACAGATTTGATGTTTAGGATGTTAGATCTGGGTCCATTGACTTCATCTTGATGTTATTTCATGATTTACTTGTTCAAATCTGTGAGAAAATTGAAGATCAGAGCTGAAAATTCGTAACAGTGGAGTTCTTCACGTTTTTTGGGGTTTTTGAAGATTTTGGAGTTTGATTCTGCGTTTTTGGTGTTATTGTTGATGGATTTGGATGAAACGAAGCATGAATCTTGATGGAAAATGCGTTTCGGATCCATTGGAAGCATCCGTTTCGTCTGAATCTTAACCATTTAGGCAGATCTGGAAAAACACACACTAGTGCGTGTTTTGCGGTGTTCTTCGTGTTCTTGAAGATTTCCATAATTTTGGGTTGATTCAATCAAGTTTTGCTGCTGTTTAGGATGTGTAAGTGGCCATAGCATGTCTCTAAAACAGATTTGTGTCAAGAATCGATGGTTTCTACTCGTTTCTGAGGTTTTTCAAGGATCAAAGTTGCTGCGTTTTTTTTCCAAGTTTCAAGTGTTCATCGAGTTCTTGAAGCTCTTGAAGATGCTCTAAACGATCTGAGTTCGGCTTGAAGATGCTCTTAACGATCTGGACTCAGTTTGAAGATTGTCTAACAACCTGATTGTTCTTAACGATCAGGTTCTTAACGATCTGGGTAAACGATCAGGTTGATGAACTTAACGATCAACCTATGTTCTTAACGATCTAACCTTAAGTCTTAACGACTTGGTCCTAATCTTAACGACCTGGTGAGCTGATCGTTAAACGTAATCTAACGACTTGGTTTTTTGTGTCTTCGTTCGAGACATTTTCAAAGGATTCTGTTCGTCCAGGTTTGTAGAGCATGATCATACGAGTCCAGGGATATAAAATTCGAAGGTTTTGGTTGAGTATTAAGGGAGATATGGCCTGAATACGGTTTTCCGATGTGGGTTTCGCTTTTCCGGTGATCTGCGACATTTTCTGATGGTTCTTAGGGTTTCGAGGAGGAAGGAGACGACCTGGTGACGTGTCATGTGGAGATTGGTTTCCAGAGAATTCCTTTCTCTCTCCTGGTGGTCGGTTAACTAAACATTCCTCTTTGTTGTCGAATTCTGGTTGGTTATCACAATTACTCGTGGGCCCAGGCTGGAACAAGAGAATAATTGTATGTTTTCTTTCTCGCGACCCTATTGGTTGCATGTAAAGGGTGTGGACCCCGACAGTCAAAGGAACCGTTGAAGGTATGTTGGTTGTCGCAAGGTTATTGGCTGCAAGGAAAAGGCTGGTGGGCCCCTACTGTTTCAGATATCCGTTGGTGAGGAGTGACGCGGTCGTGTCCTGATTGGAGGATTACCTTCTCACGCAGATGCTGATCTTATCCGTTGATCAGCGCTGGATTTGGACAATCAGATCGTTTTCTTTTTTTTTCCTGATTGGATCATCGCACCCTCACACGGATCAAGTATCCCAGCCGTAGATCTGGCCTCAATTCCAGCCGCTGGATTAGTTTTCTGATCAATGCTGATTGGTTCTTTCCAGCCTCACACGGATTGTGTGCTTTCTCATGGCAAATTTTGATTAGTTCATTTAATTTCACAAGGATCATGGTTTTCTTGGAGGATTAAATTACACTAATTAAATTTTTAGAATTATTCGTCAATTACGGGGTTTTCTTGTCGGATTTTAACAAAATAACGAGATAACGCCACGACAGAATTTTGGAAATTTTTCTTAGTTGTGGATTTATTCCAATTTTATTTATTGGGATTCTCGTTTATTGACGTCACGCGCAACGTTTGCTATCGATCACTGACGGGTTAGCTTTATTATCCGGTTAATTACTCAGTTTTCTCGTTATATCTCACGGTTTTGTTTGTAGCTGATGCAGTGCTGATGTCAGCGAACCAGATTAACTAGAATCTCAGTTAATTATGGAATTTATCCGTTAAATCTCTCGAGAAGCCGTTACTTGACGAAAATGGATGAAATTTTTCAGTTCGCGCCGTTTTCACCGATGTTTCTTAGAAATCTTCACGGAATATTATTCCGAGCTCATTTTTCTTCGCCCAAAATTACGAAGACTCCGGTTATGATTATTTTTCGCTCGGGATCTCTAATTTTCTCCGATTTGACACTTATCTTTATTTTCGCATCCAACCCCAATCACGTGGAACACAAGACTTATTTATGGATCATTCACAACTGTCAGCATCCGGCTTCCGGTTTTTTGCGAGATTATCTGATTTCAAGATTGTTTATCTGGTTTCTCTAGGCAACCGATCGCGACGGTTCGACTCTCCGCATCTGATTTTTTCGCTTCCGACTGGATGTTTTTAGAGAGATTTAGAGAAATAAGAGAAATTATTATGGATTTGGATATCGGGTCGATTATCCGGAGTTAGAGCATTTTCAGTGTTTGATTGGTTTATCTGATTCGGTTTGTTGCGGTTTGGACTCCGAGATGTAGCATTTTCTATGTATTGTACCCGACCGTGTGAACCGAGTGAGGTGCGGAACACTTGGATCTCGAACTGGAGCAACGAGAACAGAAGAAGCTTACTCAGAGGTGGAATCTCTACAACAGATTGTCTCCGGTTTATCAGTTTCTCATTGAAGATGTATGACAGAGCGGTTCTTCAGCAGTTGAACAGATTTGAAAGCATCAGTCAAGGGGGAATTGTTGGAACTAAAATCTATGTGACTGACGCCATCAAATCTGTTTACCGAAGCATTCGACTGAAGAATCTATGTGAATTGATTCAGAGACACGGGTTGTGATGCTCGAGGCTTGCAGTTTGGACCGAAGACCGTTTTCCGGAAAAGTCAACCGTTCGGGTCAACGGTCAACGTAAAAGTCAACGGAAGATCGGTTCGAGCGAGTCAAGCTTCGTATTAATTAAATCAACTTTGATTTAATTAATATTCATGTTATTTGATTTACTTGTAATTTTGTTTAGTTATGTTTCTGTTGTTAGTCACCCTCACTATATATATAGTGAGGGTACCCATTACAAGAAAGAGTCTCTGAGTGAGGAGATGATGATTTTCTTATAGAGTGTGAGATTTCCATTCTAGAGAGAGAGAGAGTGAGTCATGGATTTCTTGAGAGAGAGTGTTGTCATGATTTCTTGATTGTAATCATTCGATTAATGAAATCATTCGACTTGTTCATCATCTTTCTCATGTTTGATTATCTTTGATTCATCTTCATCTTCATCTATCATCATCTTTATCTTTTTATGGTGTTTTCGAATCCGAACCTTTGTTCTTGCTTAAGATTGGGATTCTTGATGTGAAAATCTGTCCTGACAATATCACATAAAGTTATAAGTATAATTGTCATATAAATGACAAAGTGTTCACATGAAATCATAGAACATAATTTACATAAAGTTATAGTAGGATACTCCATAACCCTGTCTGAGTAGAGTGGAGTGATCTGAGTTGAGTAAAGTGGAGTGAAAGAGAGAAAGCTGATGTGAGTATTAATGTAAAACTGAATGGAGAAATGTAAGTTCGTGAGCAGAGGATCGTCTATCGATTAATGATCAAACGTGTAATTCGAGTTAAGAAATGAGACACGAGATGTAAATACAAATGAGATTTGTATTACTAGACTTTCAGAGTACACACAGAAGATCTGACCAAGTAGTCCTAAATCTATACAAGACGAAGCTATTTATACTTGTACATAATTGCCCGAACATGACATCACCCGAACTACCACTTCGGGTCAGTTCGGGTCACTTCGAACACATCCTCTTCTGTAGCTTTTGTCTTGGACTTGATATTTCACACGACGACCCAGAACATGCTCTAACAAACTCCCCCTCGACGTGTGCAGTATTTGTGCGTAAGAGATATACATAAGTGTGTGTTTTTGTGGGTATTCTCTGTGTTTGGACTCTATGATTCTGATTGTATTTGTTCTTCTCAAGATCAATAAAACAATCATTATAATTACTCATTCGTATTTGAATAGCTAGATTGAGTAGACGATCCAATGCTCATGACTTTTCAAGTGGTATCAGAGCTTTCTGGTTCATTCTACTGATCTGTGGTTGCTATTTTCGGATTTTTGAAACATTTTGGTTTTTTTTAGTGTTTTTACGTGAGTTCAATCAAATCTGTCAAGTTTTCTGTGTCAAATTTGTTCCTAAATCGTTCTTCATCACTTTTTCTGATCAACTGCTGCGAGTTTCGTCAAAATTCTTTCAAATTCAATTTTTTTAAGAAAACTATGTTGTTGTTCAGACTAACCGTTGTCCGAACTTGAGGTTCGTCAGAATAACTGTTTCAAAGTTAGAGTTCGTCTAGGATTCGTTGAGAGTTCAGATTATCTTCTGGTTCGTTTAAAGCTCGTTCGAAGTTCGGCGTGTTTTCTGTTCGGAAGAAGTTCGGGTATTGTTCGGAAAGAGTTCGTTGAGAGTTCGTTGAGGGTTCGGTGGTATTACATTCGAAAAGGGTTCGTTCGAGGTTCGGTTAAGGTTCGGAACATTATTAAGGTTCGGGAAGAGTTCAGCCAATCAGATTTTGAAATTTTTTACGATGTCGAAATTTCAAGCTTTTGCCGCGATGCAGAGTGCGATGCAGACCATGATGAATTTTGATAATGAAATAGGAACAAGTCCGAAAGTTCCCAAGTTGTTGAAGTTGGAAGATTATCAGAATTGGAAGCAATGATTTTCTGCTTACATAAGCATGAATGATATCGATTTGTGGATTCCAATCCAGAAGCTTTATTAACATCCAACTGATCAAGGAGATTTCAAGGAAGTTCATACCTTCGACATTTCTGAAAGGAAATCATTCGAGCTTGAACAAAAGGCTTTCGGTTATCTTACAATGGCTTTACCAACT
>JBCNJP010000024.1:21455544-21494014 GCA_039602395.1 Deinandra increscens subsp. villosa | reverse complement strand
CTACATCAGTTTAGTACGTGCAAGAAATCAAAACAATTATGTGATGCTTTATCGGCTAGATTTGAAGGTAATGATGACTACAAGAAGAGTCGAAAAAAGGTGTTGAATAAAGAATTTGATAACTTTTAACATTATGACAATGAAAACATTATCGCTCTTGTTTCACAGTTTTCACATCTGATTAGTGAATTAAAGGTGGTTGGAATTGAGAAAACCGATGCAGATTTGAAAGAAAAGATTATGGAAGGTTTGCCTAAAAAGTGGGAAAACTATGTTTTGTTACTCACTCAAGATAAAGAATACTCTACATTGACATTTCATGAGCTTACTGGAAAACTTCATGCTCGGGAAATGGAAATGTTAGATTCAAAGAAGTCAACTGCAACATTACAAAATCCTGAGTTGTATCATGGAGAGAATACTGCTAGTATGAATGCTCAGTGGCGAATTCAGAAATTTTGGTTATGGGGGGCAAAAAAATATATTGGGTTCACAAAAGGTCGAGTAAAAAAACAAATTTATTGGTAAAATTAGCAAATCCTTTATTAAAAAAATATATATATATTACATTATTACACTTATCTTTTACGTATTCATGCTTGTTTAACAATATTTTTTTATTATTTCATCAAATGTAATTATTATTAAGGTATGAACCATAGTTGACACAAAAAAAAAATGATTTTGTCTCTTACCACTAAACGTCTAAACTATAACCCAAGTGGCTACGTGTATTCATGTTTAACTAAAATTTACATCTTTATACATTAGCATTAGCATATTCATATTTTTTTAGAATACAAATATATCAAAACCACTTGATTTAGAGAACCATTCTAAATAATATTTTCTCATTATTTCGTCTTTTGAAATATTACTAGATCGATTGTTGCTCTCTCATAATATAATAACAATATAATAGTTACAATGATCCTCACATTAGTTAATGAGAAAATTATAAAGTTAATCATGTAACTAAATTAATAATCAAGTTTCTTATGAAACAAATAAAATATAATAAGAGAAATGATTAGATAATTAACTTATGTGTTCTTTAAATTAAACTTTAAAAGCAAGCAGGTACAAATGTAAACTTCCCCAAAGTGCCCCTTCTCCGTTTAAAACTTTAGCACATTATGCCCAAGCTCCTTTCAAACTTAGTCCAATCTATCATTTATGAGTTGAATTTCAAGAACTTTGAACACTTATTTGATTGGCTACATGGGGCCTCTCCACCCCATAGTATTAAGGTGCATCCGCCACTATGAATGCTAAAGCTAAACCAAATCTAAGTTCTGCACCAAGTGTTGCTTTTATGGCTGGATTTTCTGGAAATTCTGATTCTTCAAAAGGTTGCAGTTTTACCATTCCAAATTTCACAAATCAGAATGCCTTGTCTGCTGAAACAACCGAAGAGTATGCTAAAATGATTTATGCCTTAATTATATCATATTTTGGGTTGGTTATCAAGAATGTTGCTGATGCAAAGATTACGAGGGATGATCTTGATGAACTTGATGATGATCAATTGAACGAATTAGATTTTGCTTGGCAATACGCTATGCTAGGTCAAAGATCAAAACGATTTTTCAAGAAACATGGCAGGAGTTCATATGATTTCAATAGCAAATTGGGATTTGATAATTCCAAGATAAAGTGTTACAAATGCTCAAAGCTTGGACATTTTGCTAAAGAATGTCAACAAGCGCATGTTAGCAAACCTGGTTTTACTCAACCATCGTCCAGTAATTCAACCAAGACAACAACTTTAACAGTTCAAAATGATGGTGTTTATGATTGTGGTAAACATTTTGATTCATCTGCTTTGATTGTCACTCATGATCAACAAGCAGATTATTATTCAGATACAAGTTCATATATAAGTTCAGCACCGAGTTCCTATGAATCTGCTGAAAAAATGGAAAGTTTGTTGAAAGAAAATGCTTCATTATTGAATAAAACTCAAAAGCTTTCTAAGGAATTCAAGTTGGTTAGTTCAGATTTGGAGGTTTCTAAGGAACATGAGAAGGAATTAGTTTTGAAAAATGAATGTTTGATTACAGAGATCAAATTGTTGAATGAAGTTTTAGAAATATCAAAACAAGATAGAAAGAATGTTGAAGCTGCAAATGCCAAGATCTGTGAAGAGTGGGATGAGTTGGTTAATGAAGTCAAGAAATGGAAGGATGAAGCAGAAGACGCTGCAAATGATTTTCAGAATCTTTTTTATTTGTCAAAAATCAAGCTTGATTTGCTTACAAAGAATGGTGAAGAATCCGCTGCTAAGATTGAAAGTTATCAAGCTGTTATGGAGAAGTATTTGGATGAGAAGCGTGAATTGGTAAGTGTGAATAAAGTTCAAACAGCAAATTTGGAAATTCAAAAGCGCACTGAAGATAAATTGAAGAAGGAGTTATTTAAAGGGCTAAAAAATCTTCGAATGCAGAAATTTGAAACACATAATACTAAGAAGGAGTTGGCTGAAGCTCAACAGCAAATTTCAGATTTAAAGATTCAAGTAATTGATGCTAATCGATTGCTGAATAATGTCTCCAATTCTCAATTGTTCACAAGCTTTCTAGCTAAAGATGAAAATTTTGAAAAGATGTTTGATAAAACAGCATCACCCCCTGCTCATATCAAAGAAGCTTTCAAAGAAGTGAAGGAAAAGATTGAAGATTATGATTATTCCAAGTTTTCATCATCTACTACCGAAGAAGAAAAGATTGTAAAGAAGAAGAAATCCAAGAAGAATAAAAAGAAGAATAAAAAGAAGAAGGAAAAGCAATCTGAGATTCCTGCGGCTCCACAATTTGTATCTGGTTCATCTTCAGCTGAAAATGAGATGTCAGCTACATCAAGTGAGAAAATTCGGTCTCAACATGAATTTGAAGAGACAATTTTCTATGAGCAAAAGAATATGAATGAAGTCAAAGCTAAATTTTCAAGGTTGGTGAAGGATGGACACAAGATTTCCACTTCTGAGGAGAAAATTTCTAGCAAAGGAATTGGTTTGGGTTTTCAACAAAAGAATGTGGCAAATGATGGAGGTTCTACTTCTCAAAATCTGACAAAGCTTAAAATGAAGCAAGTGAAAAAGGAAGTTTTCAAGGCTGACAAGGTTCAACCTGAGAGATTCTATAAGCTTAAAGGTTCAGAACATATTTTCTCTGATAAAGAATTCATCTTCATTGCGTCGATGCAAGGAAAATTTCAGAAGTATTTGTCAAAGATGTTGTTTCATCAAACATGAAGAATCAAAAAGCTAAAGTTTCTTCTGAAGTTTCTCATTCTCGAAGCCCAACATCTAAATGGGTTCATGTTCACCGCCGATAGGTATATGATTCTTTTTCTGATCATGTTCTAGATATTCATGTTTGTGATTCTATGCAGGCATCTTAAAGGTGGGACAAAACTAAACGTCTATGTTATGTTCGCCGCCAAATAGGGCATATGGCAAAAGATTGTCCACTTCCTGCTGAATCAAACCAAAGGTCTCAACAGATACCAGTTTTTGCTAAACCTGCCAAACCAAAGTTCTTTGATGAAAAAGGCAGAGTTTTTGATGAATGTGAACCTAAATTCTTTTTAAAGCAAAAACGTTTTGTTCCTATGTTTCAAAAGGTTCCAAATGTAGGTTCTTCATCACAGTCACCTGTGATTGATTCATCAAAAACTGAGTTACCAAAACAATCACAATTTTGGAAACCAAAGGTGGTTTCAAAGCAAAACTAGGACATTGGTCGACCCGAAGCAGTCTCTTCGGGTCAAGTTAAGAACTAATGAGTTTGACCAGTGTGCAGGTACTTCTAGAAGACCCATCGACGATTGCAAAGTTGTTGATGGAGGAGTATTCTGCTTAACTTAAATTGATTGCAATATATTTTTTCTAACCTGCAAATTTTCTGAAATTCTTAATCTGCAAGGTATCCGTGTTGATTGATCAATTTTTCCGTTCTTTTTTACATTTTAAATTGCTTAAAAATCCAAAAATAGAGTCTTCTTTTTGTAAAACGAAAATTCAAAAATAGAGTTCTCATTTTAAGGGGGAGAATTACATGTAACGGGGAGAAATTGTGAAAATACATGTTATGGGAAGAAGGTGAATACATGCAGAATATATAAGGAAGGTGAATACATGCACAATATATAAAATTTTGAGAAATTGATCATTGGGAAATTATGGTACATTGGCTTTCGTATCTGACTCATGGATAAAGTAGATGAAAGAGTCATAAGATCATTGTTTGATATGTTTGGTAGGCTCGGCACTAAATCAGAAAGTATTCAGATGTGATATACACTAAATACTAATGCTTGACCACGTGGATAACATCTTGATGCGTATTTCATGACAAAAAGAAAAATAAGTGTGAAAATCAAAATGAGAAGTCACTGTGTATGCATGTGTTCATTTTGTAAAGATTTAAACTTGTTCGATTTTCTTTATTTTTTCAAAGGATCGGACTTTCTCTGCGTGCTCACAAGGCCAACTTGATTGTTGTTTGTTTGACGTTCTGCTTTATTTTCTTTGGTGTTTCGTATAACTCTTCGGACTTTCTCTGCGTATACGGAAGTACCGACCTGATTGTTGTTGGGTTATACAATTTCAACTTGTTTTATTTATTTATTTTTTGTTAAATCTGAGGCCTTATCTACGTATCAAAAGATCGACCTTAAGATAGACGATTTAACGTTCTTATTTCTTTTTGCATGGAACACAATTGACTATATCATGAAAATATTATACTTTGTGAAATTTCACAAGTGTAATCACACAAAAAGAAAAAGAAAAAGAATAAGAAAAAGAAAAAGAAAATGAAAATGTCTGAATATGTCTGACAGTGTGGGATACACTGGTCAAAGCAAATCTAATTAATACCTTAACATATCCAGATGTTATGAGTATGATTTTTCCCGAGTTTAACTTGGAAAAATTATACCGGCAATCAGCATGACTTATGTGCTTCACTATTTAGTTGAAATTGAAGTGTAGTTCAATGCGTCATGACCAATATGATCCCATATAGTGATCTTTCTCATACCAAAAATAGTGTTTGATTCTGTATTACTTTTACATTTCATTTCAAGAAGAGTACAAAAAGATTTTTGGTGTGTTTTAGCATAAGTTTTGAAAAATCAAAAAGATTTTAGGTTTGTTTTGATATAAATTTTCTAAAAGCCAAAAAGATTTTGGTTCTGCTTTATTTTCAATCTGATCAACACGTGATACAAATTAAATTTTCAAAGTCATATCTTGGAGTCTCGAAGAGACGTTTTACGCCAAGATTATTTAAATTTTGAGCAGGTTGCTAAAGTGAAAGAAATCACAACTTCAAGTTTTCTAAAGTTGTTGATAAAAGACCAGAGAATCACCAAACATTGTCAAGTATTCAAGATCAAGCTACGATCAAGTTGAGTAAGAGTTTATTTGAAGATTCATTTCATTGAATGAACGGATTCTACACTTGAGGGGGAGTTCAATTGATGATACTAATGTTAAAAAGATACTGCACACGACGAGGGGGAGTTTATTGATACATGATCTGTTCGTCGTGTGAAGTATCGAGTTGCATCAAGTCAAGAACAAGTTCAAGCCAAAGTGTGACTGGCCGAACCTGGTCCGAACCTGGAGTTCGGATCAGGGCGAACCTCAGGTTTGGCTGAGGTTCGGCGAGTCATTATAAATACATGTTTGTTCTTTATGTTAAAAAAAGGTTCTAAGCGTAAGAGATATACATAAGTGTGTGTTTCTGTTGTGTATTCTCTGTGTCTGTTCTCTGTGATTCTGATTGTAATTGTTCTTCTCTAGATCAATAAAACAATCATTATAATTACTCGTTTCGTATTCAAATAGCTAGATTGAGTAGACGATCCGATGCTCACGACTTTTCAGATATTTTGTTACGCAGATAAGGCCTCGGATTTAACAAAATAAAGAAAATAAAAACAAGTTGAGATTGTATAATTCAACAACAATCAGGTCGGTCTTGTGAACACGCAGAGAAAGTCCGATGAATTATACGAAACACCAAGAAAATACATCAGAACCTCAAACGAACAACAATCAGGTTGATCTTCCGATACGCAAAGAAAGTCCGATCGTTTGAGAAAATAAAGAAAATCAAACAAATTTAAATCTTTGCAAAAAGAACACATGTATACACAGTGACTTCTCATTTTTTCCTTTGACATATTCTTTCCTTGATATATCTTGAGATACGAATCAAGATGTTATCCACTAGGTAAAGCATCAGATTTAGTGTATATCACATTTGTACACTTTCTGATATGTCGAGCCTACCTAGCACATCGATCAATGGTCTCATGGCTTTTTCATCTAATTTATCCATGAGTCAGACAACGTTAGCCAATGTACCATCATTTCCCAATCATATCGGATACAATTTCTCATTTTTCAATGTTTTTGTTTTTTCAAAATTTCTCCCCTAAAAATGATAAACTCTATTAGATTTTTTATTTTTACTATTTGAAAAATAACACACTATTTTTGTACTTTTCAAAGAAAACAAACTCCCCCTCAAACTGAGACAGAGTGAAAAAACAAGTAAACTTGATCAACCAACACGAATACTCGCATTTTAGCATTTTAAATACACAGGATTTTGAAAATGATTTGGAAATTCATTTAAGTTAAAATAGATATTCCACCATTAGCAAATCTTCAATTACCAATAGGTCTTCCTGAAATACCTGCGGACACCAAATAAAATGTTAGTTGCGTTGAGATCGACCCGATTCAACAGCGTCGGGTCGCCCGGTGTCTTCCACGTAGTCTTTTTGGCCTTGGAAAAAACTTTCGGTTTCCATATCATTGAGGATGAAATCTTTAAATCAGAACTTGAAAATTTTTTAACCAGCGTTTTTGGTTTTGACCAAAACGACTTATTGGTTGATTTAAACGTTGGGGGACCAAGGTTCATAAAAAAAATTAACCATGATTATCCACATATTTTGCATTGTTGTGGATATATGCAGTCGTCAGACAATTTGCAGCCATATGTCCAGGTCGACGACATGCATAACAAACTCTTACACAAAGCTTAAAATCATTTGAAAAAGTCTTCGAATTTTTAGAAAATGACGAGTTATCAGAACCAAAAGTATCAAAGAAATCATTAGAAGAATCATACCTCGGAGATTTACTCCGTGATGAAACTTTGTAGTCCGATGACGAATCTCCAGAATAATAAGAATTCTTGAAATAGAAAGCAGCGATTGCTTCTTCGGAGGTTGAGATTTCTTTTGATTCTTGGTCTTCTGAACATTTTTTTTCTTTTTTGGCGATTAAACTTGAACAGGATTCTCTTGATAAACAAATCCTAGTCCTTTATGCTTAGAACCAGAAGATTTGGACGATGCAGCTTGAGAAGTACTAGCAACACTTGTTTGATGTGCGCGTTGAGTAGACATGGTCTTAATCTCTGGTATTTTGTTCTATTTGACCAAAATCTTTGCAGTTTCAACTTCAGATGAAGTAGAATTAGAAGTACCAGCCACACTCTTATCCAAAACAATTTCATTCTCCAGTAATGATGAATCAGATGTGAACTTTGGAGCTTCACCAACTTTCTCCTTCTTCTTCTTGGACTGAGATCTCTTCTTCTTGGCAGGAGTAGCAAACTTTGAATAATCAAGTAACTCAGCAGATGAAAATTTAGATAAATCCATTGGTGAAGGAACCTTGTGAATATCATCTTCGGTTGCACTATTATCACTTTTGTCTTTCTTGTACAGAAAGTTCAACAGTGTTGGTGATAAATTGCAATTCTTGACCTGTATCTGAAGTTCCATAATGTCCAACTTTAATTCAGTAATCTTCTATTGAGCAGCAAACAAATCTTTTTGAACTTAATAAACTCTTCATTCAAATCATTGTACTCATACGTTTGCCATTTCCTGATTTCACATTCTGCCAAGACTTCTTCAATGACCTTCTCCCATTTCTTCTTAAAAATATCCACATCTTTTGTCAAGACTTCATTTTTTTCTCAGAGAAGAACATTAGCATCTCGAAGTGTAGACAATTCTTCTTGAAGATTCAACATTCTATCAGCAGCTTCAACATTAATTGCATTTGCTTTTTCATATTTCTGTTGAATTGGATAACTTTTCTGGAATAAAGCATCAAAGTCTTCAGCAGCTTCCTTAGCTTCAGCTTTGGCTTTTGCACATTCTTCAACTAAATCAGCTTTCTCTTTCAGCAAACTTTCATTGATTGGAATCAATTCATAATATTTCTTTTGAAAACTCTCCAAATCTTGCTTCAGCACAACAATCTCTTCGGATAACAACTTAATATCTCTTTACGAAATGGAATTTTTGTTGTTTAAGCCAGCACATTTATAACACTTAATCTCCTCTTTTTAAATTTCAGCTACTTTTTCCTGAATCTCTTCAACAGTTATACATTCTGAACTTGTAAGATAATCAACCTGACTTACATCATTTTGATGATGAGACATTAAAGCAGCATTTTCTTTATCATTCTCAGAAATGTCATTAATATCAACATTTTGATATGCATTCCTTTTAAACTGAGAATCCGCATTCCAAGCATATTCATTTGGATGCCAAAATATTTCTGCCATTCTGTCATCCAGAGAAACAAATGCTTTTCTATTCTGACTTGTTGAAGCTTTAACCAAGTGAGCATGTTGACCAGATTTCAGCTTATTATCAGTAGAAGTTGGACATTCAAGAGCAAAATGTCCATACATTGAACACTTGTGACACTTGACCTTTGATTTATCCAAACGAATCTTTCCATCTTGATTCAACCTCTTCTTCCTGGTCCTAGTAAAGAATTTCTTGGTTCTTCTAACCAGCATAGCATACTGCCAATTCAAATCCATCTCCTCCGGATGATCATAATCAAGTCAATTCTGCATTACATACAGAACCAGTAATAACTCCAAAATATGATGAGACCAAAGTAAACATCAATGCCATGTAATCTTTAGTTTTTTAACAGATAAGGCATGTGTTGATGAACTTGGAACTGAAACAGTACAACCAGACGAATAACTAGAATTATCAGCTTTATCGGCAACAAATGCTGTAGGAGGTGCAACATTTAAAACATTTGACTTCACAACATGAAGAGTAGAATCATTTTCTCCATGTTACACAATAGGATTTTGAATTTGTGTAGGCAGTGACTTGTTCGCAGTCAACTCCATATCCCTTGCTTGTATTCTTTGAACCAAAACATTGAAAGATAAACCCGGGTACTCTTTATCATAAATAATCATCATAATATAGTTTTCCTATTTTTGCGGCAGTGGCTCCAATAATTTCTTTTTCAAATCAGCATCTTCTTTTGTACTACTCACCAAAGTCATTTCACTCATCAAATGTGCAAATCTTGCAATCAGATTTGGAATTGATTCATTCTGATAATATTTGAAACTATCAAATTCCTTCTTCAAAACTTTCTGTCGACTTTTCTTATATTGATCATTACCTTCACATCTCTTCTGCAAAGCATCCCATAAACCTTTCGATGTACAATAAGCAGAAAACTGATGTAACAACTCTGTAGGTGATGCCATTGTCAAAGTACCATAAGCCTTTTTCTCAGCTTGATACGCTTTCTTTTGTTCAGAATCAAGTTTTCTTTGAAGAATCACCTCTCCACTCATATCCTTTGGATACTTATATTTATCAGTGAATGAAAACTACATATCAACATCATTTGTGTCCATGTACGCTTTAAAACGTATTACCCAACTATGATAATCTTCTAGCTTGAGTAATTTGGGAACTTTCTGACTTGTTCTGATTTTATTATCATAATTAAGCATACTTTGCATTGTGGATTGCATCGACGTTTGCATTGTTGCGAATGCTTAAAAATCTGACCTCTCGAATGATCTTTGATTACTGGTTACCCGAACTGAAACTAACTCAAAATTGATGATCCGAACTTAGCCGAACTGGATCCGAACTGAGATGATTTTAGGTGATCCGAACTGGTTCTGAACTGAAACTACACAAACTCAACCGAAATGAGATAAACCAAACTGAATCCGAACTAACACTTCGCTAGACCAAACTCTCCCGAACTCAGCCAAACTCGCACTTCGCTTGACCAAAGATACCCGAACCTAATCGAACTGACACTTCGGAGAGGTTATTTTTCAGACAGACGGTTCTTCACCCAAACCCAACCGAACTGGAACATTTCTGAATCAATTTTCACATTTCGAGTGTTTTTGAATGAGATGTAGCAGTCAATCAGATATACTCAAAAGGAATGATTTAGGATTGGATTTTCACTAAAAACACAGCAGAGATGATCAAACGGAAGCAAAAGTGCACTAGTTTTTCAAAAAAAAAACCCACTTTTTGGACTAAAAACTCAAAAAAACATAAACGAACTGATTAGTAGATTGAACCGAAAGCTCTGATACCACTTGTAAGTTCGTGAGCTGAGGATCTTCTACTCGATCAATGATCAAGTAGAAATGAGGCACGAGAAGTAAATACAAATGAGATTTGTATTACTAGACTTTCAGAGTACAAACAGAAAATACACACAGAAGATTCTGACCAAGTAGTCCTAAATCTATACAAGACGAAGCTATTTATACTTATACATAATTTCCCGAACACGACATCACCCGAACTGTCACTTCGGGTCACTTCAGACACAACCACTTTTGTAGACTTTGTCTTGTACTTGATACTTCACACGATAGAGAAATCCATAACCCTTAGTCTTATGACTTTAACATTTTTGTAACATTACACCAAAGTTTAGTCATATCTAACCCTAAATGTTTTCCAGATATATTTACTTATATACAAATTAGAAGGTGCATGAAAAGTTATAGTCCACGTGGTTGCCTATGGAGGTGTCAGGTGACATCTAATCTTTTTATTATTTTTTTATTTTTTGTTTCCTATCAAAATGGAACACAACACAAGGGTTGTCTGGGTGATAGGTACAGTCATCTAATAAGACCTTTACGTCCTAGGTTTAAGAATTCGAACGTTTGCTTCTGATTTTACCGTCATTATAGCCTTTTATATTCCATTTTATTTACATTCCGTTAAAACAAAGCAAACATTTTTTGTACACACAACATGAGTTGGTGGTGTGATAAGTATACTTATATAACATAAGTCTAAGTGCTACGTTTGATACTTTGAACGTTTGACTTTAACTTTAATATCGTTACGTAGAGTTTTTTTTAACTAATTTTTTTTTAACGACGAATCTATCTTACTCTTACACCTAAACTACTTCCCAAATTAAATTACACCTATTACGTCATTGCATGAGTTTAAACCCAATATCTCCAAGTGAGAGGATAATAAATTAAGAGGAGAATGCCTCTACTAAATGGGCTAGTCCCTAATTGTCAATTTTATTATATTAGAATTTATAGATTTTTTTTAACCACGATTTTATTAACAACAAGGCCCAAGCAAGACGCTAGGACCCAAAACAAAGCACGACAACAAAGAAATTACATTCGGAAAGTACACAAATCCTCCCAAGCTACCACCCACGACTTAGCTCTATTTTTTACCCAAAGAAAACTAATGCATTTAAGCTCATTTAGCATGTGACCCAACACAGGACGTTTGTTGTTGAAGAAGACTTCATTCCTTTCTTTCCATATAATCCAACAAGCAGTAAAGATAACCGCCTTCACTAAGTCTCTTTTCTTCTTCTCGATCTTCAATGAATCGACCGAAGAGACGAGGTCCCCAACAGAGAAGATATAAAATTGAGATAACTTACACCAATATGAAATAAAATTCCAGATATTAGCCGAAAAAAGCACGCAGTGAAAAGATGCAATGCAGATTCCTCTGAATCCCACAAAGCGGACACATAAGGGACTCGATCAGGACACGTGTTTTGATTAGGCCATCTCTAGTCGCCATCCTTCCCCTCAATACCCGCCAAACAAGGATTTTGTAAAACATAGTAACGGATCTTACTAATGCATGATCATGATCGATTCGGTAATACACGACGTAAATAATGTTTCGTTGATTGATTTCAAGCTCAAGGATTACAGAGAGAGAACAGAGAGTAAAACACCTAAGATCTCACACAGTTAACAACACAACTCTCTCAGCTACCCTGAAACACAAGAGCTAAAACTATTTATATGGTTCTACCTGGCGTACCAATTAACCTACGTACCAGATGGTCTGTGGCTGCGTACCATCTGGTCCGTCCACTGGTACGTCGGGACCAGAACTTACAAAACGATCAATACAATGACAAAGCACCTAGACCTAGCATTAGACATAATAACTTGTTCTAACAAACTCCCCCTTGTCTTATGCTAGTCTTCACAAGCTTTTGTCTCAGTCTTCTTCCAATATTGCCTTCGGTTATTTCCAGCATGAATTCCAAAAACATAACAAACTCTGATCACTCTTTGAAATTGCAAGGCTTGCTCAGCATCCTCAGCCTTATATAGTATTTTGTTGTGATAGAGCTTGTCAATATCTACTTCAGAAAGATTAATCAACCACATCGGATCAAAGATCCTAACCACCTTGTTCTCTTATTTAACAACTATCACTGCTTCTCCAGTACATTCATCATAATACCACCTCAGAGTCTTTATGAAATTCTGCTCGAGCTTCTTCAAAGGTATCTTTTTCAGTTGAACAGGCTTCTTGTACTTTAACACCACAACCGCTTTTCCAGTTCTCGGATAAATATCTGTTAGATGATCTGTGTACTTCTGCCTTTGAGGATTTAAAAATCTGAATCTCTTTTGACATTCTTCGAGCAACTTATTTTTGAAGAATTCAGCCGACGGATGTTCACCATAATTCAAGAATGGTTTTCTAGATAACTCCATCACATCGCAGACTGGAAAAGTATCAAATCTTTTCGCCTTCTTCAAGTAGATAATACCAAATTCCTTCTTTACAGCATAACACTTGAGCTGCGAGTCGAACATCCAACTGATTATATTCCCAGTGGCTACACCTATGTTTTCAAAGAATTTCTTCTGAACAATACTTTTTGTAGGTTTCACCACCGGTATCTTCTTAGTCCTTTGTTCTTTCATCCACTCATCAAACAACCTTCTTTTCTCTTGTTCCTCTGAGAAACTATCAGATTCAGCTGATTCAGGTTGTTTCTCAGATTCTTTCTTTTTCAATTTTTTCTCCAACTTCTTCCTCATCATCTCTAGCAAACAAATTGAATCCTCCAGATTGATCATTATCAGTGAAATTACCATAAACTTTTGGATCATCTGGATATTCTTCTGTAGTCATGTCTTCAACCTCCACATGTTCCTCTTCATACTCAAACTCATCATCTGAATCTTCTTCTTTGTGAGGCTCAGCGAAAGGAACTTTATTAATATCTTCAATATTCAGAGCATATATTGCAGCAAGTTGCTCTTTCGAATATTGATGTAAATACTCTCCTTCTTCAATAGCAACCCTAGTAATCGGAGTTACATCATACACATCTTTTCCCGATAACTCCCCCTGAGATGCAGCAGCAGATGTTTCAGCAGCAGTTGTTCTAGCTGCAACCAGCAACATCAGAACCATCTCCACCAACACCTCCTTCCGGGTCATCAGTATCATTCAAATACCTGGATACATCATCGTCTTCTCTACAAGCTTCATCAGGATTTGGCCTCATCTCCCCCTGAGCAGGTAAAGCTTTGAGCAAACGGTTTAACTGCTCACCCAGAGAGAGAAAAGTTTGTTGTAGCCAAGCAATCTCACGATCCTTTGCCCGATCACGAGTTATCAACTCTTTAACAGTATCCTTTAATCCTTGAATTTCATTGGCTTGCTGACGATTTGTAGTTTCTAAGGCATCAAGGCTAGTTTTATGTAGAGCCAACTTTAAATCAGCAGAAGAGATCGTTGAAGATGTAGGAGTAGCAGTAGTTGAAGCAGAATCAGAACTTGAAGAATTTCTGACAATGAACCTTCGAACAGGTTGAACACCAGAACTCTGAACATTCGCAGTGGTTGTGGTTGGTTGACTTGGAATGGAAGACTGTTTAGCAACTTTTTGCTTCTTGCTAGGCGGACTGCTACCAGCTTTTCTAGCATCAGCAAGGAACGATCCCTGTTTCACCAGCATCTTTAGCCTGGACATATGCTTCACTCACTTGCCAGTAGATACCATCGGGGTTTTTCCTTTATCAGCAGTCACTGTCTTTCTTGCTGATTCCTCCACAGATGGAGTGTAAGATGAATCATCATCACCTTCTCTATCAGCAGATCGCTTTGACAGATGCTCATACTTAGAAATATCTTCATTTCTGGATGTCATATAAGCAAGATGAGCTTTTGAACCTTTCTTGACCATAATACCTCTGGAATTATGCAAAATATCCACATAATCACCAGAATCTGAACTAGTATCAGACGAACTCGCATCATCATCGTCTTCAGAAACAACCTTTGAACCAGCCACATCACCTTCTTTGTCTATAATAATTGGATCATGTTGAACTTGCTCTGTTTGTTATTGTTGTTGTTGTTGCACAGGTTCAAAAATAGCAGGTTGCTGTTCTACAGGTTGTTGAACTGGCACATCTTGATCATAATCTTCATTTTCATCATCCTTAACAGGATTACCATTCTCGTCATATTCCAATTCATCATCAGAAATATCAGGATGTTTTGCAGCACCATCAACAGAAGCCACATAATTAGGTTTTGCCAAATGGCCAATCAATCCTTTTACTGGAGGAGCCACATTCGCCCCTTTTCTCTTTTGATATACCGGAAATTTACCCACAACAACTTTATGACAATCCGTCCTTCTAGGTCTTTTCTTGATGTAACCTAAACTTAAACTGCTATAAATGTTATGTGAACATTTATAGATTGACTTGCGTTGACTTTATTATCTAGTTAGGCACGTCTAGCCGTTTGATATTCTATGATTTTATGTGACAACGTGTCACGTAATTATACGTATCGTTTTATGATTCTATGTGGGTTATTGCATATGATTTTATGTGAATATAAATAAATAATTATGGATCATTACTTATGATTCTAGATGATTACCCAAGGTTTATATATTTTTATAAACGCACGTGAAACTTATTCTAATTAGTCAACGTTCGGGATGAATTCCGTTAACTCCATTAGAGTTCGTTAAAGATTTATAAACTTGGAGGGACCGATGTCGTAATTTCCAAAACTCGTTTCCTAACTAATGAAACATGGAGGGGTTATTTTTGTAGTTACCTAAATATGGCCCCCTTTATTTTAAAGGTTAGAGGGATTACTTTTGCCAAATCAACAAAGTCGATTTGGATGATTAAAGAATTGTCACCGACGTCGGCGACTTTCCGTGACCGTAACCGTCGCATTCAAGGATGGTTATTACCATCGGTTACATCTTGGTGACATATTTCAGTAGGTAACACCTCTCACTTGATCGGTTCTCACCACTCTCAAACTCTCCCTCTCGTGAAACCCCCCCCCCCCCTTCGAACACAGCAACCGTGAAGAACAACTCCGGCCACCGTCTCGATCATCATTTTCCCCACCTCCGTTCACGGTCACAAACCATCACTTTGTCATCGTGTGTGTCACTGATCAGCAGCACGCAACACTGAAGAAGCAGCGCTAACGAGCACAGCAACGTTGGGTGTCACTGCAGAGTCGTTCGTTCGGGTGGTGTCGGTTTTGAATATCCGATGGAGCTCATCACCGTTTCTATGTTTAGAGATCGTTCACACCTAAGGTAATCTTAAAAACACATTTGGCATTCGAATCGTAGCATCCTTAGTCATATATTCGTCCCTGCAAGCTTCTGTAGATGTTTTAGAAACATCAATGGCGTCGGGTACAACAAAAGGGTTGGGTGAAAAAGATGGCACGCGACCCGAACTGATTATATAATATGTTTGCTGTTAAAAACCAAAATGTGTGGGTGCCAGGGTGGTAAGTAGGTCACCTGTGAACACCCAGGTCGTGGGTTCGAAACCCCCCATCCCCTTTTCTTTTTTTATTATTCTAATTTCTTGATTTTCCTTCTAACTGTTAAGACAAAATCTGTTTCTGTTGAATATAATTCAATATTAGAATTTGTTCCAGTGGCTTGAGTTGTTGTATGTTGACCCAGAGGTCACTAGTTCAATTCTAGTAAACTCTAAATTTTTTTAACTTATTTTCTACTAATTATTTTCCACTCCCATTCTCAAGAAATTGGTGCCCGAGCCTTTCTAAATGTGTTCCAAGCCTCGTAACCATCAAATACGTCGTTTTTGGATTAAACCTTGTATCATGGATTTCTAAAGGTTAATTATAGTGTATTAATCCATTTACTTGTTCTTTAAAGGTTGCTTACAAATCGTTTACGTGTATATACGTTTGTTAATGTATGTTTCGATTGGGTCAACCGGTTACCTAGAATTTCTACTCATCTAATTCAACTTATCGATATTTTTATATCAACTTGAGAAAAATATAAACATATGGATGTATTTTGGAATGTGCAAGATATATATGTATTATACATTTAACCATGTGTGTTTTTGGGATTTACCAACGTATAATAAAACGATTTTCCCGATAGTTCGAGCGTGATCAGAAATAAACAATATTGATGGTTAATTTGGGTTAGTTATCATGATCACTCATCGATTCTAAGAACTGGCACACACATCGAGTCATGGGCATAATGGTCAAACATCATCGTCTAGGTTGTGTTGTTAGTATTCTAGACACACGCTTACGTATGTATACTCGTTAGGTGATTGGTACAACACACAAGACCTACTATTTGCTACTTGCCGTTATTATTTATCAAGACTTTCTGTGCACCCAAAGGTGAGTTTCACGACCCCATTTTACTGTTTCAAATCCTGTTAGGGGAGATTAACATGCATGAACTATACAACAGAGATAATTAGACTTTTATATATCACTTGAAGTACTTGTAGCACACTGATACAACAAAGTCCTTCTTATGGTACTGTTAGTATTAATGACGATAGCGGGAAATATATTGTAGTACTACTGGGTCTGACAAACCCCACCCGGGTCAGTCGCTCTGGCACGATTGGATATCGAACGGGTGTTATATTCGTCCTAAACACAACAAGGCAAACTATAGACAATTGTTAGCTTCGGTGACCATCAACGTGCGAAGTTTCATGTATATAGCCTAGCTAGCTATTTGATATGTATTAGTGATTATGCTCTTACAACTTGACTGTTGTTGAACAGTCAATCTTAAACTCAACTTGAACTGTTTTTGAACTGATAAACCTGTGAACTCACCAACTTTTGTGTTGACACTTTTTGGCATGTTATTTCTCAGGTTACAGATTACCGAGTATCACGAGTACGCATGCATGAGACTTCGAAACCCTTTTAGTGTCTTTGAACAAGCCACGTCACCTTGGGTGACGATGTCTTCACATATATAATTTAATTGTATTTACGCTTCCGCAGTTGTAACACTCTGAATTTATATTTAATGAAATATGAAACGTTTTTATTAATTACTGGTCGTTTGGTGTAACTAATGGACTGCGATCCTGGTTTGTCACGCTCCCCGCGGTGCGTTACCGCGCGTGGGATTTTTGGGGGTGTGACAAACTTCATTCATGTTCTTCAATTGTAAGACAAAATCTAGATTCATCAGAAGATTCGGATACAAATCATTTAGAATCATTTGAAGAAATCTTGGATACATGACACTCTTGTTTTGCTTTGAAAGAATATTCTCTTTCATGTAGTCAAATATCCATCCAGAGAAGATAAACTCCCGGTTCATCACCAAAGCTGTGAAGAAAGATAAAACCTTCATGTCAAACTCTTCATGACCCCTTAGTCGATTTCCAAAACACCTAATTATCACATGCATCAGATATTTATATGGCGGACTCAGATTTGCTTTAAGAAACCAAGAAGCATATATATTCCCATCATATTTGACCCGTCTCAGCAGTGCAACCATATCTATCTCATTAAATTCTTTTGGAAAAGTCGGTTGATCATTGAATCTTAAAACTCTTCTAACATCATCTTGATACACAACAATATCCGTCTGATTAATCCTTACACGAATCACTTAAGGCACAACCGAACAATCTACTTGTGTAGAATTCCAAAACATTGTAAGAAGGTCCTTGTACGGTGTACATTCATGTGTAGCAGCATAATAAACTCTCAATCTTTGCAAAAACTCGAATATTCCTCCATAATGAGATCTCCATTTTGCAGAAGCCCCGAGATAAGCACAAATGTTATGTTCGCCATTTGACTTTAAAGCTACCATAACTTAAACATTCACAAACAACAATTATCATTAAAATCACGAGATAGAATCAAAACCGCTTACAATCGACTCTAATGTGACTTGAAACGCTCAAACGTTGAACTTTTTGAAAAATTAGCCAACGTACCACGTCACATACCACTTTGGTCACACGGACCAATCTGATACGGACGGACCAGAAATGTTGACCACGTGCCAGAAAAGTCAAACGTACCAGACGCGTACCACTTTTGGACCACGTACCAAATCTGGTACGCGCGTACCACATGGTACGACGGTAGAACAGTTCCCGAATAGTCATTCGCGATTTTGACATGCAAGTGCTCAAAACTGATTGAAATAGTCGTTAACCCATTTAACCAACCCTGGGTTTAGTTTCACGAAAAACCGAGACTTTAACACTAAAACCCATGAGATTAAGAACACTAAAATGAAATCTAAGACCATCCTTAGATGCGCAATCCTTGTACCTACCTGTAGCAACAAGAAATTCGAGCATAGGTTCGTTATCGAGTGAGAAATCAAAGGAAAAAGATCACGGGCGATTTTAGGGTTCGCAGAGTGTTTTGAAAGTGGTACGCAAATTATGCAGTGAACGTACCACTTTCGCCCTTATATATGCGAAGTGGTCCATCCCGACGTACCAGATGGTACGTCCGGACCACATTTTTGTGAAATTCCCATTTTGCCCTCAATCTTTTAAATTTGACATTTTACATCCAAAAATTCAAGATTTTTCAAATTGAAACAAGATGAGCTGATTCAAGCTTCGATTGAGATTTTATCAATAAAAAATTTGCCGTTCCTGTATTCAGTTGATCAAAAGTAAAGCATAAATAAAATCTTTTTGAATTTTATCAACTTTATATCAAAACACACTAAAATCTTTTTGATTTTTTGAATTTATGCTAAAACACACCAAAAATCTTTTTGAGATTTTCTAACACAACGAATCAACAGAAAACAGAAATATAAATGCAATAAACTATGTTTTTGTGAGAAAGATCGTAACATGAGATCATACCAGTGAGATGCACTTAACACATTTCAATTTCAATCTAATCAGCATGCAAGCCAAGTAGTCCATGAATACAGCATTTTCATGTTTATTTCAGTCAAATCAAATCAATTTTTACTGCTTTCTGATATGAATTAGTTATATTTTTCAAGCACATAAATCATAGTACCCACAGATTCAAGTATCTGAAAATCTGATTTATGATATTTTTGATTTTTCTTTTATTCACCTCAGAATATTTACATTTATAAGTCGTTCATAGTGTTTCATGCAAAAAGAAATCAGAACCCTAAACAAACAACAATCAGGTTGGCCTTGTGAGCACGCGAAGAAAGTCCGATTGTTTAGGAAATTAAGAAAGCAAAACAAGTTGAAATTGTATAACTCAACAACAATCAGGTCGGTACTCACATACACGCAGAGAAAGTCCGATGAGTTATAGGAAACACCAAAGAAAATAAAGCAGAACGTCAAACGAACAACAGTCAGGTCGATCTTTCGATACGCAGAGAAAGTCCGATCGTTTGACAAAATAAAGAAAATCAAACAAGTTTAAATTTTTCAAAAGAAAGCATGCATACACTAGAACACTTATTTTTTCTATTTTTGCATTTTTCATCTAATATCAAGATTACACAACCACAAGAATCATGTTACACCACAGATTTCATGCCAGCGTTATGTTTATATCATACTAGCAAGTATCAGATATTTATTGACACATTCAATGAAACAAACAAGAACCTACAGCCTTTCAGTCTATTTTATCCATGGTCAATAACATTCACTGATGTACTATCATTTCTCACGAGGCTGGATCACATTTCTTAATTTTTAATTTTTTAATTTTTATTATGCTTTTTCATTTTTGAAAACAAGAAAACACATTTTTTTGTATTTAACCGAGTAACACCATTGATTCGTAATAAAAACTGAAAGAGAGTTTTATCAAACGCTTTTGTGAATAAATCAGCTCGTTGAAAATCCGTGTGAATTTGCTGTAAATCAATTAGTATCTTCTCATAGCAATCACGGATAAAGTGATATCTTATGTCAATGTGCTTAGTTTTGGAATGTTGAACAAGGTTTTTCGTGATTGAAATAGCAGCCGAGTTATCAATATAAATGGGAGTAGTCAGAAATTTCAAACCATAGTCGCGTAACTGCTGTTGAATCCACAGGACATGTAAACAACAACTGGAAGCAGCCACATACTCCGCCTCCACAGTAGACGTTGCAACCGAAGTTTGTTTCTTACATTGCCATGACACGAGCCTCTCCCCCAAAAACTGGCATCTAGCGGTAGTAGACTTGAAATTGATTTTACAGCCGCCATAATCCGAATCAGAATAAGCTGATAACTCGAACTTATTATCATTAGGGTACCAGATACCGAGATCCGGATTACCCTTCAAATAAGGAAAAATCCGTTTTACTGCTAACATATGTGAAGCTTTGGGAGCTGCCTGGTACCTAGCACACAAGCACACAGCAAACATAATATCAGGACGAGAAGAAGTTAAGTACATAAGGGAACCAATCATGGCACGAAACAATGTCAGATCAACATTGTCACCAGATTCATCTGGTTCAAGGCCATGTGAAACCTGAATAGGTGTACGTGGAATCCGGAAATCTCAAATCTTAAAATGAGCAAAAATATCAAACACATATTTTGTTTAATGCAAAAATATGCCTTTGGCAGATTGATGGACTTGAAGACCCAGAAAGAAACCCATCTCCCCCATAGAACTCATCTCAAACCTTGCATGACACGCTCAAATTCTTTGCATAATTTGTCATTAGTTCTTCCAAAGATAATATCATCCACATAAACTTGGACAAGCAGCAGATCCTTCCCAAACTTCTTTGAAAATAGTGTGCAATCCACTTTGCCACGTTGAAACCCATTTTCAAGCAGGTGTGTAGATAATATCTCATACTAAGCCCGTGAAGCCTGGTGAAGACCATACAAAGCTTTATCTAGCTTGTACACCCGTTCAGGAACTCTGGATCATAAAAACCACGCGGTTGCTTCACATACACTTCTTCACGAATTTTCCCATTGAGAAAAGTAATTTTGACGTCCATCTGATATACTTTAAATCCATGATATGCTGCGAAAGCCAGAAAGATCCTTATAGCCTCAATTCTTGCTACAGGAGCATATACTTCCTTAAAATCAAAGCCTTCGATCTGAGAGAAACCTTGAACCACTAATCGAGCTTTGTTTCTGACGATGATACTGCGATCGTCCTTTTTGCATTTGAAAACCCATTTAGTTCCACAAGGTTCTTTTGAGTAGCGGGTAAATCAACGAGATGCCAAACGCCTAATTTCTGAAATTGCCGCAACTCTTCCTGCATAGCCTCTACCCAAGAAGCATCTTCAAACGCTTGATTGACATTGGTAGGCTCAACTTGAGATAGAAAACATGAATGAAACACTTCATTCTAAACCCTTAAATCCCGAATTTCATCATCTAAAGCATCAACAAAATCACACAATTGATGTCGTGTGTGCATTCCAGAATTCGGATCTCCAATAATATTCTCTTGAGGATGTATGTTATGAATCCAAAGAGTGGTTGTATCAGGAACCATAATATTTTCTGCAAGAATATTTAAATTTTCATCTGTGACCTCTGAGCTGGAAAGATCACCAATCGGTAAAGAAAACGGAACTGAAGAACTTGTACTTGGTAAGCTAATTGGATCATCAACTGGTGCCGATTTAGCTTCATGAAAAGTACTTTCATCATCATCAGACGAACTCATTGTTTCTAAGTTAGAAACAGTCTGACTGGATGAAGCATTATTTGAAACACTTGGAAGCTTCGAAATCCATGATCCAGGACTAAGCATTGTATGCAACATAGCAACAGCTATAAGTTCTTCAGAATGCTCATCAGCAGAATCATTATGTGCAACCGAGAAAAAATAAAAAAAAGTCTTGTAGTCAAAAGCGGGAATATTAACCGTCTTAGGTGTCAGAAAAGTGTGTCTTTGACAATCCACATTCAAATGACTCTTAATTGTTTTTGAAGTAGGAAAGTAAACGCGTTTCATTGGATGCTGATATCCAACAAAAATGCCTTCAACAACTTTTGCTTCAAACTTCCCACCTTCCTTGAGAACCATGCATAGACACCCAAACGGCTCTAAAAAATGTAAATTCGGCTTATGACCCTTAAGCAAGTGATAACTTGTCTTGTTGAACCGCTTGACAATCAGAACACGATTTAGCACATGACATGCAGTATGAACCGCTTCAGACCAAAACTTGATCGGTAAATGTGCATCAGACAACATAGTTCGTGCTGTCTCAATCAATCGATTCTTTCTTTCAGCAACTCCGTTTTGTTGTGGAGTATACGGCACACTAAATTCTTGTACAATTCCAAGAGAATCACAAAAAGTTGTCATTTTAGTATTTTTGAATTCGGTACCATTATCAGTCCGAATGCGACAGATTTTGTATTTGTACACCGATCCGAACTTGGATAACAACTTCTGAATAATAGCCGGAGTTTCATCTTTCGAATGCATCGACACCACCCATGAGAAACGGGAAAAATCATCCGTAATCACCAAACAATAAAAACTACCATCAACGCTACGAACATTCATAGGACCGAAGAGATCCATATGAAGCAGCTCCAACGGTGTTACAATCGAATTAAGACGTTTGGACGGAAGAGATCCATCTTCAGGAATTTGAATTCCGGGTTTCAGGAATTTGAATTCCGGGTTTCAGAATTAGGCATTCAGAACTTGTGAAAGCAATAGTGTACTGCTTATCACAAATCTGTGATACACTCAGCAAGTTATGTTGCAGTTCTTCCACAAATTGAACTTTATCAAACGTGACCTTCTCGTTACCCATCTTTCCTTCTTCGGTTATTCTTCCACCTTTATTGCCAGCAAAGGTAACATTCCCGCCGTTAATTGGTTTGACGTCAGAAAGCAGGGAAATATTACCAGTCATGTGCCTGGATGCTCCACTATCAATTACCCAGAAGTTGTTGACAACTGATTTTCGAGCACCCTGCACATATTAGCAAATAATTAGTTGGAATCTGGACCCAAAGCTTTCAGCTTTAGGTCGACCGGTATCTTCGGAGAAATCTTCAGTGGCTTGTGAGGACAATTTTGGTAGCCACTTTTGCCTTAACATTGGGATAGATGAATCAGTGGTGGAATCACCCGAAGATGAACTTCCAAAAGACTTTTGGGTTTTGAAAAAAAATTCTCTTTTGAAAAACTGTTTGGTTACCACCTTTCCATCTATCTCTTTTGGCTTCAAATCAGATTTAGAATCTGAATCAGATTTATCTTTACTAACAGCGGAAGCACGTTTCTTTGCCAAAATCGGACATCTATTTCGTAGATGACCTTGTTGATAACAATAATAACACATCCTACGATCAACAAAGACCATACGAAAACCATTTCCTGAATCATTTGAGGTGTTATCATAAGACATTTGCTTAAAAACTCTCCTGGGTGCCTTAGCATTAAACCTTCGAGATTTTTGTTTTGGAAGAGGTTTAAGCAAAGGGATAATATACCCAAATTTGTTATAAATGCCATATTCATCAACTCCGCATTGATCAAAATAACCTTTTGGTTTGACCCTTTTGACTTTGTTTTATTCAAATTGACCAAAATCATCATAGAAATTATAAACTTCGCAAAAACCGTAGGATTCATAATCAAAAGCATTTGTTTATGTGGAAAACTGACCATCAAAGTTGTAAAAACTCTTTGGTGAGTATTTAGAAGTTTTTGGCTTTGAAACAAATTTCTGATCATTTGGAGTGTATGACTTGTGAGAATCCTGATCATTGGGACTCGATCTAAGTTTTAGCAACGAGACACTTTCCCCATTTCCATGATCAGTCACACACTGCCCTTCAGACTCAGCATAAAACACCTTAGCAACCCGTTTTGGATCAACACAACATAAGGGGAACATCTCATCAGCAAAAATGGAATTACTACCTTTGAGACAATACATTCTCAATTTCTAAGATGACTCACCAGTCTCAATTTTACCTTTCAATTTCTTGTCATGTTTCTGAACTATCTGAGTTTTCTTTTGATTGACCTCAAATTTTTCAGAAGCTGATCCAAAACCAACATTACTAAATTTGACCGACTTCGGAGGAGCAACTAGAATTGCATTAACATCAGGTGTGATTGTGTTGCTTTCTGTTACTAAGTCCTTTTCATAAAACAGATCTTGACCTTTGGCAAAATTTTCATTTTCAAACGCTTTCATTTTCTTTTCAGTTTCTTTTATCTTTATAGCCTGCTCTAAAGGTGTCAGTTTAACAGAACCAGTTGGTTTAGTCTCAATGACAGGTTTGTCACCCACAGAATCACTGGACTCATTTTGTTTTGGAGCATCATGGTTTGACTCGGACACATGTTTGGCAGGCTTCTTCTTATAAGTGCCTTTGTGTTTATCAGAAGTACCAATCAAGTTCTCAGTGAACTTAGAATAGTCAAACACAATGGATGGTTTAGTTTTAGTGTCAGTTTGTTCCAACCATGAACAATCGGTGGTGGAACTGAATTGCATTTCGATTCTTTGAACACCTCTTTTAAAGTTTCATCTTTGCAAAGAAAACTTGCAAAGGAAGCGGAATTTTTGAAATTTTCAAGATGTCTTTGAAGATCAAGAATTTCAATGTTTAATTCAGAAATCTTAGAATTAGCTTCTACAAGCTTCTTTTCACAAAAAATGTAATCTTCAGTTTTGTTATTCAATTCAGTTTTTGTGTTCAAAGTCGAGGCATGTTCACTTTTCAGTTCTGCCTTAATGGCCTCCCACCTTTGTTTGTAAATTTTTGTGTTCTCTTCTGCCAACATATATTTGTCATAATACATAACTTTCTCATTAGAAAGTTCCTTCAATTTGTTAGAAGAAGACATGCAATGTTCACAAGGTTTAGAATCAACTTGAATATCAGCCATAAAGGCTTGTTGGCCTTCTTCAAAGAAGTCTTCCCCTGGAAGTTCAGGATCATCTTCAATTTTCAAACTTCGCTCTTTAGTACATAGAAACGCAGATTCATCAGAAAAAACTGCACCCCAATGGTAACCTTCACCAGTTTGAGAGACCAAGCTATAGAATCCGAATTCAACGCACTAGAATTTGCATTTAAACTGGATGGATTAGAGTTGCTTCCTGACACTTTAGCACTTTGTGCTGTATACTTCTTATATAATTTTGAAGTTTCTTGCTTCTTTGCCTTAATGCATTCCTTGGCAAAATGGCCATAATTCTGACAGTTGTAGCAACGAACTTTGGATTTGTCAAACCCAATTTTCCTGCAGGGTTTAGATCTTTGCGTCCCGTTTTTTGCATATATTTGTTACCCCTCCGGACAAGCATTGCCAAAGACTATCACACCCTGTAAGATTTGTGTCGGGATGCGAAAAAGGTTATCACAGTCAAGGTTACGAAGTACTCTGGATGGTTCAACAACTAGAGCCGTATTAAAAATTGTTAAATTGTTGGAGTAAATAGGAGTTTTTCCAATATCATTACGTAGCGAATTAATTGTAATGAGAAAAGTTAATTGTTTTAAATTACAACACATAAGTTTTCAAAAGATTTTTAGGACATGACACCGTTAGGTGTTATGTCAGGAAAATCTCCAAAAGCTAAACCGTACTCCAGATACAAATGAAAAGTCCTAAGATGCAAAGACAGGAAACAAGCAAGCAGGTCTGATGCATGCACAACAATTAAGTTCAAGTACTTGAGTTTCACAGGTTTAAAGTGCTATCAGATAAGACTAGTTGATAAAGTTATCATGTACCCTGAATACCGAAACTAACTGTTTACCCACTCTTAGTACCTTTTGTCCGGTTGGTACCGCATAGATAAGACATAACAATTTGTACCCTTTGACTAAAAGACGGAGTCACGATTGGAGCTACCAATCAGAGCAGGGGCGTTAACCCAATAGATCTATTCAAACGTTATCATTTGCAAATGATAATTAATCGGATTCAGTTAATAGTGGGGTTTGGGTTATAGCATGAATGAACATGTGATAACAAGTGTGGACAATGAAAAGCACATGAAACAGTTATGATAACAATGTCTAATTGTCTAACATGGAAAAATGTATGTATGAATTCTCCCCCAAAGATAAAATAGTTAAAGGAAAAGGGGGCCGTGAAAAACTCACATGATTCAGAAACGGAAGTCGGTAATACGATCAACGGAAAGTGCAAGCCTAGATAATTATAAGACATGCAATAATAATAAGTAATTGGGTTGACATTAATGTCACTCCAATTAGGTAGGTCAAGTCTTGACGTTATGGTAGCCTTAGGGTTAAGTGATTTGAAAAGTCAAAGTGAATGTATCTGGTTATGTATTTATTTGGAAATAATGTATATTATATATTTTTATTTAAATAAAATATAAAAAAATTCCCAAATAATATTTAAGGATGGTAAATATTTGTAGAAATAAATATTAAGTCAAAATGTGGGTTTTCATATGAAAATTGATTATTTTGGCTAGTTAGTAAAAAACCGGGCGATTTCGCAGTATCCGCCGATTACACGATTTATATCCGTTTAAGTTAGAAATCAATCAAGTTCAATAAAATATGATTAATTTCTGTCCAAAATAGGTAGATAATTATTTTAGGTGTCGGTTTGCATTAATTTGCCGGTTTGGTGGATTTTGTGTCGGTTTTGTCGTTTTGGTCCCGTTTGCCCGTTAAATGACACTGTTAGGTTCCTAAATTCACCATATGCATTTGTAAACATGTTTTTACCATTAAAATAACCCTATGAGTTTATTTGGACCAGATTTGGGTTTCCTTACAAAAATGGTGTTTCCGGCCCGTCGGGTATCGGTTTTAGTCCCGGTTTGTGCCCAAATTCAAGTAATTTGTTAATGGATATTTTGGACATGTTTTAAAGTCATTTAAACCATCACAACCTATTGTTTATAAGTCTAAAATTTCTGGTCAAAACGGATCTATAGTGAAAAGCATTTTCTAGGGTTTTTAAAGTGTACTTTTGTATGTAAAAGTTTGCTATGGTGAGTTTAAGCACTAGTATTCTTTCTAAAGTCCAAGATATCATATTTTGACTATGTTAAGAGTTTAAAAACGTGTCATAGGCATCAAGGGGTCCAAAGTTACAAGATCAACACATAATACACAATAAATACAAAGTCATTGTCTAAAAATGCAACTAAACAAATACTTGTGTAAAAGTCCAACCAAACTAAGTTTTGAGCATAATATTTCAAGGGAAGGACTATCATGAGTTCCTAGTAGGTAAATACATGGTGGAACATGAAGATAAATACAATTAAGTAACCTTTTATGGGGTAAAATGATGTTTAGACAACAATGTAGGTCAATACTTGCTAATGGAGTGTTATAGTCATGAAAGGAAACTAAGAATACTTGCTAGAACAAGATTTTACTAGAAGAAGTGAAGATGAAACCTTGCTAGGGGATGATGATGGCCGAAAATGATGATGGTGATGGTTGTTCTTGAGTTCCAAAGCTTCATAGCATCAAGAATTATCAAGTGAATGAGAGTTTGAGTAGATAATCTAGAGATAGAGTAGAGAGAGAGGACTTACGGTTCTTGAAAGGGAGAGAGAAAGGAGAATGTTCTTGAGAAGTGAAAGTAACTAATGAATGCTAGGTTGAGTTAAAGTGTTTAAATGTGAGAGAGTAAGTAAATTGGGAGTGTTTGGATATGTGTTTGGGGGTGCGGCGGTCCAAATGTAACCGAGAGAGAGAGAGAGAGTGAGCCGAGAGAGGTTGAGAGATGGAGAGAATGAGTGTTTGGGTCTTGACTTGATATAAATATCTAGTAAGTTATGTGGGTAAATAAAAGTCTAAGTGTTAGTGTGTGTGTGTGTGATGTGTATGGGCCGAAAAGAGAACGAAGGGGCTCGGGTTCGAGCCCTTTGGTTGGCCGGCTCATGGGGGTGCTCCAAGGGGGTTCAAGAGGCTTGTTAACTTATGCCAAGTGGGTGCCAAATAGGTGGGTTATGGCTGCAAGTTTAGGCTATAGTTGTTAAAGCATGCATAGGGTGTGTAAGAGAGATGTTGGAGGTGAATTGATGGGAAAAAGAGAGTCAACCTTCTAGTACTTGCAAGTAACTAAGTAAACCAATTGGTAATGGTGGTGGTTGGTGGTCTCGTAACCGGCCAAGGAGAAGGGCGGGTCACGGGTTCGACCCCGTGGTCGTCTGGGTCAAGCAACACGAGAAGGAGAGGGGAAAAAAGGTGACGGGTCGCGACTAGGAGAAAGGGAAAGAAAGATAAATCGAATCGGGTTTGAACGTTTATAAAATATTTATTCGCGACGACGTACAATAATAAAAATAATGACTCGGTTTGGAATGAAAATACTCGAGGGTTAATAACATGAAAATATTACGTTGCATGTATATATATATTGCATGCATGTAAAAATACATTCGTCGCGAGTGTTAACAAAGCTTTATGAATTGTTTTGGACGTAAAATAACACGATGTTAACGTAGGGATTGGATCAAAAGTCTCGTTTTGTTGTCATTGTCTAAACACATTGTTATTTAATATGAAATTGTTTGTATAAGTCACATGTGAAATATGCGTGTCGTAAAATGATAAAAGGTTGATCAATGCTTATGAATGTAAAGTGATAAATGATAATAATAATATATCCCAAGATGATGGGATCATGCATGGGGTTTACCACATAGTTAGGTAAATCTGATAAACGAATTTGGTTAGTCGCTTTTTAAATATTGAAGTTCCAGCAACCATTTCGTGCAAGGAAGTCATCATGTTCAAGTATCGTTTTCAACATGAATTAAGGCTACGTCAAGGCTATTTTCCTATTGTAAATGAATGTAATTATGATAAAATTGACACGTTGCAAGTAAACAGTTATGTAACACAGTTAACACATAAGTATATATTATCGGTTTAAGTCATTGGAAACTTACGGGTTGTTACATCCTCCCCTAGTTGGGAGAATTTGTCCCGAAATTCAGCTTGTCATCATGGCTAAGAGGCTACTACAGGAAAGAGATGGGGATACTTGGCACGAAACTGGTCTTCGCGTTCCCATGTAAATTCAGAACCACGGCGGGAGTTCCAACGGATTTTAACGAGAGGTATACGTATATGCTTCAATTTCTTGACTACGCGGTCGACGATCTCGGCGGGTTCTTCAGTGAAATGTAGGGATTCATCCAAGTGTATCTCATCGATGGGAACAGTAAGGTCTTCTTCGGCAAGGCACTTCTTCAGATTGCTGACATGAAACACATCGTGAACGTTACTAAGTTCGGGTAGCAGAAGTAGTCGGTACGCGACGGGTCCTATTGTTTCAACGATCTCAAACGGACCAATGTAGCGAGGATTTAACTTGCCACGTTTGCCGAAACGTATGATACCTTTCCACGGGGATACCTTCAGTAATAATTTGTCGCCTTTCGCGAAGGATAAGGGTTTACGACGGTTATCTTCATAACTCTTCTGGCGATCACGGGCGGCTTTCAAGCGGTCTCGAATTTGTGTGATTCTTTCGGTGGTTTCTATCACAACTTCTGGGCCTGTCAGTTGGCTGTCACCAACTTCGAACCAACAGATAAGTGATCGGCACTTTCTACCGTACAGTGACTCAAAAGGTGCACACTGGATGCTAGTGTGGTAACTGTTGTTGTACGAGAATTCGCACAATGGCAGATGTTCATTCCAGTTGTTACCAAAATCGATGACGCAGGCACGTAACATATCTTCGAGATCTTGAATCGTTCGCTCGCTTTGACCATCAGTTTGTGGATGATAGGCCGTACTCATATCGAGGCGAGTACTGATGGCCTTGTTCAAAGACTTCCAGAAACGCGAGGTAAAACGACCATCTCTGTATGATATGATAGAAATCGGGGCTCCATGTCGAGAGAATATTTCCTTCATGTACATCCTTGTTAAATGTTCTACGGAATCTTTCTCCTTCATGGCGAGGAAATGAGCAGATTTTGTCAAACGATCGACAATTACCCAAATGGAATCGTTACCCTTGCGGCTCTTGGGCAACTTGGTGCTAAAGTCCATGGAAATGCATTCCCACTTCCACTCGGGGATGATGGGTTGGATGAGTAAACTGAAAGGTTTATACTTAGCGATTTCAGCCTTCATGTTCAGCCACCAATATAACATACGCAGATCGTGGTACATCTTATCGGCTCCGGGGTGAATGGAATATCGGGTTTTATGAGCTTCATCAAGGACTAGGCTCTTGAGATCTCCATAGACGGGTATCCACAGATGATTAACGAAATATTGTAATCCATCAAGCTTAGTTTCAAGGTGTTGATCCATGCCACGGAGACTTTCGTCTCGGATGTTTTCGTCTTTCAAAGCTTCAACTTGCGCTGCTAAAACCTGAGCGGTGAGGCCGGTTTGAATGGTCATGGCGAGAGATCTGACACGAAGGGGTTTGACACGTTCCTTCCTGCTCAAGGCATCAGCAACGACGTTAGCCTTTCCAGGATGGTATAGGATTTTACAGTCATAGTCGCTGAGCAGTTCAATCCATCGGCGTGGTCTCAAGTTCAACTCCTTCTGGTCTAATGTGACAATCCGACTTTTCAGGTCATTTTCTGGCATTAACTGAACGTAAAACGTATTAAATGTTGTGTGAACATTTATGTGCTTAACTGTGTTGAGTTTAGCAATTAGGGTTTTGTGTAGTAATCACTAAACGAGCATGCACTTAAGTCTAGACGTTTGATATTCTATGATTTTATGTAAATCATACGTTACGATTTCATGTGAACGTTACGTCATTTTATGTGACTATTACACCCTATGATTTTAGGTGATAAATATATACAATTTAATCACATTTATGATTTTATTAATTTAAGAATTCAAATTACAAATTAGTAATCATAGAGTTATGAGTTTTAAATCTCTATACTATGATTTTAAAGGATTTAACTACAATTCATTATTCACAATTTATGTGCTTTAATGATATGTGTAAGTTATAAATTAAAATCTATAATTTTATGTGAATTTAAATGAGATTCATATTTCCTATAAACGTTATACGATTAATATTTTTTTTTTTACGTTCCTCGTATATTTATTTGTTCCTCCGTTAACCTCCGTTAGAACCGTTAGATTGTTATAAAACCTCGGGGGGTTATATTGACATTTTCTTAAACGTTTTTATGTCCAACAAAACTGTAGGGACTGGTTGTGTTATTTCCAAAACTCAAGACCACCTTTGTAAATACTTGAGGGACTATAATCGTCAATACCCAATAGTCAATTAAATGACCATTTACGTGAATTGAATTCACGGTTACGGAAGGAATTGCTCGACCGACTTGAATTCGGTAATCAAACCTCGATCAGTTTCAGCTGACCACGGATCATTTGGCCAGGTTAAATCCCAAGTGATCATTTGCCACACACCACCCTCTCGCTCTCTCTCTCTCGTATCTCTCTCTCGATTGTTTTTATTAGTTTCCGGCGACCCACCAAAAACCCACCAAACCCCCACCATTCGACAACCTCTCGATCACCACTGGGATCGCAAGTTCGTAACGAGCACCCAGGAACAGACGGATTTGAATTTCGTAAGCGTGCTCGGTGTTCGTGTTCGTGTTTCGACTCGTTTTTCGGCATCAAAAACGCATCAAAAACTCATCTTTATCACAAGGTAAACCTTCCTTGATGTTAGTCGCACGTTTTTAAACATTTTAGTTGTATTTCGCGATTTTCCGGTGACCGGAATAAAACTCCGGTCACCGGAGTTCTTAATGAAGAAGATGAAGGCTGGTGCATACAATTTATATATTTTCGTTTCTGTTTTAAAACCAGACGCCATTCTGGCTTAACTGGTTCGGGTATGGGACTTTGTCGCGAGAGGTCGGGGGTTCGAATCCCGGCCCTTGCGTTTTTGTTTCTTTTTGTTTCTGATTTAAGTCCTTCAACCCAGTTATGGTTTCTGGTCGCTGTTTGAGAACAAAACAATTCTCGGCTGAGGTATTAACACAACTGTGTTGCTGGCCGGGTGGCAAAAATCGATTCCTGTTGAACAGGAGGTCACGGGTTCGAACCCAGTGACCTCCATAATGTTTTTTTTTCTTATTTTTGAGTTGCTTTGATATGTTAGACACTAGATCTTGTGCCAAATGTATCCATTGTCATATCTTAAACTCGTAAAAATATACTTGAGACGTTTAAACCTCGTAAATCATATTTTTAGTTATAAAACATGTTTAACTTGTCAATTTAAAATAAAAATATAGTTTTAAACATCCATGTATATATATTTCTTGAGATAAAACTTTGGGTTTATCTAAAAAGGATAAATATATATATACTCATTGTGTAAACTATTATATATATATACAAGACGTTGGATTGAAACGAAGTAATATTTTGTGTAAACATTAAAATGTTTTTTTTAGGAAACTACTAAAAAGCGTTGTTTTGATTAATAACACGAAATACTCGGTTTTAGATTATGTTTCACCATAAATTGTTGTTCTTTTCAAAATAAATATTTAAATCATTGGATTTAAAATATTTATGATATATATATATATATATATATATATATATATAACTTGTTAAAACTTTATTATCAACGTCACTTGAACATTTATTTAAATATATATATATAATATATATGTATTTACTTAGAAAATATATATTAAAGATATATATTGGATTTTCTCGCGTTATTTCGATATTCGCTTGGATTTGGCACACGTGCCATCCTCGACTTATTCTGGACTTCACGATCCTTCGTTTTTATCATTTACGTTAGGTTTAATAGTTTAGAACACACACTTATACTCGTATGCTCGTTAGGTGATTGATTGCTTGCACAAGACTCGTTCTTGCTATTTGAATTAACTGTTTGTCTGGAAACTTTGCCGAGCAACCTAAGGTGAGTTTCACGGCCCCATTTTACCTATTTTAATCCTGTTGGGGGAGATTAACATGCAAACACTTGAACTGTTAGATATATATCACCTGAATGATAGTGGCACACTTAATATAAAGCCCTCACTTTATAGTTATTGTCAATGTGACATCAGCGAGAACTTATTTAGTAGATCTACTGGGTTTGACAGCCCCACCCGGGTCAGTCGCGCTGACACGATTGGATATCGAACGGGTGTTATAAACTTCTTAGTCTTAACGAGGCACAATTGAACTTGTCGAGCTTCAGTAACTGGATAGCTAGTTGATCTAGTCAAACGTGCACTGATTTCTTGAAAATAGTCTAGCTAACTATTGATATATTATCTGGATTTTACTGAACCGTTAAACTGTTGAACTGATTAAACCTGTGAACTCACCAACCTTTGTGTTGACACTTTTTAGCATGTTATATCTCAGGTCGCTAAACTGGATTGTCTGCCACGAGCTAGGATGCACCACATAAGGATTACTATTACCATGCATGCATCATAGACTATTTATTTAACAAACTTATCAACTTTTGGTTTGCGCTTGTTTTGGCGCTTGAACTATTATTACAACTTTGTCGATTACGCTTCCGCATTTAAAAACGCATTTACTCTGGTTTTACTTTTATATTGCATATAGACTGTTCGTATGGCTAATGTGTTCGAATCCTGGTTTGTCACGCTCCCTGCGGCGCGTTGTCGCGCGTGGGATTTTTGGGGGTGTGACAGATTGGTATCAGAGCTGTCACACCCCCAAATTAACCACTAACGGAGTTTATACCGTTAAGGGGTGCGACCAGACCAGGACCACAACCATTAGTTACAAATACTAAACGAATCAGAGTAAAGTCCAAACATTAATAAATAAAAACAGTTTAACAGTACGCAGCGGAAAACATTATCCTTAGCACTAACCACGTGCTTTACATAAACATTGTTTTAAATTCCCAATTAAGTTTTAACTAAGAATAAAAGTCTTCATGTGCCATGCCAACCCGCTCCGGATACTCCTTAGCGATCTGCAAAAGTTTAAACCACGCAAGTGTCAACCTAACGGTTGGTGAGTTCACAGTGGGCATGTCACGCAGTCGGCCCGGTCTCATAATCAAATCAACATATACTTATGAAATATTCATTTGTGAAAAGCAATGCTTTGTGATATTCAAAATCAGATTATTGTGGTTTAGTAAAAGTATCGTCCGTAACCTACGTTATCGGGTATGTACTAGTTTTGTATAGTTAAAGTGCTCAACCGATATCGCGGGTAGCTAATCCGTTGTTCCATGCACTAAGGAAGTTTGTACCAAAGCTGACCATAAATTATTGTAGTGGCCGTGCCATCAGAACTGCGGACCTACGTTATCGCGGTTTTGCCTCCCCCGTGTCCTCTCGGGATCACGGTCAGATAGGCTGATATTGTACCTCAGTGCACTCCCCGTGCCACGGGGCGGAGTTTGTCAAACTCCAGTAGATCTACCCAACATCCCCTCGCTTTACAATTAATGATACAATTTAGTGAGGACTTTTAAGTTTCAAGGCATCCTTAGAAATCATGTGATATCATGTGGTTTAGACTTTAACCTACGCTAGCCATATTAAAAAAGGTTTACAGGATTCTCATGAATCTCAGAAATGTTTTTCAGTTTCGTTTCAGAAATAGTTGTTTAAGTAATTCACAAGTGCTTCCCATAAAGCACTTCAAGTTCGTCAAGTGGGTGCCGAGCACTCCAAGTTTTCAAGTTTATCAGGGAGGTGCGTAGCACTCTCGAAGTTGTCAGCATTGTTTTTATTTAGTTATTCGGTGTGACCCAAACGGGTTCACGGTAATCGGGTTACTGACACTCACCTTGGGTTGCACTGCTACACTCGCTAATAATCCAAGTATTGCTTATCGAAGACCTATGAACACGTTTAGGTCTTAAGTATTAGTTTTGTGTCTAGTCTTTACTTAACGTCACTATGGCCCATAACATAGCACGTTGGAACTATGACTCGACATACAGACACACGACACCGATGGTTGATCATAAATAAGGGTTCACATATTACAGAAATCATAGCATGTTTCATCATAGCATAATCATGTACGTCATGGCATAACATTCAAGTAAATTGCACAAGTTTGGATTCTGGTCTCAGTTTCGCTAGCAGTTTCGCTAGTCAGTTTCGCTGTGTGCACGGGCAGCACTTTCGCTAGGCAATACCCGATGACACAGTTTCGCTAGGCTAGTTTCGCCCGAAACTGTTGGCACAGTTTCGCTAGCCTAGTTTCGCCCGAAACTGGTTTGAACTTTCGTTCAGGGAATTTCGCTCGGTAGATTCGCTCGAGCTGGTCTGGTTGGTTTACCCGGCGACACTGCAGTTTCGCTGCATAGTGTCGCTGGTTGAAGATATGCATAATTTCGCTGGACAGTTTCGCCCAGAGAACATGACTGTTTCGCTGGTCGCGAAAAACATACGGATCAGCCTAAAAATCAACCTAACAGCTTCCATACTTCATGCAATTCATTGTTTAGCATACATAGGCATTTACCAACATCAAACAACAAGTTTTAACACCTTATTCATGCATATTCATCATCAAATCACCAAAATGCATTTAAAACCCTAAAGTGACCTAAATAGCATAAATCTCTATCATGGTTGGATTTCAAACGTAAAGTTGCAAACTTTATGATAGATCTAGCATTCCTAAGCATTTCTACAGAAGATCTAACGATAACACAGAGATTTAGGCATGCTTTATGAAGAAACACATAGAAAAGCATAAAAATGGTGGTTTTTGGGACTCACGGTTGATCTAGGATCGATGGATGATCTTCACAACTCGGAATGATAGCTGATCCTTGGTGGTTCTCGGCTGGAATCAGCTGGTCCAGAAGTTTCAGGAGAGTGTGTGTGTTTTTGTGTAAATGAGGCAAAATGGGAGAACTAGGGTTTATTAAGATTATTTATATCAGAGGCTAGTTTCGCTGGCAGTTTCGCTGGCCAGGCGAAACTGGCTCTGGTCACGTTTTAATTGATTAGCTTAGCTGGCTACCGGGCGACACTACAGTTTCGCCCGGTAGTTTCGCTGGCTGCACAACTTAGGCAATTTTCACATAATCAAGGATTTACAATTTGTCATGCTATTCATAATATTAAATCATGCGTTTAAATCACATTGCACATAATGACATTAATAAATGAACACATAGCACATATGGGCGGGTTCGGTGATCAACCAAAGGTCGTGGACGTATTCGGCCTAGTTATGCATTAGTTACTAAGTTAACACTTATAACGTAACTAACGGAATTGTCTAACGGAAGTAAACCTTGAAATTCTCGGATGTCACATCATCCCCTTGTAATTGGAATTTTCGTCCCGAAAATTATTCTTGCGTCGTAGCATTCGTAGCATCAGCTGTCGTTGCTGGGGAAAGAAAGCAAAAGTTTTAGGGTCGTCACATCCTCCTCCTGTTACAGGAATTTTGGTCCCCAAAATTAAATCATACCTTGAGTTTCCGTGGACGTTTGCTCGAACAAGTGAGGATACTTTTTCTTCATTTGATCCTCTCGTTCCCAAGTATATTCAGGTCCACGCCTTGAGTTCCATCGCACCTTGACGATCGGGATCTTGCTACGTTTGAGGGCTTTCTCCTCGCGTCCCATGATTTCTACTGGTTGCTCAATAAATCTCAAATGTTCATCGATTTCCAATTCCTCCAAAGGAATTACTTCAGTGTCTTCAGCCAGACATTTCTTTAGGTTCGAAACGTGAAACACGTTGTGAACTCCATCGAGTTCGGCAGGGAGTTGCAATCGATAGGCCACCGGGCCTACTTCCCCAATGATTTCAAACGGGCCGATATAGCGAGGATTTAACTTTCCACGCTTTCCGAAGCGTATCACACCCTTCCAGGGAGATACCTTCAATAGCACCTTGTCGCCTACCTTGAACTTCAAGGGCTTACGGCGTTTGTCGGCATAGCTCTTTTGTCTGTCACGTGCTGCGGCTATCCGCTTTCTGATTTGTATAATTCGCTCTGTGGTATCATGAATAATTTCCGGTCCAGTGAGTCCTTTCTCACCCGTTTCAGCCCAACACACGGGCGATCTGCATTTTCTGCCATAAAGAGCTTCAAAAGGTGCAGCACCGATACTTGAATGATAGCTGTTGTTGTAGGAGAACTCCACCAACGGAAGATGAGCCTCCCAGTCTTTACCAAAGTCGAGAACGCAAGCTCGGAGCATGTCTTCTAAGAGTCTGAATAGTTCGCTCTGTCTGACCATCGGTCTGCGGGTGATAGGCTGTACTCATATCCAGTCTGGTTCCCAGTGCTTCTTGCATAGATTGCCATAATCGGGAAGTAAATCGAGGATCTCTGTCGGAGATAATAGTCTTAGGCACTCCATGACGTGCCACAATTCGGTCAATGTACAGCTTAGTTAACTTATCCATATTATCAGTTTCTTTCATTGGAATGAAGTGTGCAGATTTGGTTAACCGATCAATGATAACCCAAATCGCATCCGGTCGATTCGATCGATGAGGTAATCCTGTTACAAAATCCATGGAGATATCCTCCCATTTCCATTCTGGGATCTTTGGCTGCTGTAATAATCCAGAAGGCTTTTGGTACTCGATCTTGACCCTTGAGCACGTTAAACACTTAGCCACATATCGCGCGATGTCGGCTTTCATATTCGGCCACCAATACAAGTTCTTCAAATCTTGGTACATCTTATCCGATCCAGGGTGCACCGAATATCTTGACTTGTGAGCCTCGTCCATCACAAGCTCACGAAGATTTCCAAGTAAAGGAACCCAAATTCTATCATTATAATACCTGAGTCCGTCGGACTTAACTTCAGAATTTCCATCCACCCCTCGCAGTGCTTCGGCTGCGAAGTTTTCTTCCTTTAAAGCTTCTTGTTGGGCATCGCGGATCCGATCCGGCAATCCCGTGTGGATGGTAAGTTGCAGCGCTCGTACCTCGTCGAGGCTTTTCATACTCTTTCCGACTTAATGCATCAGCCACAACATTGGCTTTTCCCGGGTGATACTTAATCGCTAAGTCATAATCATTCAATAGCTCGACCCACCGTCGTTGTCGCATGTTGAGATCCTTCTGTTCAAAGATGTGTTGTAAGCTCTTGTGGTCGGTAAATATTGTGCACTTCGTTCCGTAGAGGTAT
>JBCNJP010000024.1:21420392-21455044 GCA_039602395.1 Deinandra increscens subsp. villosa | reverse complement strand
TTAAGATCAGTGAGGACCAACAGCAGCGAAACTAATTTTTTTTAATTTAATTTAATTTAAGTTCTGTTAACTCACAAACTCTCGGTTTCATATGCAGATAATGTCAAATTTAAAGCACGAGCCTTGAAGCAATGTAACTGCATTTCTGGATGATAGAACTGACAAGGCCATCGGATTTAGAGACTGTATTGCATGGCTGAAGAAGTCGTGCATCTTTCATGCCATTTCACATATGCCGATAATTGACGAAAGACATATCAGAGAATTCTGGCTCACGGCTGAGTACGACGTAAAGGCCAAACCAGAATGTATTCGGGCCAAAGTTATGCAGAAGGATATTGTGATCACCATGAAAACAATTGCTGAAGCTCTCAAACTTGAAGACGACGTTGGTGAAGTAACAAAGCTGAAGGAACTGGATGTTTTGAAAGGATTTGAGAGAGAAATGGGTTATGAAGGTGGTGAGTTATGGAAGAACAAGAAAGAGATTAAGAAGTCCTTGATGTCTAAGGAATGGAGATACATCGCACATGTTTTCATCTCATGCTTAGACGACAGAAAAGGTGGTTCTGATGGTTTGAATTTGATCTGGGCCGAGGCCATGCTGTTGGTTTGTAAAGGAAAGAAAGCCAACATACCTCAGAGAATCTTTGACGCAATGGTGTCAAACATTCAAGCACTGAAGAAGTCGAGATGGCTCTTGTATCCGAGATATCTGCAAATGATTATTGAACATTTAGAGCCAGCATTGCCAAAGTTGGGTGCGGCCCTCATTGTAAATCCGATGCACCCAAGGATTCTATCAGATTGTGCTGCTAAGAGACCTGATTTCTCTGGGTATACCACCTACCTGATGAAGCATATGTACTCTGCAAAGAGGTACGAATATATTCAGAAGTTGATTGAATCTGAAAACAAGAGAAGAAATGACGGGGAAGAAAGTGAGAATGTTAAGGGAAAGAGGAAACAATATGTAAGAAGCTCTGGTAAAGAACCAGCAGATGAAATTGAAGATGAAATTGAAGAGATGGCGAAGCTCGAAAGAAGAAAAGGGTCAAAGCAAAAACAGACTGCACCTGCTAAAGAAGAAATGAGGGCAACCAAGAAAAGAAAGGTTGATCCCAGATCAGAGTTGGATGAAGATGTCATTCGAGGTGTAAATACCTCTTTGGCAAATGAACTGGGGATGATAAAGACCAAGCTTGTCAATTCTGAGATTAGAGAGAAGGAGAAGGATAAGCAGATCCAGAATCTGAATGAGATTATTGTGAAGCAATCTTCACTGATTAAATCCCTGCTGATAGATATGAATGAGATTAAAAAGCATCTGGGTCTGCCTATTCAGATGAGCGAAGCTGAGATTGACTCCATGACTGACATTTCAAAGTTTACAACCGAAGGAGCAGGCGGGAGTGGTACTGGTGGATCTGGAGGAGCAGGTGGAAGTGGTTCAGGTGGAATCGAAGCAGGTGGAAGTGGTGCTGTGAATGTTGAAGATCTGGATGGATTTAATGTAAGTGATATAAATCTTTATAGTTTTGAAACAGACAAACAGCCAGAGATCGTCCAAGCACAATTCCACCACCTTATTGATGAAAGTGATGAAGAGGCTGAAAGTGATGATCTTTCAGAGCCTGAAAACTACTCTTTAACTGAAAATTCCCTGACTTATCAAGCGAAGATCAGCTCTGTCAGTCAAGAAGTAATTGATTTGAGAAGAGAAGAATGGTTCACCAAGCCTGAAATTGAAGATCAGACTCCTTTATTCCAAAATATCTCACAACCGAAAAGGAAAGAGTCTGATCGTCACATCATCAGCTGGAAATTAAATGCAGCTATTCATGCCTTTATGATCAAAAGGAGAGGGGGCAGTATCTCATATATACACAAACGTGATAACTTCAAGACCCTGCCCAGATGGGATCTAAGGAGGTTGGCAGAGCTCCCCCTTATTGATGAAGACCATATTTCAAGGGCAATAAATTTGAAGATGATGCTGCAGCAAGCTGCGAAAGACGACTTTGTGTTCTTTGGGTATATGAAAGGTGAAAGGAAGAAGTCAAGGACTGAAATTGATGAAATGACTGGAAAGCCCAAAGTCTACCTGAAGTTCAAACCAGCTAAAACAATGAACAGGGTCAGAATTCCAGATCAACAACTTTCAAGGCTGCAGTCATTCAAGAAATGGTTTTATGATAATCAAACCGGTGAGGCAGTTATCAGATTTGGAGAAGATGCTGAGATTAGATTGTTTGATCCAATGGAAGTCTTTTCATTTAGCAACGACGATCTAAAGACCTTGTGCGAGAATCCAATCCGATGCGGGGCAGGAGAAGACACAGCTGAAGAGGCAAATCTGTTTATGAGAGTTGCCAACAAGGCCCGGGGGATTGTCAAAGAAATCAAGGTTTAGCACAAAAGGTAAGGGCTAATGAAGACAGAATGGAAGAAGATAGGGATTTGGCAAACCAGATGAACAAATCTTGGGGCGATCTTGGAGAATCATCTGAACAAGTTGTGAAGTCGGCTGATGTCCCCGTTGCTAATGAGCCAACTGTTTTGGGGGAATCAGAGGCAGATGTCCCCGCTGCTGATGAGTCAAATTTTTTGGGGGAATCGGAACGGAACAAAGAGCCAAGCCCGAGTGAAGCCGGAGCTGAAGAATGAAGATCAAGAGGCTGAATCCCTCCCTAGGGGGAATATTGAAGATCAATGTAGGCAGGTACTTGTTTAGACTAGTTTCAATTGTAATCTTGTCTTTTGGGTAGTTAGCGAAACTACCGAGCGAAACTGTTGTTTCTCTCGGTATCTAGATTAGTCTGTCTCAGTGACAGTTTCGCCTGGCCAGCGAAACTACCAGCGAAACTGTCTACTGATGTGTATAAATAGTAGCCTTTGTGCACCTTTATGTAACTTTTGCAACATTCTCAACCCTAATACAGATTTCTGCAGTTTTGGTAAGTTTGGTGACGGCTAGGAGCATTCTATTACATCTTTGTAGCTTTTTGTTCATCTCTTATCATTCTTTTGGTTGATGTTGTGATTGTTCAATACTAGAAACCCATTTTAGCTATTGGAAATCATCATCTATTGTTGTTTGATTGGTTTTCTTCTCAAAACACCATCATTAGCACTGATTAAGATCAGTGAGGACCAACTATTGTTGTTTGATTGGTTTTCTTCTCAAAACACCATCAATTGATGAAGGAGAAATTCGAAATGAGTATGATGGGGGAAATGTGTTTCTTTCTTGGCTTGCAGGTGGAACAAAAGCCAGACGGCATTCTCATTCATCAAGAAAAGTACATTCTGGAAATTCTGAAGAAATACAAGATGAACGACGCCTCTGCTGAACATACTCCTTTCACATCTCAGACATGTTTAACTCCCGACAGTCAAGGAAAGCCGGTCGACCCCAAGTATTATCGATCAATTATTGGGTCTCTTATGTATCTCACAGCCAGTCGTCCGGATATCACTTTTGCCGTATGCTACTGTCCTCGTTATCAGGCTGACCTAAGGGAATCTCACGAAAAGGCCGTCAAGCGAATTTTCCGTTATTTGAACGGTTCATCAAGATTGGGTTTATGGTATCCTAAGGGTGGAAGCTTTGAACTTAATTCATATTCCGACAGTGATCACGGAGGATGCAAGCTCGATCGAAAGTCAGTTTCTGGAGGATGCCAGTTTCTGGGGGAATGCTTGGTTTCATGGCAAAGCAAAAAGCAAACAACTGTCTCTTTATCCACAAGAGAAGCTGAATACATCGCCGCCTCAAGTTGCTGTTGTCAAGTGTTGTGGATTCAACACCAGATGATGGATTATGGAATCAACTTCCTTCATACACCGCTGTTCTGTGACAATGAAGCCGCTGTTGGAATTTCCAAGAACCCGATTCATCATACAAGAACAAAGCACATCGAAACCAGGGTTCATGCAATCCGTGACGCTCAGGAAAAAGGGTTTATCGATGTTATTCCCATTGAAACCAAGGCCCAGAAAGCTGATATTTTCACCAAAACCTTTGATAAATCCCGCTTTTATGAGCTTATTAAAATGCTGGGCATGATTTCCTTTTAAATAAACAAATAAATAAAATGTAAAAAAATAAAAATAAATAAATAAATAAATATTTTTTAATTCATTTTGTCTTAAATTTTTGTACATATTCTTTTAACTTTGTTTTATCTTAAATTTTTCTTATTTAGACCTGCATGCTAAATTCACGTTGTCTTGAATCAGGTGGCTGTCGCAGTTCAGCATGTTGATTGGCCAAATTCCTAAATCAAGAAATCAATGATCACGTCATCTACCTTCCAATGATTTTTGGCCAATCGTCACTCGAATATGATCAAGGGAGTAATTAAGTTCCATTTACCTTGCAATTTCACTCATAACTGCTATTGATGTCTTTATTGCTATCTTGTGGGGGAATTGGGGGTAAATCACACTAAACCTGCTTAAATCTCATGAAATCTTTCTCAAATCATCTCCTTTCACTCATGCATTCGAAGCGGATTCCTTGTCAAAATACTTTCTTCGAAAGTGTCTCCAGTCAAGCGTTTTTCAAATTTGTGTCAAGTATCGATCGAATCATTTTTGTTTTGTTTTTTTTTTGGTTTGCTTATTGAAAATCCATAAATAAAGTATTTGTGGATTTTGGGGGAAGTGTAAATAAATCAGAAAATAAAAACTTTAAAATTTCAAAAAATGAGAAATTGATCCGACCATGTGAGAAATGATAGTACATCAACATGCGTTATCTGCCATGGATTGAGTAGAAATAAAAGTTGTACTGTACTTGTATGATCTTTGGGTGTGTATGCCTAATATGATATCTATGAGTAGGATATAAACATAAAGCTTGCCTGATATACTCTAGTTTTCATTTCTTGATAAGTGTTGCAATGATTCTGAAATTAAGAGATGTTCTGATGTACGCATGCTTTGCAATAAGGCTTCATGCCATTTTTACACTCAACTCAGTGGGTCTTCTTTGCGTGCTTATGAAGCCGACCTGATCACCTGCTGATTGAGTTTCTGCTTTTTTTCTTGGTGTTTAGTATATATCATCGGACTTTCTCTGCGTGCCGATAAGGCCGACCTGATTGTTGTTGATATATACGTCTTCTGCTTTATTTTTGATTTTTATTTTCCTAAGTGCATCGGGCTCTCTCTGCGTGCTTTGCGGCCGACCTGATTGCTGTTCACTTAGGGTTCTGCTTTATTTTTGCATGAAACATCATGAACGCATATCTCATTTTGAGAAAGAATTAAAAGAAAAATCAAGATAATTATGATGATTTGTTAACTTCTTTGATAGAGTGAGCCTGGGTGATCAGTGCATGATTAATACACCTTAAGCATATCCAAAAATGTTAAATACTATTAGTGCATGCTTAAAATCAATGTGATGCATTCGAGATCTGCTTGACTTGCATGCTGATTAAGTTTGAAATTGAAATGTGTATGATGCGTATTGGTTAATATGATCTCACGTCTGGATCTTTCTCAGAATTAAATAGAGTTCGTTTGTATAGTCGTTTTACATTTCTTGTTTGAAAATTCAAAAAGATTTTCTTTCTGCGTTATTTTTGATAAGATCGATACTTTGTGAAGAGTATGATGATTGTGTGAGTTTGACGGCATTTCCAAAATTTCAAAATCTTAAATGAGTCAAAATTGAATTTTTAGGGTTTCAGCGAAACTATTGTTTCGCCTGATTAGTTTCGCCGTACACGCACTCAGCGAACTTATACTTTCGATGTCGGCGAAATTAATCTGTTTGATCAAAAGGCTCGAGCGAATATGCTCTTTCGCTTCGGCGAAACTACTGTTTCCCCCGAGCGAAACTACGGGCGAAACTGCCCAGGTACTTATACCCTTCATCGAGAACTCTCGGTCATTTTTCTGAAAACCTAACTGAGAAAACCTGCAAATATCCGCCCCTCGCGAAACTCTCAATTTCGCCCAAACCCGTTCCTGTTTTATTGCCGTTTTAACCGATATCGGCTTGAGGTATACAGCTTCTGGACATCCCCTCACATTCATCGCATCTGAAAAATGCAAATTTTTTAGGGTTTTATTGTTAATCGGCGCTTAAAGAGTTCTCGGCATCTTAATCTGACAATAAAACTGTGTTTAGACCAACATTTTGCTCGATTGATCGTCTTATCTTATTTACAGTTGGTTTTGATTGAAAAGAAAAGCTTAAAAATCGATTTCCGGATTTTTGAATTTCAAAGGTCGCGTCCAGCGAAACTGCATGTTCGTTAAGCGAAACTGAACGAAAGTTCAAAATCACGAGCGAAACTGTTCAGCGATAATGCCCAAATTTCGTTGACAGTGTCGCCGTGATTCCCAGCGAAACTGCTGTTTCGCCTTCGGCGAAACTACAGTCTCGCAGCGAAACTGCTGTTTCTCCGCGAAACTGAATTCGTCAGTGTCGCTGCGGCCTTTCTCGCGAATCTATCGGTTTCGCTGTGTCGCGATACTATGGTTTCTTAGCGAAACTACTGTTTCGCAGCGAAACTAATTTTTTTTTAATTTAATTTAATTTAAGTTTTGTTAACTCACAAACTCCCGGTTTCATATGCAGATAATGTCAAATTTAAAGCACGAGCCTCGAAGCAATGTAACTGCATTTCTGGATAATAGAACTGACAAGGCCATCGGATTTATAGACTGTATTGCATGGCTGAAGAAGTCGTGCATCTTTCATGCCATTTCACATATGCCGATAATTGACGAAAGACATATCAGAGAATTCTGGCTCACGGCTGAGTACGACGTAAAAGCCAAACCAGAATGTATTCGGGCCAAAATTATGCAGAAGGATATTGTGATCACCATGAAAACAATTGCTGAAGCTCTCAAACTTGAAGACGGCGTTGGTGAAGTAACAAAGCTGAAGGAACTGGATGTTTTGAAAGGATTTGAGAGAGAAATGGGTTATGAAGGTGGTGAGTTATGGAAGAACAAGAAAGAGATTAAGAAGTCCTTGATGTCTAAGGAATGGAGATACATCGCACATGTTTTCATCTCATGCTTAGACGACAGAAAAGGTGGTTCTGATGGTTTGAATTTGATCTGGGCCGAGGCCATGCTGTTGGTTTGTAAAGGAAAGAAAGCCAACATACCTCAGAGAATCTTTGACGCAATGGTGTCAAACATTCAAGCACTGAAGAAGTCAAGATGGCTCTTGTATCCGAGATATCTGCAAATGATTATTGAACATTTAGAGCCGGCATTGCCAAAGTTGGGTGCGGCCCTCGTTGTAAATCCGATGCACCCAAGGATTCTATCAGATTGTGCTGCTAAGAGACCTGATTTCTCTGGGTATACCACCTACCTGATGAAGCATATGTACTCTGCAAAGAGGTACGAATATATTCAGAAGTTGATTGAATCTGAAAACAAGAGAAGAAATGACGGGAAAGAAAGTGAGAATGTTAAGGGAAAGAGGAAACAATATGGAAGAAGCTCTGGTAAAGAACCAGCAGATGAAATTGAAGATGAAATTGAAGAGATGGCGCAGCTCGAAAGAAGAAAAGGGTCAAAGCAAAAACAGACTGCACTTGCTGAAGAAGAAATGAGGGCAACCAAGAAAGGAAAGGTTGATCCCAGATCAGAGTTGGATAAAGATGTCATTCGAGGTGTAAATACCTATTTGGCAAATGAACTGGGGATGATAAAGACCAAGCTTGTCAATTCTGAGATTAGAGAGAAGGAGAAGGATAAGCAGATCCAGAATCTGAATGAGATTATTGTGAAACAATCTTCACTGATTAAATCCCTGCTGATAGATATGAATGAGATTAAGAAGCATCTGGGTCTGCCTATTCAGATGAGCGAAGCTGAGATTGACTCCATGACTGACATTTCAAAGTTTACAACCGAAGGAGCAGGCGGGAGTGGTACTGGTGGATCTGGAGGAGCAGGTGGAAGTGGTTCAGGTGGAATCGAAGCAGGTGGAAGTGGTGCTGTGAATGTTGAAGATCTGGATGCCATTAATGTAAGTGATATAACTCTTTATAGTTTTGAAACAAACAAACAGCCAGAGATTGTCCAAGCACAATTCCACCACCTTATTGATGAAAATGATGAAGAGGCTGAAATTGATGATCTTTCAGAGCCTGAAAACTACTCTTTGACTGAAAATTCCCTGACTTATCAAGCGAAGATCAGCTCTGTCAGTCAAGAAGTAATTGATTTGAGAAGAGAAGAATGGTTCACCAAGCCTGAAATTGAAGATCAGACTCCTTTATTCCAAAATATCTCACAACCGAAAAGGAAAGAGTCTGATCGTCACATCATCAGCCAGAAATTCAATGCAGCTATTCATGCCTTTATGATCAAAAGGAGAGGGGGCAGTATCTCATATATACACAAACGTGATAGCTTCAAGACCCTGCCCAGATGGGATCTGAGGAGGTTGTCAGAGCTCCCCCTTATTGATGAAGACCGAAGTTCAAGGGCAATAAATTTGAAGATGATGCTGCAGCAAGCTGCGAAAGACGACTTTGTGTCCTTTGGGTATATGAAAGGTGAAAGGAAGAAGTCAAGGACTGAAATTGATGAAACGACTGGAAAGCCCAAAGTCTACCTGAAGTTCAAACCAGCTAAAACAATGAACAGGGTCAGAATTCCAGATCAACAACTTTCAAGGCTGCAGTCATTCAAGAAATGGTTTTATGATAATCAAACCGGTGAGGCAGTTATCAGATTTGGAGAAGATGCTGAGATTAGATTGTTTGATCCAATGGAAGTCTTTTCATTTAGCAACGACGATCTAAAGACCTTGTGCGAGAATCCAATCCGATGCGGGGCAGGAGAAGACACAGCTGAAGAGGCAAATCTGTTTATGAGAGTTGCCAACAAGGACCGGGGGACTGTCAAAGAAATCAAGGATTTAGCACAAAAGGTAAGGGCTGATGAAGACAGAATGGAAGAAGATAGGGATTTGGCAAACTAGATGAACAAATCTTGGGGCGGTCTTGGAGAATCATCTGAACAAGTTGTGAAGCCGGCTGATGTCCCCGTTGCTAATGAGCCAACTGTTTTGGGGGAATCAGAGGCAGATGTCCCCGCTGCTGATGAGTTAAATGTTTTGGGGGAATCGGAATGGAACAAAGAGCCAAGCCCGAGTGATGCCGGAGCTGAAGAATGAAGATCAAGAGGCTGAATCCCTCCCTAGGGGGAATATTGAAGATCAATGTAGGGAGGAATTTATAGTTTTGTTAAGACTACTTGTTTAGACTAGTTTCAATTGTAATCTTGTCTTTTGGGTAGTTAGCGAAACTACCGAGCGAAACTGTTGTTTCGCTCGGTATCTAGATTAGTCTGTCTCAGTGACAGTTTCGCCTGGCCAGCGAAACTACCAGCGAAACTGTCTACTGATGTGTATAAATAGTATCCTTTGTGCACCTTTATGTAACTTTTGCAACATTCTCAACCCTAATACAGATTTCTGCAGTTTTGGTAAGTTTGGTGACGGCTAGGAGCATTCTATTACATCTTTGTAGCTTTTTGTTCATCTCTTATCATTCTTTTGATTGATGTTGTGATTGTTCAATACTAGAAACCCATTTTAGCTATTGGAAATCATCATCTATTGTTGTTTGATTGGTTTTCTTCTCAAAACACCATCATTAGCACTGATTAAGATCAGTGAGGACCAACAAGAATCATGGGCTTGAACCAAGTTATACTGAAAAGGAAAAGAAAACAGTAGTGTAAGCATATAGTTGAATACATCATAAACAATGAGCAAATTTGGAAGCAGATGTACTCTCTGCTCCACCGACAAAAAAAAAAGCAAAAACAGTGTGGGACAGATATCATACCTCGCAGTGGTGTCTTTTGGCACACCGACACACCCAATACTTTTGATAACCATTGAGCTTAAGAACCTCTGTTAATTCTCGCTAAACTTCAACCTCACCTATTATCACAAAACCATTCACAATCAGACATATAATTTAATATCCTTTTGACAATAAAGTGAGTCTCAAGTAGGTATATATACTCACAACAGTACTGAGAGAATTCATCATTTTTTCCTTCTCGTTAGCTGTCTTTTTGTCAACTTTGAACCACTATACCAACAATGATGACAATAAACTGTCTTTCTGGTTTGGCAAGAAACTAATCAGAAGTGATACAACTGATCAGAGGTGTAAATGTATCTTTAAGCACGACAACAAACTATAAATCATAAATCAAATTAAAAATCAATTTTAACCAACTGCAGGGAACAAAAATAAAGATCTAGTGACTACATTTGAGACAATTGAAAGTCTGATACACAACTAAACTCATACTAACCACGGTAGAAAGAATCCATCAGAGAAGAAAAGAGACTGGAGATCTGCAAAGAAACTGCAAAGAGGGTTTAGTAAAAAGAAACTGGATTATGAATCAGCATAAATAACTTACACTTAAAATAGGTTTGGCTCTGCAAAGTTTTCGGGGGGTCTCGAGATCTGATGAAGAAAAGAGAGAGAGAGAGTGATACGAAAACCATCAGAGAAACTGTGAACGAACCAAATTCGAGCCCTCGCTGATATAGCCCTCATCGAAGGTAGCCAGGCGCATCGCCAGAGGTCACTCCCTCATCCCATTCCTCTTGAGTTGCTCTCAAACACTCCATCTGAAACCTGAGGTCCAAAAACGTGCTCAGAGAAGATGAAAACTAACAGATACAACAGTTTGATTTGCAAATCAATCATCTTTTAGGGTTTCTAAAGAAAGAGGGCTCGATAAATACCGAGAGAGCTTCAGTTGGATGATGATTTGGCTGTCGTGGAGGAAAGAGAGAGACGACGATCATTGAATCGGTTGTGGCGGTGGAATGAGAGAGCCAGTGTCGAAGCGATTCGTTGAAGAAGAACCCGCCGGTTAGGGTTTTCATCCAGACGGAAGACGGGAGAGCGAGAGAGGCAAGCAGCGAATGAGAAAAAAAAACATTATATATCTAGGGTTTGTCTCAAGTAAGCAGTGAATTTTTCAAATTTTCAATTGGCCGCCCATATTATTTCACGGTTGTTTGAAAGAGTCTTAATTTTTCAACACTTGTGCTTTAAGGGTTGTACAACATGCTTCAAGCAATTGTACAAGTCTTAAAATTCAACAAGTTGAACTTTCTCTCTCTAATATACATAATAAGATATTATAGATTATAGATAGAAATTCATTATATACATATATATGCACCCCATATAGATTTTAAAGAAAAACTATACTTTGAAATCTTTTATTTTTGTAAAAACTATTTAACTGATTTATATGTAAGTTTATCTATACTATCTTAATATATATATATATATATGTATATATATATATATATATATATATAAGAGTAAGAAAGTTAATGTGTTGAAATTTTAAGAGTTTTACAACTTTAAAAGCATTGTGTACAAGTCTTTTATGCATACAATCTTAAATATTAGGTTGAATAAGTGCTTGGTTTCGAATCTCCGCAAGGTATACTGACATGGAAGAAACCTCGGTTCTCAGGTCTGACTTCCTAATTTAAGCAATTCCTGTTCACCCTCATCTCATATCACCCAAATTGGTTTCCTGGTATTCTTCTTTCTCCCTTTTCTTTTACACAGAGCCTTAATCTAGCTATCTTTTTCACAGTGACTTTGAAGAAAGTAGAAATCCAATGGTTCCTCTCAACACCATCGCTAATCTGACGGTTCATCACAATCCTTTCACATGGATTGCTCTTAATTTGGAGGTTTTTTCTTGCAGGCCTCGGCGCTCCTATTCTATTCATCCCTGCTCTCTCTCGTTGAACACTTAGCGTCTGAGAGCCGTTGTTGCTACTCCTCCATCTTGAACCATCGTCGTCACCACTCTCTCCGCTGAACACTTACCGTCTGAGAGTCATCACCGCCGTCGTCACTCTCTCTTGATTCTTCAACCATGAACTAAAAATACGATGAGATAAGAATTTCGGCACTCTCTCTCTCGATTCCCTTCTGACCTAAGAAAATCGTCCTTTCTCTTAGAATGCAGCAGAAAACAAAGTAATTTCTGCTCCGTCTTCTCCATCGGCGACGATTTCAATTACGAGAGCTTGAATCCGAATATTTTAGGTACTAGAGTTCAGATTCGGTTTTGCTTTGTAGGGTTCTTTATCATTACGCCCGAGTTTTGGGTATAGCTATGGTGAAAATTGAAGATTAAAGCAGAAGAAAACACGGCTATGGCGATTTTTTGAATGATTTTGGTTTGATTCAGAGGATCCATTCAGGAGAAATGGTATGTATGTGTGGTTATGTAATTTTTTAGTTGTCTTTCTTGCAGGTTCTCAATAGTGTCGTTTTGAGTTCTTACCGTTTAATTTTTCTTTGAATTTGTAGGTTCTCAAGAGTGTCGTTTTGAATTTTAGTGTCGTTTTGAGTTCTTACCGTTTAATTTTTCTTTGAATTTGCAGGTTCTCAAGAGTGTCGTTTTGAATTTAACAATCGATTTGAGATGTGAGCTCCTCAATTCGTTTTGAGATTCGAAGAAACCCCAAGGGATTTACTGTGAAACGTTTTTGGATTCCGTATGGAGTTTAGTCAACGATTCTTCTCTTGGTTTAGGATAAGTAGGTGAACTTTTCTATACCTTGACTTTAATTTTGACTTTTAAGCAGTCTGATTTTACTTTTGAAATTGTTCGTGTTAAATTATGCTTAATTGTATGTTTTTGATTGGTGTCTTAGCATTTTTGAAGTTGTTATATGTTGTTCGTGCATTTTGGTTATGGTTAATCATGGAATCTCAAAGTAGGCGGAACAAGGCTCAATCAGTAATCTTTCTTTTCAATTTCGTATTTTAAATTCTCAGCAAATTTCATACTACATGGTCATGTAAGGTTTTGGGTAAAATAATTCTGGATGCTTTGAAATAGGTTGGAAAGGTGTAAATGAAATGGTCTTTCATTGTATATGGCTATAATATCTATGGTCATTTGCAGTTGACAAAGTTATGCTCTATTCTTGTAGGAATCCAAATCCTCACAAGGGCTCAAACTAGCCATCCTTTAGATCCGTTATCAACTGTTGAAATCAAAGTTGCAGTGGCAACCGTAAGGGCAGGTGGATCAATTCATGTGGTATTCGTTCGATTATAGTGTCATATTTAAAGGGTTTTAGATTTTGGTAATTGGTATACTCACTGTGATGGGTTTCCTGAATTTTTAGCTTTTCAGGTCAGAGATGGCATGCGGTTTGTCAAAGTGGTTTTGTACAACATTTGTTAGGCCATATATCGTTCTTTAATCTTTTTCCGTGTTGTTTGACTCGATCCTTTTCTCATGTGTGGTTCAGATCCGAGCTTAGCATTCTTGATCTATGGTTGTGGAAAGGTTTGTTGTATATATTCGTTTTCATGCCTAAATATCTATAACACTGGATTCAACATCCATATATGATTATAGATATTGATGGATGTGCTTGTTAGATTTCTTTTTTTATCAGTTTATTACTTCTTGATAAAAGGATCCTTATTGAATGTATCCTCAAAAAGTCTCCAGGTATGAAGATTTTTGGTACTGCTCTGTATGTTTTATATTGCTATTCAATATTTAAGATTCATTCAAGCTTTATTTTTTATGAAGAGTTCATTTTATACTGGATTTTTTTTTTCTGAATGGTAATATCTTTCCACTTATAGAAACATATGGCACGTGATCCTTGTGTCAAGCTACTTAAAAATCACCTATATGGCCCGTGATCCTTGCGTCAAACTGTCAGTTTTATTGAGCTTGTCAAACGATTATTTTTCAATAAATGGGTCAACTAGTTCGGTTTTATTATTATTCTGATAAACAGGTCAGATTTATAAAAGGAAAAAAAGGTTGTACCTGCAGAGATAATAATTCAGTTAAATTATTTATTTTGTCGTTAGTAATTGATTTCTCAGTTGATACAAAGTTGCAGGAATTTGATGGGTTTTAAGGATAGCATAGCATTTTATAGTTGGTTCAAGTTATAGATTATTTCATTGCTTAGCATCTGGGTGTTCATTTGAGCTTCATGCATGTTTTTAAAGTGTTTTGGTTTTCGTCTAATCATCTTTGTTTGTTAACAAGCAGGAATCACTATGTATTTTTCCAACAACAAAATGATATGGTTTTGAATTCCAGCCCAGTTCTACCATTCGATTCACTGTCTGTACATCATTTGTTGGTAAGACTTTGGTGGTGTTGTTTAGTTGTATTAAAATGGGCGGGTTAGGTAATGGGTTAGTCCAAGGCGATCAAAAATACTTTTTTTCAAATGTTTTTGAAATTTCTGTTATCTTGTATGTTAAATGGACTACAAATAAAAATTTATTATTACATTAGTAACATGGTAGTTTGAATATGTATATATAGATATGATCATAGGTTCAAAGTCTTTGAAATATATTATGAAATATATTAATGATTATGTGAGTTTTACTGATGGATGACTACTTCTATGAGTTCTATCTTATAGCTGTTTAACCATTCTTTTGGAACTAATGAAGGTTCTATCCTTTTTCTTTCTGTTCTTTATTGCAATTTACTGTTGGTTAGCTTTTCATCCGGTGACGAAGATGATCAGAAGACTGCACCTGATAAGGCGCATGGAGGAGGTAAGGTTGATGATGATAAATTTCCGGAAGGGGCATAACCTACTAAATGGAAGCAAGTCAACGAATCTGAGGTACATTATGTTTTCAATGCATATGTATTTGCTTAATAGTTAGTAATTCAGCCACTGCTGTTGTGCAACAATGGATTACAGGACATCACGTGTTTATACTTTATATAATTGTTATGAATTTGGTTGCAAGGGTTTAGGCATTATGTTGATTGATGTATTTGTGACCGAGCTTACCTTAATTTCGCTCAAAATTAAAAGGTAATATGTACTTCTAACTTCATTTAAATGGTGTCTGTTTTACTTGGTCTATCTCATGATTTGATGTCTAATCGTTACACATAACTTATGATGCATGCTTCTGTTTCTGCATTTTAAATGTTTACTTTCGGAGAACAATCGAATTGGTGTTTTTGCAGCTTGCTTAACGGGTGCGTGCGATGAGGGAGTCGAAAGTAGTTCCAGCTCCTGTAGTTAAAAAAATTGAGAGGAAACAAACAAAGGGGCTCAACAATTTACAGTCCTTGCCACGTGGAATGGAGTGTATTGACAGTTCCAATAATTTGATATTCTCTCTGTATTTAGTTTTAGTTTTTTCTCTGTTTTTTTTTCTAGCAGCCCCACATGAAGATGTTGAAGTATCTCAAAATGTATTGAGTTTGAAGATTGACAAAGGGAGATATTGAGGATTGCAATTCAATGAAAAAATAAAGACATTTGGATGAAATGGATGGCAGAAAAAAGAAGCATTTAGATACCTTATGTTATGGAATTTGAGTTGAGTTTGTTTTGGATTTTGTGAAGTATTATTTTTTACTTCGGTTTTGGAATTTGGATTCTGGCACTAAACCTTGATATTGGGATTTTGTGATGTATTTTTGGTGAATTTGGTTTCTAATATGATAAGTTCTATACATTTAAATGATCATTATACATTCCCATATATTAAAATAAAATAAGTAAAGAAACTACATGAAAAAAATAACTTTCTTTAGAACAAATTATTCACGGGCTCAAAATTCATACTCTTAAATAAAATAAATGAATTTTTTTACGAGTTGACAAAAACTGATCTCATCACAATAGAAGTAGTTGACACACGGATTTTTAGTTCAAAATTACTATGTTTATGACTTATAGTTTATCATTCTTGTGTTTGGATATTTATTTTTAAATTACTATGTTCATAACCAGTTGCCCAACTTTATTCGTGACATGTATAGACTACACCGATGCTACGAATAAGAAACTAAAAGACGTACAATACAATGTATCCGAGAGGATTGATAAACTATCAGAAAATAACTCATGTGTTGGTTAATTGTTGGTTAATTCGGGTGTTTGTTGTTATTTGTTTGAGTTCTAAAAACACGAATATCTCAATGTAAATTGTCGTGCCGCCATAACAAGCGCACAAATGACGAATAATGCCCTATAAACCGTCGCGGCCGCAACGCGCAGGCACACGGCTAGTATATATATATATATATATATATATATATATATATATATATATATATATATATATATATATATATATATATATATATAGGGAAAGGATCATGCGAAAACGCATATATTTTGCGAAAACGCGAAAACCATCTTAAAACCAACATAACTTTTTCATATGTTAATATATTTCTTAAAAATTTTCACCAAAAGTCTTATAATTATGTTATCTCTAATTCTATAAATACAAAAAATAAAAAGTTAATGTTTTTTTAATTTTTATTTTTTTATGTGATGCACATTTGTACCATAAAAAAACTCATACTTTAGTATGAGTTAATATTTGTTTTCTCTAAAACGCGTCATATGTGTTATATTTCTGTAATTTTTTTAACGATACACATGTGTACCACACCAAAAAAACCCTCATATATGTGGTATACATTACTAGTTTTAAAAATAAATTGCACCATAAGTCTTATAGTTATGTTATCTTTATATCTAATGAAAAAATAACACTTTAGAACTTTTTTTTTAATTATATGTTGCACATGTGCACTATGTTTCATTATCATTAGTACCATAAATGTTTTAGTGTTTTTATTATGTTTTTAACATAAGGAGTGTTTTTACACATGATAATTCGTTTTTGTGCAGTAGTAATGATGATGATACACATGTGTATCACACGTGCTACACATTGTATCACACAGAAAAAAAACGTTAATTTTTTTTAATATTTGTGTTCCAGAATTGAAGATAACGTAATTCTAAGACATTTGGCGCTAAGTTTATGAAAAAACATTAACGTATGAAGAAGTTATGTAGGTTTTAATATTGGTTTTCGCGTTTTCGCAATATAAAGGGTTTCGCAGGATCCTTCCCTTATATATATATATATATATATATATATATATATATATATATATATATAGTGAAAAGTTCATTGTAGACACCCTCATAAGTGTAGACATGTAGACACCCTTTTTCACCATTAGATCTCTTGATCTAATGGTTGTGATTAATTTTCTTTTTTCTTTTTTTCTTTTTTCTCATTAATTAGAAACTTTCACATGTGAAAAAGAGCTATTTCACATGCGAAAGTGTCTACAATGAACCTCACCCTATATATATATATATATATATATATATATATATATATATATATATATATATATATATATATGAGCAAAACTATTTTAAGTAACTAAATCCCATAATGTGTTTGATAACTTTAAATTTTTAGTGTAACATCATTATAATTTAATTTGTAAATGCTCAAACACTAAGTATTTATAATCAAAAGTTATTCATTAATTAAATAACTTAACTAGAAATAATAACTCAAAATAACTCAAAAATCTTATTAACTAAAATTCAAGATTGTTACTCCTATCTATGACCCTTGCTTGACTTTACTTTCGTATGAGTGACCACTAAAAAATCCGTACATATACTAACCTTGAGAGTTGAGTGATCCTTATGAGGTGTACAAGCTTGTATAAATCTGAAATTTCCAGTGAACTTATTTGTAGCTTTCAATACTTCAATAAAAATAGAATAAGCAAGTAAAATAGAGATAAAGGGTCAAAGTAATTAAAGACAAGTTTTTGAATACGAGACAGAGGTCACATCAGATTTAGGAAGCCCTCTATCCAGGCTTCGGACATTAGATTTTTTCTTGAGGACAAGAAAAAGTTCAAGTGTGGGGATGAATGATGTGCATTAAAATATGCATACTCTTATATTAAATATTCACCACAAAATGGGATGATTATGTCTAACTATCAACACGACAGTGTTGTATTGTTTCCTTTTAGTTTTCCAAAATAATCTAGGTCAAATTTACAAAAGAAGCCAAATAATAAGGAGATATGAAGAAAAGATGTTGAATCCTGTAATTTATGGCCAAACATGGCTCGTGTTCACCCAGGCATGACCAGTGTTCCTACCTCTGCTGCCCGAAAAAGCCATCTTCTAAAATCTGACAAGCATGCCCCGTATCCCTGACAAGCACAACCGTGCCCTGACGCACACGGCCTGTTCCCCTGACACTCCAAGATTCTTAGAGATTTTTTTGATAAGCACGAACCATGCCCTGACAAGCACAGCCCGTATTCCCAGCGAAGACTTGCCTATAAATACCAGCCCAAGCCCTCTATTTCAAGCCGCTTAATTCTTCTCTCCCTCTAGTTTACTACCACGTTTTACATCTTTTGAGCCACCTGTTTTTCGCATTTTGGTCATTCGTCAAGATTGTAAGAACATTATCTTAAGTAGAATTTGATTTGCATTTATCTATGAATCTTTTATCTTCCCTTAAGCATATCTTTAAAGCCATGTTTGGCTAAATTCTTACACTTGTTTTGGATAAATGAATCATTGACGGGTTGGTAAAATGAGTTTATAAACTCACCTTAAGGTGTGCAAAAATGACTTTATGAAAACTCTTTTCATTGAAAGTTTATTGTCATTCTTTTCAACAAACGTGCCTTGTGTATTGCGGATTATTTGAGGAGTCGAAAGCTAATCAGTTCGACATGTGACACCAAACCGCGGGACGATGCATGATCCTTATGGTGACTCACACCCCATGCAAAGCAAACTCGGTTTTTACGCATGTGCGGTATGAAGGTATTAGTTGGGATAAAGGGTTGATAAAATTTTACCAACGTGTAGATCCGGTGGTGAATGCGTTGGTGGACTTGGCTCTGGTTACGACCCTCCATGTATGTGCAAGATCGGTACATAGAGGAAACGGAACTTAGCCCCTTAAAAGATGCTTTTTCATAATAAAAAAAAACCGATGCGTGGGTTGTTCCCCTGCTGGTTCATAACAACGTATTTGAGTGTAACAGTACTTTGACCATAAGGCCCTATAACTAAATGGAATTAGCGCGCACTACATGTATTCCTAACATCATGAGTACTCCTAGTATTCATACCAAATGGGTCATTAACGAGATGAAAGTGAGATGAGATTTGAGGCTGAAAGGCGGTCTCTTTGCCTGTTGGTGACAATCTTAAGGAAAAGTTATAAATAAACCATTTACCAATATAACCATTGACAAGCTCCCCAAGCAATCTTATCTTCGACTGAATTGAGTGAAACCCGTTTTATCTTTCTTTTCTTATTATATTTTATTTAACCGTACTTTATTAAGTTATCTATCTCTTCACAGTAGATCTGGTTAGCTATCAATAAAGATGAAGTATCAAGATCCCTCATTTGCATAAATTTTGTACTTGGACGATCTCGGTATCTTACATTCGCTGTACTACGCCGCGATGGGTACACTTGCCCGTGTATGTGGTGTATAGTGATTGTTTGTTATTGTGTTTATAAATTTAAAGGTTAAATGCAATAGTGGTGTTGAAATCGACACATAATTGTCATATTTTTATTTACACCCAGACGCATAATACATCCTACAAAAGGTTCAAAGTATATCAAATGGATGTGAAGAGCACATATCTTCATGGATATGTCAAAGAAAAAGTGTATTAATGCCAACCTTGAGGGTTTAAAAACTCAAATCACCCAGAAAAGGTGTGTAAGTTGAATTAGGCTCTCTATGGATTGCATTAAGCTCTGAGAGCATGGTATGCTACACTATCCGCTCACCTTCTAGAAAATATGTTTACTAGAGGAAAGATTGATCAGAACTTGTTCACAAGAAGATCATGAGAGGATTTGCTTCTTGTATAATATATTTGGATGACATCATATTCGGTGTGATAGACGATGGTCTTTGTGAGGAATTTACAAAGGTGATGACCTCTTGAGATGAGTGCTATGGATGAGTTAAATTTCTTTCTTGGATTGCAAGTCGATTAATATAACAAAGGAATCTTGATTCATCAAGGGAAGTACGTCAATGACATTTTGAAGAAGTTTAAAATGACTGACACTACCCCTATAACCACTCCTTCATCTGTTACGTTGAGTTTATCATTCGACACTCAGGGAGTTGATATTGATCAGACTTACAGTTAGTCAATGATTGGCTCTCCGATGTACTAGACTGCTAGTCAACCAGATATAATATTTGTTTTGTGTAGTTATGCCAGGTACCAAGCAAATCCAAAGCAGTCTCATCAAGTTTCTCTCAAAAGAATCTTTCGGTATCTGAAGGGTAGACTAAAATTAGGCATTTGGTACCCTAATGATGATTCATTTGGTCTTTATGCATATGCTGACACTAACTACGGAGGATGCTAGTTAGATAGGACGTCAACATATGGTGGTTGTCAATACTCAGGAAGCATGCTAGTATCTTGGCAATGCAAGAAACAAACCACTGTTTCCACTTCAACAACGGGAGCTGAGTATATACTGCTGCTTCTAGTTGCTGTTCTCAGGTCATTTGAATACATATCAGCTTCGGGACTATGGTTTGAATTTCCTCTCCACTCTTATCCAAAAAAAAACAAAACTATTTTCAATTTTGGTTTTATTTCTTAAAAGGCATCTCATAAAAACAACAAAAATATTTTCATGTGTGTTCTAAATTGTCTTCTATTTTTATATATGTATTTTGAGTACTTATTTTCCTTCCTTTCTTAGTAAATTTATGTTTTTGTTAGGAATAAAGAACACTGATATTATATTAATGGGAGTGGATTAAAGATCGGCTAAATAGTTTTTACAAATATATATATATATATATATATATATATATATATATATATATATATATATATATTAGGGGAGAAGCTTGGGAAGACTAGATGGAAATAAATTGAGAAAGTATGATCTGACCATGTGAGAAATTGTTGGAGCTAAAATCTGGGTGACTGACCCCATCAAATATATTTACGAAGCATTCAGTTGAAGAATTCATTGTGATTTGATCTAGAGACTGGGTTGTGATGATCGAGGCTTGCAAGTTTGGATCAAAGACGTTTTCTGGAAAAGTTAACCATTCGGGTTAATGGTCAACGTAAAGTCAACAGAAGATCGGTTCGAGCGAGTAAGCTTCATATTAATTAAATAAACTTTATTTAATTTATATTTATTTTAGTTGTTTTTATTTGAAATTTGCTCATTGTATTTGTGTTTCATTAGTTAGCGGGTTAGTGAGCACAAGGGCTTTCACTATAAATAGAGGTGTTAGCCTTCATTTGTAAGATTGATGATTCTTTTAGAGTAATGAGAGCACACCACTTTAGAGAGAGAGAGTTTCTCATCTTGGGTTTCTGATCAACTAAAGATGGCCATGGATTTCTTATGAGAGATTGTTTGTCATGATTTTGTTTGTAATTATTCGGTTCAATGAAATCATTCAACTTTATTATATTTCTTGTTTGATTTCCTAGATTCTTTGTAAGGTCCGTAATAGATTTTAAATGTTTTATGACATTTACTAACGTCTGAAATTTGGTCACGAAAAATTTAGCTTTTGTAACTAAATGATTTATTATAAATTTATTATTATACATATTTTGGTTATTTCATTTAAAAAATAATTCTTAGACTAAATCAAACTTTTGTAAAATTTCGGCATGACTTGTTCATAAGTGTAAGAATCTTTACGAAGCTCAAACTGTGAAAATCATATCATAAATTCCAATCATAATTAACCAAGAAAAAATAAATGATTAAGAGATCGCAACCAAAATACCATGGAGGTTCTGGAAAAGTTCCATTGCTTGAGTGTTCGGTTCTTTGCTTGCGCACGATCTTGATCCGGAGCTATTCATGTTGCTTACCTAACATAAACACCATTGCTTGCGTGTTTATGACATTATAATCATTATAACCATAAAGGAAATCAATATAATTCAAATAAGAAAGCAAAGTTGCTGCACGTGAGAACGTCGCATGTCGCGACAGACTCAGACCATCCTCTCGCGACACGTCTTGGACCTTGCGTGTCACGAAAATTGTTAACAATCTCCTTGCATGGCGCGAGGAGCTCCATTTATAGAAAAAATTTAAATTTTTAAGCTGAAATCATTTATGATGTAGTTTTCATTCTTTTGCACCAATTTCCAATTCAATCATCGAAAAGGCTTTGGTTACACCTGAAACACTTCAAAACTTGTCAATATACATATATAGGCACACAATGTGTGCATAACAATTTCATTAGGAAATCCATCAATTCATCTTTTTGATTCAACTGCTTACACCCGCTTAACTCGTTTTTTCTTACCAAAACATTTTGAAACAGTTCTAATTAGTCAGGTATTCATAACAACCCACTCCAACTGTTTTATATCCGTTATTTCACAATCCAAACAAATCCATGTTCAACATACCATTGAATTCTCAATATCTATAGTTTATCCCAAATTTTAACCTGCTTCAATATTTAAATTATAAAAGAATTATTTAAATTGTGGTTCTTCACCATTATCGTTCTAATCATTTTAGATATGTATGTAAACATATCAAATCAGTTAAAAAGTAAGAACCAACTTTACAATGAATTCCTCGTTAACCCTTGTTTCACCCGTTTGACTTGTTTAAAGCCCCTTTCTAAGTTTTAGGTGGCGTTTGGTTCACGGAATATAATGTAATTGGAATTGTAAAGTTTTCCTTTTAAAGTTGTGCTTAAGTTGGGTAAGGAACGAGTTTGGAATACAATGAATTCCTTTAATCAATGGAATTCGAGGTCATGTAACTTTCCTTCGTTAAAGTGAAGGATTTCTAAATTCCATTGAGTAAAGGAATTCATTGTATTTCAAGCCCCTTCCTTACCCAACTTAAGCACACAACTTTAAAAGGAAAAATATTCCAATTCCAATTACATTACATTCCGTGAACCAAACGCCACCTTATTGTAAAGATTTGAACTTTACGTGGTAATTAGATTCACCATGTCTGCATCTCGTCTTTATAATTAAATATATTTTTCATTCTTCACCCGTCCCGTGGGATGGGTTTTATCTACTAAAATTTGTTTATCCATTATGTCCAAATTTGACCCATTTAGGCATTTGGCGTGCCTACACATAATGGGTCACTTATAATCAGAGTTAGCATACTAATTGTCACACCTTAAATGTTTAAAACCATATTTCTAGATTAAACTCCCCCCGAAGAAGGTTCATGTACTTTTCATCATACTATTTTCTGGCTTATAATGATATCATACAATTGTTGGATATTAGATGTCCTGACCTGACATTTAACGTAACCGACCCGGTTTCAACCCGAAGGAGTTACACCGGAGTCAACGAACTAAATAATTAATTACTAGTTAATTAATTAAATTAAACGGTTAAAAAACTAAATACTTGTTATTTATTTAATTAAATATGACGAAACAAATTTATCGTAAAATAATTTACGAGAATTGTCGGCGGGATATTATCTAGTCGTTATCGGTTAACGAACTAGTTATATCGATGGGTTTAGTATGACGGACCTCGAGTTGGGCTTTAGTTGACTAAAAGCCCGACGAGAATGATTAAAAGGGAGGGATTAGGGAGGAGAACCATAATCCATGATTTTTGGCTCCTCCTCCCCTCTCCCTCTTTGAGTCGCCGCCCACTCTCCCTCTCCTTCTCCCTCTCTCCTTCTTGGCACAATAACCACCACCATCCCCATCGCCTTTTTCGACCGCTACGGTAGTATAACGTGATCCATGTTTGATTTCCGCCGCCATGACGTTAGAGACCACCGTCGCCGCTGCTAGATTTGCCACCATGGAGGAAAGAGCCGCCGCGGCTCGTGCCGCCATCGCCGCAATGTCTTTGGTGAGGACCACCGTGTGGTGGTTCTCGCTTTACACGCGCCACGGAGGCCAGTGTTTGAGCCTTTGCGTGCCACCATGGTCGAATCGGGTGAAAACCCTAAGTGGCAGGCACCATTGTATGCCGTCGCCGTTACGCCACTTCCTCCGCCGCCTCCACGCATGACAAACGAAGTCGTTTATGCAATGGTTTTGTCGTGAAGCATGACGGAGCCATTCGATTGGATTGCTATGTGGCATAGCATGGTTTCGTTATCGCCACCACCGGCAGTTCATGAGATGAACGCAACCGTGGTGCCTGAGGCCCCGTCTTCAAATTCGGTTGAAGATTTGACTCGCTGGTTTGAGTCGGGCGTTACCGATGATCCTAGCACCAGTTCGTCGAACCCCGTTGTCTTGAACGGCTGTTTGGACTCCGCCAAGGTAGATCTAAATTATTTAGATAATTAAATTTATTACTTAATTTATTTATGTATTTATGCGTACACGGTGATCAGATCCTGTCTTCGGTTTTACTAAAAGTTTCATTGTAAATCATTTTTTCGCTGTGTAATTAATTCTCATTAATTACCCGTATATTTAGTCAGTAAGTAATTAAAAAGGGCAACCCGGATACCTACTGTAAAACCCAACAGTGGTATCACCACGTGTAAATCAAAATCGGTCTTTTCGTAACTGGTGGTTCGCAATTTCGCTTTGTTTCTAAATTGTGAACGGAATTACTTGTCTAATTCTTTTTAATTAATTGTGTGTTATGTGTTTGAACTTAAAATCTATGTGACTGACGCCATCAAATCTGTTTACCGAAGCATTCGACTGAAGAATCCATGCGAATTGATTCAGAGACACGGGTTGTGATGCTCGAGGCTTGCAGTTTGTACCGAATACCGTTTTCCGAAAAAGTCAACCGTTCGGGTCAACGGTCAACGTAAAAGTCAACGGAAGATCGATTCGAGCGAGTCAAGCTTCGGATTAATTAAATCAACTTTGATTTAATAATATTTCATATTATTTGATTTACTTGTAGTTTTGTTCATTGTCTCTGAGTGTGGAGATGATGATTTTCTAGTAGAGTGTGAGATTTCTATTCTAGAGAGAGAGAGTCATGAATTTCTAGAGAGAGAGTGTTGTCATGATTTCTTGATTGTAACCATTTGATTAATGAAATCATTCGACTTGTTCATGATCTTTCTTGTCTTTGATTATCAAATATTCTTCTTCATCCTTTTATTTGGGTTTTCGAATCTGAACCTCGTTCTTGCTCAAGATCAGGATTCTTGATGTGAGAATCGGTCCTGACAAATGGTATCAGAGCGGGTAACCAATCAGATTACATCTCATGATAAATCTGGTCACTCGAATCTGAATTTTAAGCTTGAATTGAGTGAAAATGAGAAAACTCACTTTTTGAGACTTTTTCATAATTTTTCTTCATTTTTGGATGATTCTGGACAGATTTGATGTTTTGGATGTTAGATCTGGGTCCATTGACTTCATCTTGATGTTATTTCATGTTTTACTTCTGCAAATCTGTGGAGAAAATGAAGATCCGAGCTGTTTTTTCGTAACTGTTGAGTTTTTCCCGTATTTGGGGTTTTTTGAAGATTTTGGAGTTTGATTCTTCGTTTTTTGGGCATTTCTTCATGGATTTGGATGAAACGAGATATGATTCTTAGTGGAAATCGCATTCCGAATCCATTGGAAGCATCGGTTTCGTCTGAATTTCAACCATTTGGGCAGATCTGGAAAAACACACACTAGTGTGTGTTTCATGGTGTTCTTCGTGTTCTTGAGATTTTTCAGAATTTAAGGGCTGTTTTGATCCGATTTGCTACTGTTTATGGGTTGTTGGTGGCCACAATAGTCTCGTGAATGGTTTAGCTTCTCATTTCGTGCATCATTACGAGTTTTCCTTACGTTTTTGGGCAGATTCGAGTTCACCAAGTAAGTTCTTCATGTTCATCATGTTTTCCAGATTACTCTAAGGCTTTCCTTGAAGATATGAAGATTGCCTGAACGATCTGGTTCTGTTTGAAGATGTTCTAAACGACCAGGGTCGATCCTACTTAACGATCTGACCTTGAAGATTGTCTTAACGACCTGCCCTTGTTTCATAACGATCAGGTCACTTAAACCTAACGATCTGCTTATGTTCTTAACGATCTGGGTTCACTTGAGGCTTGTCTTAACGATTTGACCTTAAGTCTTAACGACTTGGTCCTAATCTTAACGACCTGGTGAGCTGATCGTTAAACGAAATCTTACGACTTGATTTTTGGGTTTTTGTTCGAGACTGTTTCAAGGGATTCTGATCATAGGGATGTGTAGAGGGTTGGATTACGAGTTCAGGGACATAAAAATCATCAAAATTGGTTGAGTTTTGACCAAGATATGGACGATTTACGTTATCCGGTGGGTATACGTTTTTCAGGCAAGAATCTCTGGTGAATTAGGGTTTCGGGAGATTGGAGACGACTTGGGAGAAGTGAAGGTGACGTGGCATACAGCCATTGGCTGTCAGAGAACATTCTTCTTTCTCTATTGTCGGATGCAGGTCAACATATCCTTTCTGTTGTCGAACCTCTATTGGTGGAGAAAGAAAGCGTGTGGCCCCACCTGGATTAAAGATTCGTTGAATGAGGTATGCGCTGCTGGCTTGTGATTGGTCTAGCCCCTTTTCACAAGGATTATGGTTTTCTTGAAGGATTTAATAAATTTAATTGATTTTCTGCATTTTTGTTAAATACGGGTATTTTCTTATCAGTTACTCAACGAGACTTAACGAGATAACGCCCAAACAGAATTGCGAAAATTATTTTTATTAGTCTCGGATTTATTCCATTTTATTGGGCTTCTCGTTTATTGACGTCACGCGCAACGTTTGCTATCGATCACTGATGGGTTAGCTTTATTATCCGGTTAATTACTCAGCTTTCTCGTTATATCTCACGGTTTTGTTTGTAGCTGATGCAGTGCTGATGTCAGCTAACCGGGTTAACTGGAATCTCAGTTAATTATGGAATTTATCCATTAAATCTCTCGGAGAGCCGTTTCTTGATGAAAATTGACGGAATTTTTCAGATTGAGCCGCTTTCACTAGTTAATTCAGAAATCTTCACGGAATATTATTCCGAGCTCGTTTTTCGTCAACCAAAATTACGAAGACTTCGGTTATGATCATTTTTCACCCAGGATCTCAAATTTTCTCCGATTTGACACTTTATTTTCGCATCCAACCCAGTCACGCAGAACAAGTGCAATATTTATGGATCATTCACAACTGTCAGCATCCGACGTCCGATTTTTCGCGAGATTGTCCGATTTCAAGATTATTTATCTGGTTTCTCTAGGCAATCGATCGCGACGGTTCAACTCTCCGCATCTGATTTTTACGCTTCCGACTTGATGTTTTTGGAGAGATTTAGAGAAATAAGAGGAATTATTATGGATTTGGATATCGGGTCGATTATCTGAAGTTTGAGCATTTTCAGTGTTTGATTGGTTTATCTGATTCAGTTTGTTGCGGTTATGACTCCGATGTTCAGCATTTTCTCAGTATTGTACCCAACCGTGTGAACCGAGTGAGGTCAGCACTTGGATCTCGACTGGAGCAACGAGAACAGAAGAAGCTTATTCAGAGGGGGAATCTCTATGACAGATTGTCTCCGATTTATCAGTTTCTCATTGAAGATGTACGACAGAGCGATTCTTTAGCAGTTGAACAGATTTGAAAGCATCAGTCAAGGGGGAATTGTTGGAACTTAAAATCTATGTGACTGACACCATCAAATCTGTTTACCGAAGCATTCGACCGAAGACCGTTTTCCGGAAAAGTCAACCATTCGGGTCAACGGTAAACGTAAAAGTCAAGGGAAGATCGGTTCGAGCGAGTCAAGCTTCGTATTAATTTAATCAACTTTGATTTAATTAATATTTCATGTTATTTGATTTACTTGTAATTTTGTTCATTTATGTTTCTGTTGTTAGCCACCCTCACTATATATATATAGTGATGGTGCCCATTACAAGAGCGAGTCTCTGAGTGTGGAGATGATGATTTTCTTGTAGAGTGTGAGATTTCTATTCTAGAGAGAGAGAGTGAGTCATGGATTTCTAGAGAGAGAGTGTTGTCATGATTGCTTGATTGTAATCATTCGATTAATGAAATCATTCGACTTGTTCATGATCTTTCTTGTCTTTGATTATCCAAGATTCTTCTTCATCTTCATCCTTTTTTTTGGGTTTTCGAATCTGAACCTCGTTCTTGCTCAAGATCAGGATTCTTGATGTGAGAATCGGTCCTGACAAATGGTATCAGAGCAGGTAACCGATCAGAGCGGGTAACCAACATATTATAACAAGTAAACACTCAAAGTAAGGATTCCAAGTTTAACATTAACTAAGTTATTACAAACCAAAATATTCAAATACATAAGTAGCAAAATACATGTTGGTTCTGCAGCTTCACCTGTGATCTTGTTCTTGGGTTCGTGTGTTCGTGTTATCACCAACCTCCAGGTTCCAACAATTCCCCCTGTGGTGGTGATGCGAACACCCTCCATCATCATCATCTTAACTGTCCAAGAAGCTTCAATAGGAAACGCCAGTATCTCCTAGCCAACCTGTTATACTTGCGGTCATAGCAGTAGATCTGGGTTTGCCACAACATCCAAAGATCTTTTCTTGTAAACTTCTTCAGATCTGAGTAGTGCCACATTTCAAGCTTCCTGTCTGAGCCTCTACACAAATGACTTATTCCACGACTGTCTATTTCCCATCTTTCCAAGTTCACCAGACTTTCAGTTTTCCTCCTTCCGGCGTTAATACATTCCCAGCTCCACCATTTAAGGAACAATAGGAAGTAATTTGCATCAACTACCTCATAGGGCTTCAGTCTGGGTGGAACAGTTTCAAGGCGACCATATAAGATCCAACGTAAGTAGCGGATGGGTAACAGCCTGAGCTCTATGGCAGCAAAGAGTCTGATTGGTTTTGCATTTTCTCGTTCAATCACTAACTCATGAGTTTGAGCACTGTAGTACCAATCCTTGATGGGATTTTTCTTCAGATTACCCTTAATCTTCTTAGTCTTTATGTTCTTGCCAATATTGGAGTAGATCTGCTTGTAAGGGACTTTAGCTCATTTGTTCTCAAACCGTTCATGTTCCTTCTTCTCTTGCTCTCTGGTCTGCTTATGATATCTGTTGAGGTATGTGTTATGCACTAAACTCTGAGCTATCGTAGTAATCTCAGCGTTTGAGTGATTGACAATGTCGAACCATCTCAATTCTTTAGGTTCCCAGGAGAAGAGCTTCATGAGGTCTCTGATAGTTGTGAAGAATTGAATGAACCCATTTCTTCTTTTAATGATGAAGGCCCCGAAATCGTGATCATTCTTCCATCCCAGTATTTTCATTGCATCAGGATGCTCGGAAGTAGAAGGCATCTCCTTCAGCTTACGCGCAGTAAACTGCATCATAGCTTTAGTGTGCGGGAGCATCTCCTTCCATTCGTCTACCAAAGTGGGAGTATCTCTGACTCGATGATTTTCTACCCTCTCCTGTTCCATCATGTTGATTTTTCTGTTCCGGGACTCAGCGTCATCATCCATGATTTTCTTGGCCATCTTTCTTAGTCCGGGCATTAGCTTGAATATGTAGTCTTTTCTTGCAACATTCCTGACTGATAAGAAGTCTCGAAGCTCTCGTTTGGTCATGGAGTTGACCTTGTCCTGGATAGATTTGGGACTAGGAGGGCTGGGCAGTTGACAATCTGGGTCGGCAGGGGGTGCCCGATATCTAGTATGCATTTGATGAAGTTTTTCCGACAAGCCGTCATTAAATTGGACGTAGTCTACATCTTGATATGTGTCAGCATACGGATTCACAAATGCCTTCTTCGGGTCTCTTAGACTACAGTCAGGGTTCTCCTTTTCTAGCTTTTCCATATCCATTTCATCAGTGTATATCTCAACAATTTGGTAGGTGTTGAAAGTCATGAGATATTGGAAGGATAAACCACGCTCTACCAGTGCTCTAACGTATCTTGCAGCCTCAGAGTGGTCATCAGGGTGTACACCATCGCCAGTTTCATTGGGAATCACCTGGATCAATGGGTCAGAGAGATTTGAGTTTGGTTCCATCGGCATTGAATCATTTCCCAAAATGGTAGTATTCAGGAGTCGAGTTTGACGAAGTATTTCTACTTCTCTATCATCCATCACCTTCAAAATTTCCTCTGCCCTTGCCTGTTGAGCTAATCTAAACTCTTCTTCTTTAGCTTTCCTCTTATTCTCTGCATCCTCAAACTCCTCTTGCGGTGTCATCTTCTGTTTCCCTTTGTCTCTACGACTCAGTGTTCGGGTGGTACCAGATAGACCTGTTTCTGCAAAAGTTCTCACAGCATTAGGTTGTTCCAGAAGCTCTGGATCCACCACGTTTACAGGTACGGTATCACCAACCAACGGTGATTCTGGTCAAGAAGGGAGACCCATAGGACGATATCTTAACCGTTCCGGAGCAATTTGCCTTATCCCTGTTTTGAATTCATGTTCTTCAAGGGTTAATGGATAAAAGCCTCTGTTTCGATCAATACTGCTTTCCATGTTCAATTAGTTTCTTCCAGGGTTTGCAGGACGATCATCAGGCTCTGGTCCAAAATTATCCTCGGGAGATGGTCTTCTCTGGACAGCTTGAGTAGCCATCACAGATGAACCAATGGCAGCTTCAGCAGAGTCGGAGGGTAAAGTAGAGGTTTGCTCTTCAGTGACATGGTCTAATGGCTCATTCTGATATCTTTTAGTGGAGGGTAATTCCAGAGCTAATTGATGTTCTTCCATTTCTACGTGTTCTCCCACACATGGCACTGCATTGATTGGAGATATGGGATGAGGGTGTGTCATATCAGCCTCTGTTTCTTCTTCAATTTCTTCTTCCTTGACATTGTCCAGGATGTGATTATCATACTCATCACCAGCAAACTCCAAATCTATGAAGTTTAGAGGGTTTGACCGGTTTACCAGCAGGTCAAGACGGTCACCCAACTCTTCAGCGTCATTTAAATCATCTGGATTTACTGAGATGTCTTCCACAGCTTGCTCTTCTAGATTTTCATCATTGACAGTCACAATGCTTCTGGAGCTGGGATCAGTAGCAAGCACAGTAGAATAGAAGTCCTTGAAGGTTTCTCTACCAGCATCCAGAAAGGCTGGGTCAACAGACATATGTTGAGTATCTTCCATTGCTGGAATCAGTGCACTAGAAAGGTTCGTCTGTGACGGTTGGAATGGAGGAGCAAGTTGGAGCTGTAATGATACACTCCTTGGAATGTCTGGAGCAACTCCAATTTCACCAGCAGTGATAGCCAGTGGGGCTCCTGAGGAAGAAGCTGCAGCAATTTCTAGTGCAGCCGTAGTAAATCTTGCGAGTTTTGGGTTTTCAGGCGGTGGCACCAGATTCTGTAAGCTGTTGTAGATCTGCATTTGCGTTTCCTCATCGTCACATGGTTCACTATTCAAGAATGCGTCACCATATGAGGCATCCACTTCGGAATCAGAATCATCATCATCAGAGTCGTCAGAATCACTGTCTTTTGGGCCTTTTTCTTCAGAACTTGGGAAAATTGATTCTTTTCCTGGAGCATGTGAACTCGGTTGAACAGATGGTTCAGTTGTTGAGGGTTGCTCACCAGCCTGAGTGTTTGTACCTGTATCCCCATCTCCGTCTCTACCATCTTTTGGAACATTCTTTTGCCTATCATTATGCACTTTATCAAGCAATGTCAGGACCGATTTCACATCGAGAATCCCGATCTTGAGCAAGAACAAAGGTGAGATGGAAGGAGACGGGATGAAGAGAATCAAAGATAATAAATGACAAGAAATGATAAGATCAAACGATTCATTGATTATTGTTGAATGATTACAACGAACCGAATGATTACAAACTCGTCATAGGAAATCCATGGTCACATTGGGTTGAGCTCAAACCCAATGTGTGACTCTCTCTCTAGAAATGATAGCTCACATCTCTCTAGAACATCCTTATTCATTCACTTATTCATCATCTATCTAATGGAGCTATCCCTTCCTATATATAGAGAGCCCATGTGCTCACTAGCCCACTAACTAGCTAACACACATAAAATGAGCTAAATACAAATAAACAAATGACATAATTATTATTAATTAAATCAAAGATGATTTAATTAATATGAAGCTTGACTCGCTCGAACCGATCTTCCGTTGACTTTTACGTTGACCGTTGACCCGAACGGTTGACTTTTCCAGAAAACGTCTTCGGTCCAAACTTGCAAGCCTCGAGCATCACAACCCGCGTCTCTGAATCAAATCACAATGGATTCTTCAACCGAATTATTCGAGAATAGATTTGATGGCGTCAGTCATACTTATTAAAAGTTCCAACAATTCCCCCTTGACTGACGCTTTCAAATCTGTCATACTGGTGAAGAACCGCTCTGTCGTGCATCTTCAAAGAATAACTGATAAACCTGGAATCTTTCTGTTGTAAAGGTTCCCCCTTTGAATAAGCTTCTTCTGTTCTTGTTGCTCCAGTTGAGATCCAAGTGCTGCAGTTCACTCGGTTCACACGGTCGGGTACAATACTAAGAATGCTGAACATTGGAGTCAAAATCACAACAAACCGAATCAGATAAACCAATCAAACACTGAAAATGCTCCAACTTCTGATAATCGACCCGATAATCCAAATCCATATATAGTTCCCCCTTTTCTCTAGATCCCTCTGAAAACATCCGATGCGGAAGCGGAAAATCAGATGCAGAGAGTGGAACCGTTCCGCTCAGTTCCGAAGAGAAAACGGTACTGAAATCCTGAAATCGGACAATCTTGCGAAAAACCGGAAGCCGGGTGCTGACAGTTGTGAATGATCCATAAATACTGAACTTGTTCCGCGTGACTGGGTTGGATGCAAAAATAATGTCAAATCGGTGAAAAACTGAGATCCCGAGCGTAAACGAGAAATTTATTCATAACCGGAGTCTTCGTAATTTTGGGCGAAGAAAATCGAGCTCGGAAAAATATTCCGTGAAGAATTCTGAGTCAAACGGTGCAATTTGGAATGAATCTGAGAAGACCGTAAATTTTATTCAAGTAACGGCCTTCCGTTAGAGATTTAACGGAATATTCCAATATTTAACTGAGATTCCAGTTAATTCGGTTAGATGACATCAGCACTGCATCAGCTAAACAACTTGAAGTGAGACATAACGAAACAGTCACAAACTTAACCGAGAAGTGAAACCAGTCCGTCAGTGGTCGTTAGCTAACGTGGCCTTGACGTCAACAAAAACAAGAAACCCGGTCGAAATAAACGGAATAAATCCATGACCAATAAAATATTTTCAAATTTTCGTTGCGGCGTTATCTCGTTATTCTTGTAAAAAAATTGATGAGAAATACCCCGCATTTAACGAAAATACTGGAAAAATTCGATATTATTTGTTAAGTCTCCACCAAGAAAACACAATCCTTGTGAAGGTTAATAGACCAATTAGAAAAAAGATTTCAATTAAATCTACGGTTAGGATTTATGCAATCTAATGGTCTGGAACTGTACTAGGATGCGGATCCGCGTGATAGAAGCTCTCCAGCCAATTAGAAATAAGTGCTGAACTGAGTCCAATGGCGCAGATCAATCAGATCTAACGGCTAAAAAACATGATCCAGGTGAGGTAGCTGTCCGCCAATCACTGTGCAACAGCAATCAAGGAGCCAACGGCTCTTTCTCTCGACTGGGACCCACGCGCTATACCTTTCAGCCACTCACAGCGCGACAACAAAAAAGGAATGCAGTGATTTGAACCGACAAGCAGGAGAGAGACACATTCTCTCACATCCAATGGAAACACGCCACGTCACCCTGGTCCCTCCCATGATACGTCCTCCTACCTCCCGAAACCCTAGTATCGGTCACCGGAAAACTTATAACCCCCGCCGGAAAATCGAGATTTCGCCCATAACTTCCTTATTACTCGACCGAATTCGATGATTTTGGTACCGTTGGACTCGTGTTCTCAACCTCTACACATCTAGACGATCAAAATCGTCTGAAAATTAGTCGAGTGAAAACCCAGTTGATGAGCTCAGATCGAGATCGCCAAACATTCGAAGTCGCCAACACTTATTCGAGGTCGCCAAGGTTATTGGCGAGATCGCCAAGTCCAGATCGCCATGAACAAACTTGAAATCGCCAAGATATGACTCGAGATCGCTAAGGACAAACCGAAATCGCCAAGGACAGATTCAAGTTCACCTGAGATCGCCAAGTACATCTTCAAGCTCTCTCGAGGTCGCCAAGAACATCTTCATCAGCTGTGAAATCGCCAAGGCAATCTTCAAACAAAAATGAAGAACACCAAGAACACCGTGAAACACACACTACTGTGTGTTTCTCCAGATCTGTCAAATCTGTTGCGAATCAGGCGAAACCGATGCTTCCAATGGATCCGGAATGCGTTTTCCTTCAAGATTCATACTTTATTTCATCCAAAAACACTGATTTTAGCACCAAAAACTCAGAATCAAAGCTCAAAAAATCTTCAAAACCCCAAAAACGGGAAAACTCTAACAGCTTCGTTTTTCTTGCTCAGATCTCGTATTTCTTCACAGATTTGAACATATGGAGCATGAAATCACTCTCCAAATGAACCCAATAACAAGAATCTATCATCAGATTCATCCAGAAATCATCAATCAGCTCCAAAAAATAAGAAAAAAGTAGAAAAAGTCTCCAAAGTGGGTATACCAATCAGCACCTCATTCAAGCTCAAAATCACAGATTCGAGTGACCAGATTCACGGTGAGATGAATCTGATCGGTACCCGCTCTGATACCATTT
>JBCNJP010000024.1:21395967-21419892 GCA_039602395.1 Deinandra increscens subsp. villosa | reverse complement strand
CTCCCTACATTGATCTTCAATTCTACATTCATTGTTGTTTTGTTTATGATTTCTCCTGTTCCATTGACTCATTTGAATTAGTCATTTGGAGTTATTGCAATGAAGATTACGATTTCTCATATTTCATACTTTAGGTGTACTCTGATGGTACAGTTAGATACTATCAAATTCTATTTTATTTTTATTGGTTTAGTTTTAGCCCATATTTTTTGTTAATTTCAAAATTAAACTCTGATTAGTCTGATCTTTACATCAAACCTGCAGGTAAATGTGGACAAACACCCGGCTCATCGGCTAAATCTGAATATTCTTCATTTTTAGTATGGTTATCTTCAGATTCAAATTTCTTTTCAAGCTGCATCTTGATTTTCTGAACTTCATTCATGGCAGCAGCTAAGGCAACAGGCTCAGGTTCAGTTTCTCAAGCTCGATCAAGGTCCTGTGAGCTAATAGCCCAAGCTATGGTGAAAGTTTGGAAAGAGAGTGTCATCACAATTCATGTAAGCTTCATTGTGTTTAGTTATCCTTATCTTTCGTTATTACCATTTTTAATATGTTTTAATTAACAATAGATCATTTCTTTAAAAAAAAATTGCAACATTTGTACATTGAACTGATGTAGGATGGGAAGACGGTATAATGAACTTGAATTTGTTTATAATACAAACAGAGTTTTGAAAGGTAAAATACGACAATTAAACATTACAAATCAAATAGAAATGTTATATGTCATGATTCTTTTTCTATCACAAGTACCTAATTCGAAATATGCTTTGTAATCTTGATACATTTTCTTAAAAATGCTTCTGTATAGTGATTTGTTTTTAAATTAGTTTGATAAACCTTGAATAATAGTTTGTATCTTAATCGTTGTTTTTAGTTGCTTTATTTATGGATTTAGGGATGGAAATAACAATTTTCATGATTTGGTTTGCTGCAGGGAATAAGCACAAAGATCAGGTTCTGTAGAGCTACACATGAAAGGCAGGTATTTGTAGTTAGTTTTGATTGTTTTTATTTTTGTTTTCAATTATGCTCATGTATGATGTCAGGAGTAATGTGTAGAAGTTATGTCACAATGACTAACAATCACAATAAGTCAAATGGCTTTTAGGAAAAACAAGAATGTGTCAAATTAGGAGCTGTTCGAATCAAATGTACACCACCTAGATTTATAAGTGTTTTGATTCAATCTATCAAGAAGGTACCATTTCATGTTTTATGGTTCTTTTTTCATGAAGTAAATATTCTGCACATGGTTCTTTGTATTTTACTTTTAATAAATCTTTCAGATTACAACTAAAACGATACTTATATATCCAAACAGTTGGCCACAAATCAACTTCGAACACAAGAAGGTACTTAAAGAATAATATCATTGCTTTTGTTCTCATTTATGTTTATTGTCGTATAGGAATCGATCCACGCAAATGGGAATCAATATTTGAAAGCTTTGAACAAGCAGACCCCTCAACAACTTGATTGTAAGCAATTACTAACCACATCTAAAAGATTGACGTTTTGGACTAATGGTACTTTACATATTTATGAATGTACATTATGATTTCAGTCATGGTGGATCTTGTCTTGGGCTGTACATTGTTAGAACTCTGGTAAGAAATGTAATCATTCCAAGTTTTCTAACCAGTTAATGCATAATGAAACCTGTTTGGTTTGGGATTTAAATTTTCAGAAGTGTCATAAAGAGAATTCTATTTATAGGTTATGATCCCATTCGGTGAAATCGATTTGTGATCCAACACTTTTTGAATAATACAAAACAGCAGGCTGTAAAATCAAAATCATATGAATCTGTCTTGATCTATTGGTTGGAGAACCAAAGCCCGGTTGGGGAGTTTCTGAAACGTTGATTTATATGCAATATGGATAGTGTGAGTTGCTTCTGTTACTCTTCTCATCTGAACTCATATCATTTATTAAAAAATCAATTATTATGCTTTATTATCAGGGCTTAAAATATTTAGTGAATTGTCCTTCACTTTAGCTAGCAAAGAATTTTTTTTCCAACTTAAGCCTTAATTACTTCGAATTTGACTCCTCTAGGCTTACATTTACTTATATATGTTAACTTTTTGTTTGTTTAGTTCCCCCCCCCCCCTTTTTTTAACGAGGATATTCCACTCGCGGAGCAATAATGTGACGTGCATCATTATTATTTTTTATAGCAACACCTAGAATTTGAACCTGGACTTTGTATTCATCATTCTCAGGTTTCATGAACCTACATTTTTTCATAACACTTCAATACACCTTTCATCCACATTTCACTTTGTTTTATGTTTGCAGGTTGAGATTGTGACGGAGCATGAGGAAGAATTTGGTATCACTATGGAAGAGGAGAGCGCCAAGACCATAGTCCATAGCCACTGTTCAAGATACAACATAATTTATTGAGAAACTTGTTGATAAAAGCAGGGCATAATAATCTGATGCATGTCTCTTTTGTTTTGGTTACTTCTAATGTTACCGCAAAGTGTGTGTTATGGAGTGGTGATAGTCATTTTTGTTCAGTTGTGCTAGGTGTTATGCAAGTAATATGGTTAGGTTGTTGTGGTCCTTTTTGAAGAACTTGCTTTATGAATGTTTATGGTTTGTAGACACCTTTGACCCGTTAGACCAATCAATTCATATGATATGTTTAAATATCCAAGTTGTATCTAGGTATAAATTACTTTTATAGCATTTGATATAAATTTGCAATATAGTATATTCTTGTGTTTGCGTCCGCACCATATAGGTTTAGTTAACCTCCAGAATCTATATATTTGATCAACATACACTATTGGTAATACTATACTATGTTTATGATCATTATCCATTTTGATTAGTGTGTTTTTTTTATTATTTTATTAAGATCTGCAAGGCTTATGACATAGATAAACTACATTAATACTATGAATGAGAAAACTAATGAACTTACAATGCAATATATCATGAGAGGAATGATAAACTAACAAAAAATAAGTATCGTGTTGGTTAATACTATGAATGAGAAAACTAACAAACTAAATGAGATACGTAAGTATCATCACACTCTTTTATTTAACACTTTCAAAAAACCAAAAAACCTGCGAACTCGATCATATTATGCATGCAAAACAAATTTAAACCGGCTATCAAAACCACTATAACCCACTTATAGAGGTTGTTTTGAGGTCTTAACCATTTTATTTTGGCAAGATATTTGCCCAAGCGTTAGTTAACATCATAATGGATTTTTGGTGATTTTTCTACATTTTAATGAATTTGTTTTGTGGGTGCCTTATCTGTAAGGTTAATAACATTGATAGATATACCGATGTTACTAATAAGAAAACTATAAAACGTACAATACAATATATTACGATAAGATTGATAAAGTACTAATAGAAAAAAAAAACACTGCTTTGGTTAATTGTCGTCATCACCGTCGTGCCGCCATAACAATCGAACAAATGACGAATAACGTCTTATAAACCGTCGCCGCCGCAACGCGCGGGTACCCCCTAGTATATATATATATATATATATATATATATATATATATATATATATATATATATATATAGGGGAAGGATCAAATAAAAACAAGATGTTATTACGAAAACAAGAAAACAAATATTAAAACCTCTATAACTTCCTCATACGATAATATTTTTTAAAAAAATTTGCACCAAAAGTCTTAAAATTATGTCACCTTTAATTCTGGGAAAAAAAATTAAAAATATAAAATTTCGTGATTTTTTTTATTATTGCACATGTGCAATAATACGTATTAATTATATTACACATGTGCAATATAAACAAAAAAACGTTAATTTTTTTTTAAACTTTTTTCCAGAATTAAAGATAACAGAATTATAAGATCTATGGTACAATTTTTTATCAAAAATATTAACGTATGAAAAAGTTATAGAGGTTTTAATATTATTGCACATGTGCAATAATAAATTTTTATTGCACATGTGCAATAATAAAAAAATAAAAAAAACGTTGAATTTTCTTTTTTAATTTTCTCCAGAATTAAAGATAACAGAATTATAAGATTTATGGTGCAATTTTTTATAAAAAATTTTAACATATGAAAAAAGTTATAAAGGTTTTAATATTATTGCATATGTGCAATAATAATAATAATAAAAATTATTGCACCTGTGCAATAATAATTTTTAAAAAAATTTGATTATTTTTTAAATTTTTTTCCCATAACTAAAGATAACATAATTTTAAGGATTTTGGTGCAAATTTTTTATAAAAATATTAACGTATGAAAAAGTTATAGATGTTTTAATATTTGTTTTCGTGTTTTCGCAATAAAAGTTGTTTTCACATGATCCTTACCCTATATATATATATATATATATCGGCAAGCCCGTTTTTCAAATGAGTCGCCGTCAGCGACCCCTCGCCAGTAATTGCTGAAAACCCATTTAAAGTTGTGTTTTCTTCATCATTTCTTGTAAAAACCGGTCCAACACCATGATTCAATAATCATAACGAGCTTAAAACCAACTTTTAATTGCGGATTAATCAACTTAGTGTTAAAAACTGTCAGAATTTAAACCTCGAATTAACACGTTTTTGTGGTCTTATCGACACTATAAATCATCCCACGATCTTCCCTAAGTGTTTTCGCACATAATCCAACGGAAAACCATCAAAAATCGTCTCTGGTTTAGTGATATTGACCACCACCAGCTCCGAGCTCCGGGGACCTTCGGGAAGTTACTTTTCAAGCACTCCTCTAGGGTAAATTTGAAAGTTCGTGAGCATCGGATCTTCTATTCGATCTAGCTATTTCGGATGAGAATGAGTAATTAAAGATTGTTTTGTTGATCAAATTGAACAATTACAATATGAAACACTGAGAAAAACACAGAGATCACACCACAGAAACACACACTTAATACTCGGATCTCTCCCCACTCCTTACAGAAAACAAAGACAAACATCTATTTATACCTGACCACCGAACCCCAGACGAACTGGCAGTTCACCTGATCCGAACTAGTATTTCGGATCCTGTTCGGACAGCAGCATTCTTGCATTGTCTTATTCTTCATATCGTCTTGATTAGATACTTCACACGACGTACAAATTATGCATCAACAAACACCCCCTCGACGTGTGCAGTATCTGTTCACCAATTAGAGCATATTCTTCGCACAAACTCTCCCTTAACTTGACGGTAGCTTGATCTTGAATACTTTGACGATACACAGCGTGTTTCAGAAGACTTGAAGTCGTGACATCCTCTTTCCTATAGCAACCTGCCCAATTATAAATAATCTCGGTGCAAAACGTCTCTTCGAGACTCCAAGATATGATTTTGAAAATTTGATTTGTATCACGTGTTGATCAGATAAAAAAAATAATAAACCAGAATAAAAATCTTTTTGACTTTTAGAAAGTTTATATCAAAACGAACCTAAAATCTTTTTGATTTTTCAAACTTATGTAAAACACACCGAAATTCTTTTTGTACTTTTCTGAAATGAAATAAAATTCCGATACAGAATCACTATATATGGGATCATATTGATCATAACGCATTAAACTACACTTCAATTTCAACTAATTAAAAGACATAAGTCATGTTGATTGCTAGTATAATTTGTCCATCTTAATCTCAGACAGAGTCAGACTCATAACATCTGGATATGTTAAGGTATTGATTAAATTTGCTATGACCAGTGTATACCACACTATCAGACACATTCAGACATTTTTCTTTTTCTTGTGTGATTACACTTGTGATTATCACGTAGCATAATGTTTTCAAGATATCGTCAACTGTTTTCCATACAAAAAGAAATAAGAGCGTTAAATCGTCTAACTTAAGGTCGATCTTTCGATACGTAGATAAGGCCTCGGATTTAACAAAATAAGAAAGATAAAACAAGTTGAAATTGTATAATTCAACAACGATCAGGTCGGTCTTGTGGACACGCAGAGGATGTACGATGAATTATACGAAACACCAAAGAAAATAAAGCAGAACCTCAAACGAACAACAATCAGGTCGGCCTTGTGAGCACGCAAACAAAGCCCGATCGTTTGAGAAAATAAATAAAATCAAACAAGTTTAAATCTTTATAAAATGAACATATGTATACACAATGACTTCTCATTTTGTTTTTCACACTTATTTTTCTCTTTTTGTCATGAAATACGCTTCAAGATGTTATCCACATGGTCAAGCATTAGTATTTAGTGTATATCACATCTAAATACTCTCTAATTTATCGAGCCTACCAAGCACATCAAACAATGATCTTATGGTTCTTTCGTCTACTCTGTCCATGAGTCAGATACGTAAGCCAATGTACCATCATTTTCCAATGATCAATTTCTCAAAATTTTATATATTTTTCATGTATTCACCTTCACTATATATTTAGCATGTGTTCATCTTCTCCACATTACATGCCATTTCTCCCCCTTACATCATCTTCACTATATATTTTGCATGTATTCATCTTTTCCCCATAACATGCCATTTCTCCCCCATTACATGCAATTCTCCCCCCTTAAAATGAAAAACTCTATTTTTGGATTTTATATTTTATAAAACCAAGACACTCTTTTTGACTTTTCCAATTTTCTCTCCCTAAACTACAAACAAAATGTAAAGAAAGAAAATTGATCAATCAACCTGGATACCTTGCATTAAAAGAGTTTCAGAAAACTTTTAGTTTAGAAAAAAAGATAGCATGCAATTTAAGTTAAGCAGAATGTAAGGACCGATTTCACATCAAGAATCTCGATCGTGAGCGAGAACGAAGATTAGATGTGGAAACCGGAGACGATGATGATGAACGAGAGGAATCTAGGAAATCAAAACACAAGAAAGATGATGAACTAGTAGAATGATTTCATTAGTTGAATGATTACAACACACGAAATCATGACAACGCTCAATCTCTCTCTTTAGAAATCCATGACTCTCTCTCTCTAGAATGGAATCTAACATGACTCTAGAGAATGCATCATCCAACATGGGAGCATTTCTCTTTTTTGTGAATGGGGCACCCTCACTAAATATATAGTGAGGGTGACTAACAAGTAAAAAACATAATAAATTAAACAAATTACAATTAAACTCAAATAAAATAAATATTAATTAAATCAAAGTTGATTTAATTAATCTGAAGCTTGACTCGCTCGAACCAATCTTCCATTGACTTTTATGTTGACCATTGACCCGAACGGTTAACTTTTCCAAAAAATGGTCTTCGGTCCAAGCTGCAAGCCTCGAGCATCACAACCCGCGTCTCTGAATCAATTTACGATGGATTCTTCAGTCGAATGCTTCAGTAAACAGATTTGATGGCCTCAGTCACATAGATTTTTGTTCCAACATATTCCCCCTTGACAGATGCTTTCAAATCTGTTCAACTACTGAAGAATCACTCTATCGTACATCTTCAATGAGAAACCGATAAACCGGAGATAATCTGTTGTAAAGATTCCCCCTCTGAATAAGGTTTTTCTGTTCTCGTTTCTCCAGTCGAGATCTAAGTGTTCCGCTCACTCGGTTAGCACGGTCGGGTACAATACTAAGAAAATGCTGAACATCGGAGTCATAACCGCATCAAACTGAATCAGATAAACGAGTCAATCATCGAACATGCTCTAACTCTGGATAATCGACACGATAATCCAGTTCCATAATAATTCCTCCTATTTCTCTAAATCTGTCCAAAAACATCTAGTCGGAAGCGTAAAAATCAGATGCGGAGAGTCGAACCGTCACGATCGGTTGCCTAGAGAAACCAGATAAACAATCTTGAAATCGGATAATCTTGCGAAAAACCGGAAGTTGGATGCTGACAATTGTGATAATCCGCGTGACTGAGGTTGGATACGAAAATAAACATCGAATCGGAGAAAAAATGAGATCCTAAGCGAAAATAATAATAACTAGAATCTTCGTAATTTTTGGGCGAAGAAAAACGAGCTCGGAAAAAATTCCATGAAGATTTCTGAGATATACCGGTGAAAACGGTGCGATCTGAAAGATTCTATCAACTTTCGTCAAGTAACGGCTTCTCGAGAGATTTAATGGATAATTCCAATAATTAACTGAGATTCCAGTTAATCCGGTTAGCTGACATCAGCTAAAAATAAAACTGTGAGACATAATGAGAAAGCTGCATAATTAACCGACTATAGAAGCTAACTCGTCAGTGGTCGATAGCAAACGTGCGCGTGACGTCAATAAACGAGAACCAAATAAATAAAATGGAATAAATCCTTGACTAATAAAAATTTTCTGAAATTCCGTTAGGGGCATCATCTCATAAATCTCGTAAAAGATTACTTAGAAAATCTCGCGTTTAACGAATAATACTAAAAATTTAATTAGAGGTAAAAAAAATACTCTCAAAGAAGCACAATCCGTGTGCCTATTCAAGGACCTATCAGAATTCAAGCAACGTCTCCATAATCCACGTGAGTTGAATCCAGCCAATCATAGATCAGCTACAAGTCTCATCTAACGGTCGAAAAAACTGAGATCTGATGGCTGTAGACATGATCTGTGTGATATTGGTGAGAACCAATCAGGGTGTGACAACCTAGTTGCCTCCAACGGCTTCTTAATCAGGCGGGACCCATTGTTGACCTCGATAAAGCCAATCATAGCTGCACCAACGGATCTATATGCTGGCGGGTCCCATGAGCATTCTATTCTCTTGGCCAATCACAAGGCAACATCAGCAAGAGGAATTTTGGCTGACAACAAAAGAAGAGAGAGAAGACAATTCTCCAAGCAACCAATACTGACGCACCACGTCAGCTTCTTCTTCACAGATTCATTGCATCCCTGTAACCCTAATACCCTCGCCGGAAAAACGAGTAAGCCACCGGAAAACCGTAAATTCACCGTAACTTTGTCAATTCTTGACCGATTTTGACGAGTTTTAGCTCGTTGAGTCCCAAATTCGATCCTCTACATTCCTGGATGAGCAAAATCCATCGAAATGATCTCTAACAAAACCCATTTTCAAGTTCGCTAACCAAAGAAGTCCGCTAAAGCCACCAAAAGTTCGCTAAGATGAGTTACGGAACCCAATACCAGCCAAAGACACCGTCTCGAAAAGATCTAGACTTTTACTCGCCTAACGGCCAGTACCCTTCATTTTAGAACCCAAAATCCGCTTGGAAGACCTTTGTTTTTGAGTTCAAAGTTTTGAAGTATCATTTTCGGTGAAAAATGTCTGATTTTCAAGCGTTCGCTGCTATGCAAAGTGCAATGCAGACGTTGATCAACTTTGATAACGAAATCGGAACAAGCCAGAAAGTTCCCAAATTGTTGAAGCTAGAGGATTATCACAATCAGAAACAAAGATTTTCTGCTTACATTAGCACAAATAATGTCGATTTATGGATTCCAATTCGCAAGCTTTACATGCATCCAAAGGAAGATGGAGATTTTAAACAAATTCAAAATTTCGATGTAGCTAAAAGAAAACTCTATGAGCTTGAAGAAAAAGCCTTTGGTCATCTAATAATGGCGTTGCCCACTGAAATGTTGCATCAGTTTAGTACTTGCAAAAAGTCAAAACAGTTGTGGGATGCACTATCTGCAAGATGTGAAGGCAATGATCAATACAAGAAGAGTAGAAGAAAAGTGCTAAATAAAGAATTTGAAAATTTTCAACACTATGATAAAGAAAATATTGCTGCACTTGTATCCAGATATTCACATCTAATCAGTGAAATGAAAGTGGTGAACATTGAAAAGACCGATGAGGAACTGAAAGAGAAACTGATGGAAGCTTTACCAGCAAAATGGGAGAATTATGTTCTACTACTCACTCAAGATAAATAATACTCAACATTTTCATTTAATGATTTAACTGGGAAGTTGCATGCTAGAGAAATGGAAATGATGACATCCAACAAATTAACTGCTCAATTACAAAATCCGGAATTATATAATGGTCAAAATTCTACAAGCATCAATGCAAAGTCTAAATCATCGAGTTTTGATTCATCAAATCCACCTCAAACAGCATTTGTTGCTAGTCATGGTTTAGGAAATTCTGCAAATTCATCAAGCGGGTGTAACTTCACTATTCCGAATCAATCAAGTCAAAGTTCATTTTCTACAAAAACACCTGATGAACATTTGGCATTAATTTCTGCTCTATTATCTTCATATTATGGATTGCTGAATGGTGGTTTGACAATATCTAACTTGATTGAAGAAGATTTTGATCAGATCGATCCAGATAATCTTGAACAAATGGATATTAATTGGCAACTAGTAATGTTAGCTCAGAGAGTTAAAAGATTCAAGAAGAAGACCAGATTCCAAAGTTTAAATCTGGATGGCAAGGTTGGCATCGATAAATCATAGGCAAAATGCTTCAAATGTTCTAATTTTGGACATTTTGCTCGTGAATGTTCAAAATCAAATGCTTCTTCATCAAAGTCTCCAAAAGCTTTCGTTTCTAAAGTTGATAAGCAATATAACTGGGGCGAACTTCTGATGATTCACATGCAATTTTTGCCCCATCTGAAATGATTGCTCAAATTGTACATAGTGATGAAGAAGAAGAAGTAACTGATTCTGAATCTGAAATAAGTGGTTCTGAAAATAGTGGCTATGAATCGGTTTGTGAGTTTTGTCCTCAGAAAGACAAGAAGATTCAAGGATTGATAAAAGAAAATGAGTTGTTGGTTGCGGAAAATTAAAGAAAGATAGAAGAGTTGACAGGTGAACAGAAAAAGTTGAGAGATCTAATTCAAGAATTGTCCTCTCAAAAAGCAAATTTTGCATATTTTCAGGCAGAGGTTGTTGAGAAAGAATTGAAATTTCAAAGTCTTGAAAAAGAGTTTGAACAAAAAATTACAAAATTATCACAAGAAAATGTTGACTTAGTCAAGGAAGTTGAGAAATGGAAGGCAGAGTCTGAGGATGCTGCAAATGATTTTAAAAATTTGTTTGAAAAGTCCAAGATTAAACTTGATATGCTCAATAAGTCTTCTGATGAAAAAGGTGCCAAAATTTAAGCATATCAAATTCATATGGAAAAGTTGTTAGATGAGAAGCGGGAATTGGCAAGACTGAATAAATTGCAAAATGCAAATTTGGATATTCGAAAACGAAATAAAGAGAAGTTGCAGAAGGAATTGTGGGCTGCCTCTAGATGAGATGAGTTTGCAAAAGTATGAAACTCATAAAGTGGCGAAGAAGTTGATTGCTACGGAAAAAGAATTGGCTGACGCTCAACAAAAGATTTATGCACTAAAGATTGAAGTCATTGATTCAAAACGTCTTTTGAACAATGTTACTAATTCACAATCTTTTACAAGTTTCTTGGCCAAAGATGACAACTTTGAGAAAATGTTTAACAAAACTGTTTCACCACTAGGTAGTCTCAAAGAAGGTGTTAATGACTTGCAGGAAAAGGTAGAACCTGGTGATTATTCTGAGGTTGTTGACAAAAGAACTGATGAGGGAAAGGTTGTGAAGTCACAGAAAGAACAGAAAGCTGACATGGGAGTGTCTGATTCTTCGGCGACTAAAGAAGAGAAATCAGCGAGTTCAACTGAGAAGACAACTATTGATGAATCAATTTTCTATGAACAAAAGAATGTTCAAGCAGTGAAAGCTGAATTTCCTCTACTTGTGAAGAATGGATATTAATCATCTGGTTCTGAAGAGAAGATAGATGGTAAACATGTTGGGTTGGGTTTCAAGACCATGAATGTTACAGTTGATGGGTCTCACACTTCAAAACAACAAAATTTGAAGCAAGTCAAGTTGAAGCAAGTAAAGAAAGATGTTTTTAAAGCTGACAAGGTTCAACCTGAGAGGTATTACAAACTCAAGGGTTCGGAACAAATATTTTCTGATAAAGAATTTCCACTTCATTGTGTGGATGCTCAGAAAATTGCCAAAGTTTTTGTCAAGAATGTTGATCTAAGGAGCAAGAAGCCACAAGTTGCTACATATTCTACTGGAGGATCAGATTCTGCTCCAAAAAGCCCTACATCAAAATGGGTAAATGATCATTGTTTTCAGGTATTCGATAATTTTTATGATCATTTTGGAGATGCTATATTTTGTGAAGCTTTGCAGAGACCAAAGAGGAAAAATGTAAACAATCGTTTGTGTTACAATTGCCCATAAAAAGGGCATATGGCACATGATTGTCATGTCACTGCTGCTTCTAGTTCAAGGAAAAGACAGGTTCCTTATGTTGGTAAATCTGCCAAATACAAATTTATTGATCAATATGGCAGAGTATTTGATGAATTTCAACCGAAACATATTTTAACCATCAAAGAAGGTTTTTACCTAAATTTCAAAATGATTCTTCTGTCGGTTGTGCATCACACTCTATTGTGACGGGTTCATCAGATACTTATTTACCAAAACAACAAATTTGGAAACCTAAAGTAGTTTCAAAAGGTAACCAAGACACTGGTCGACCAGAAGCGATTCGCTTCGGGTCATTTATAAGCTGACATGTTTGACCAGTGTGAAGGTATTTCTAAAAGACTTATTGGTGATTGCAAAGTTGTTGATGGATGAGTATTCTGCTGATTTAAGTTAAATTACATGTGACATCAAATTTCAAAAACTGAAATTATTCTGAAATCTAAATCGAAAAGGTATCCATGTCGAAAGTTCAATTTTCTTTCTTTAATTCTTTGTGTTTGTCGTTTAGGGGGAGAAAATTGACAATACCAAAAATAGTGTCTTTGTGTTTTTGTTGTTAAAATAACAATCCAAAAATAGAGTTTTTATTTAAGGGGGAGAAAAAGAGGAAAATACAAAAACATGGAAAAATTCAAAAATACAAAAACATTGGAAACTGAGAAATTGTATTCAACATGATTGGGAAATGATGGTACATTGGCTTACGTGTCTGAGTAAAGGATAAAATAGATGAAAAAGCCATAAGATTATTGTTTGATGTGCTTGGTAGGCTCGGCATTAAATCAGAAAGTATTTAAATATGATATTCATTAAATACTAATGCTTGACCAAGTGGACAACATCTTGAAGCATATATCAAGATAGTGAAAAGATGTGTGAAAAAGAAAAATGAGAAGTCACTGTGTAAACATGTGTTCATTTTTCAAAGATTTAAACTTGTTTGATTTTCTTTATTTTGTCAAACGATCGAACTTTCTCTGTGTGTCCACAAGACCGACCTGATCATTGTTTGTTTGACGTTCTGCTTTATTTTCTTTGGTGTTTCGTATAACTCATCGGACTTTCTCTGCGTGTACGGGAGTACCGGCCTGATTGTTGTTGGGTTATACAATTTCAACTTGTTTTATTTTCTTATTTTGTAAAATCTGAGGCCTTATCTGCGTATCGAAAGATCGACCTTAAGGTAGACGATTTAACGTTCTTATTTCTTTTTGCATGGAACACAGTTGACTATATCATGGATACAATCATTATGTGATTAAATCACAAGTGAAATCACAAAGTGTGATAGAAAGAGCATATCTGAGTATGTCTGATAGTGTGGGGTACACGGGTCAAAGCAAACTTAATTAATACAATAACATATCCAGATGTTATGAGTATGATTGTGCCGCAATTTAAAATAGACAAATTATACCAGCAATCGACTTGACTTATGTGCTTAAGTAATTGAAATTGAAGTGTAGTTCAGCATGTTATGTTCAATATGATCCAAGTTGTGATCTTTCTCGCACAAGACAAAAATAGTGTCTGATTCTGTATTGCATTTATGTTTCATATATGAAAGATTTAAAAAGATTTTAGGTGTGTTTTAGCATAAAATTAGAAATTTCCAAATAGATTTTAGGTGTGTTTTGATATATAAAGTTTCAAAAAGCCAAAAAGATTTTGTTTCTTATTTGTTTTCGGCCGATCGACATGTGATATGAAATCAAATTTCAAATCTATATCTTGGATTCTCGAAAAGAAGTTTTGCGCTAAGACTAAAATAGTTTTCAAAAGAAAAAGGAAACCGCATTTCTGTCTTCTGAAATTGCAGGTTATGTGTGTCAAGGCTCAAGCATGGTGAAAGGGGGATTGTTATATCTTACACAAGTGGATCTTAAAGGTCAAAGATAATTCTAGAGTGATCCAGCCATGCAAGCTCTATTTCTGACAAGATTTCAAGTTGAAGATCGGATGCAGCGATGCTTAAGATTGAAGATTAAAGTTTAGTTAGAGAATAGATACACTACACGTTAAGGTGGAGTTTGTTAGAGCATATTCCTATGCTACATTGTGTCTCGTGTATTGTATCTATGTGAGTTGTCTAAGTGTGAGTCATAGGGTCAATATACTATGGGCCGTACCAACTGGTCCGCCAAACCATTGGTACGGGCATACCAAATGGTCCACCAGTTGGTACGCAGGCTTTTATGTTGACACTATAAATAGGTTCGTGTAAGAATGTTAGAATACACTCCTGTCATTTCTCCACCTTTCTGTATGTGTTGTAGAGAGAGAAACCAGAGAGACTTGATTGTAATCTTCAAGTGATTTAATAATATTTATCTTATTTACTTCTCGTGTTCACTAGATTGATCAAAGCATGCAGTAGTAAGACCGTATCTCGGTTTTACAAGTCTGGGTTTCTTACGTTTTTCATTAATTTTTCTCTATTCTGAGTGTTTCTGGAGCTAAAAATGATTTCTGAATGTTCCTAGAGTGTTTTCGCATCTCACTATATCAAATTTCAGTCGAAATTGTCAAAATTCGCGAATATCTGTCAAATTCAGCTTCATACGTTGTTGGTACTCCAGATGAACGGATGGTACGCTTGTGGTATGCTGACTGGTACGCAAGGAAATATTCATAGATTCTGGTAAGCTGGGTTTTGGTACGCAAGACAATCTTCAAGCGTGGTACGCGATGGTTATTCACTAGTACGCTGGCAGTTACACCGTACCAAACTGGTACGCTGAGCTTTCTGGTCTGCTTATCTGGTTTGGTTTGTAGGGTGTTATGCTAAAGGTCTGGTACGTTTTTGGTTTGTTTTGGGTATTTGGTACGCTGGTTTTCTTTGTCCGCAGCTTGGTACGTTGGCAGAAAAGTGACGTTCACTAAAACTAACGTAACTTGAGAACCGTTAAGAGTTACGGAACCCAATACCAGCCAAAGACACCGTCTCAGAAAGATCTAGACTTTTACTTGCTTAACGGCCAGTACCCTTCATTTTAGAACCCAAAATCCGTTTGGAAGACCTTTGTTTTTGAGTTCAAAGTTTTTGAAGTATCATTTTCGGTGAAAAATGTCTGACTTTCAAGCGTTCGCTGCTATGCAAAGTGCAATGCAGACGTTGATCAACTTTCATAACGAAATTGGAACAAGCCAGAAAGTTCCCAAATTGTTGAAGCTAGAGGATTATCACAATTGGAAACAAAGATTTTCTGCTTACATTAGCACAAATAATGTCGATTTATGGATTCCAATTCGCAAGCTTTGCATGAATCCAAAGGAAGATGGAGATTTTAAAAAAATTCAAAATTTCGATGCAACTGAAAGAAAACTCTATGAGCTTGAAGAAAAAGCTTTTGGTCATCTAATAATGGCGTTGCCCACTGAAATGTTGCATCAGTTATTACTTGCAAAAAGTCAAGACAGTCGTGGGATGCACTATCTGCAAGATGTGAAGGCAATGATCAATACAAGAATAGTAGAAGAAACGTGCTAAATAAAGAATTTGAAAATTTTCAACACTATGATAAAGAAAATATTGCTGCACTTGTATCCAGATTTTCACATCTAATCAGTGAAATGAAAGTGGTGAACATTGAAAAGACCGATGAGGAACTGAAAGAGAAACTGATGGAAGCTTTACCAGCAAAATGGGAGAATTATGTTCTACTACTCACTCATGATAAATAATACCCAACATTTTCATTTCATGATTTAACTGAGAAGTTGCATGCTAGAGAAATGGAAATGATGACATCCAACAAATCAACTGCTCAATTACAAAATCCGGAATTATATCATGGTGAAAAGATCTGCAAGCATCAATGCAAAGTCTAAATCATCGAGTTTTGATTCATCAAATCCACCTCAAATAGCATTTGTTGCTAGTCATGGTTTAGGAAATTCTGCAAATTCATCAAGGGGGTGTAACTTCACTATTCCGAATCATTCAAGTCATAGTACATTTTCTACAAAAACACCTGATGAACATTTGGCATTAATTTCTGCTCTATTATCTTCATATTATGGATTGCTGAATGGTGGTTTGACAATATCTAACTTGATTGAAGAAGATTTTGATCAGATCGATCCAGATAAACTTGAACAAATAGATATTAATTGGCAACTAGCAATGTTAGCTCAAAGAGTTAAAAGATTCAAGAAGAAGACCGGATTCCAAAGTTTAAATCTGGATGGCAAGGTTGGCATCGATGAATCAAAGGCAAAATGCTTCAAATGTTCTAATTTTGGACATTTTGCTCGTGAATGTTCAAAATCAAATGCTTCTTCATCAAAGTTTCCAAAATCTTTAGTTTCTCAAGTTGATAAACAATATAACTGGGGGCGAACTTCTGATGATTCACATCCAATTACTTTAACAACTATTACTTCTGAGTTAAAATCACTAACATCAATTTAAGGTTATGATTGGGCTGCCGACGATCTTTCTGATGAGTCTGCAATTTTTGCCCCAACTGAAATGATTGCTCAAATTGTACATAGTGATGATGAAGAATAAGTAACTGATTCTGAATCTGAAATAAGTGGTTCTGAAAATAGTGGCTATGAATCGGTTTGTGAGTTCTGTCCTCAGAAAGACAAGAAGATTCAAGGATTGATAAAAGAAAATGAGTTGTTGGTTGCTGAAAATTAAAGAAAGATAGAAGAGTTGATAGGTGAACAGAAAAAGTTGGGAGATCTAATTCAAGAATTGTCCTCTCAAAAAGCAAAGTTTGTAGATTTTCAGGCAGAGGTTGTTGAGAAAGAATTGAAATTTCAAAGTCTTGAAAAAGAGTTTGAACAGAAAATTACAAAATTATCAGAAGAAAATGTTGACTTAGTCAAGGAAGTTGAGAAATGGAAGGCAGAGTCTGAGGATGCTGCAAATGATTTTAAAAAATTTGTTTGAAAAGTCCAAGATTAAACTTGATATGCTCAATAAGTCTTCTGATGAAAAAGGTGCCAAAATTGAAGCATATCAAATTCATATGGAAAAGTTGTTAGATGAGAAGCGGGAATTGGCTAGACTGAACAAATTGCAAAACGCAAATTTGGATATTCAGAAACGAAATAAAGATAAGTTGCAGAAGGAATTATGGGCTGCCTCTAGATGAGTTGAGTTTGCAAAAGTATGAAACTCATAAAGTGGCGAAGAAGTTGATTGCTATGGAAAAAGAATTGGCTGACGCTCAACAAAAGATTTATGCACTAAAGATTGAAGTCATTGATTCAAAACGTCTTTTGAACAATGTTACTAATTCACAATCTTTTACAAGTTTCTTGGCCAAAGATGACAACTTTGAGAAAATGTTTAACAAAACTGTTTCACCACCGGGTAGTCTCAAAGAAGGTGTTAATGACTTGCAGGAAAAGGTAGATACTGGTGATTATTCTAAGGTTGTTGACAAGAGATCTGATGAGGGAAAGGTTGTGAAGTCACAGAAAGAACAGAAAGCTGACACGGGTGCGTCTGATTCAGCGACTAAAGAAGAGAAATCAACGAGTTCAACTGAGAAGACAACTATTGATGAATTAAATTTCTATGAACAAAAGAATGTTCAAGCAGTGAAAGCTGAATTTTCTCGACTTGTGAAGAATGGACATAAATCATCTGGTTCTGAAGAGAAGATAGATGGTAAACATGTTGGGTTGGGTTTCAAGACCATGAATGTTACAGTTGATGGGTCTCACACTTCAAAACAACAAAATTTGAAGCAAGTCAAGTTGAAGCAAGTAAAGAAAGATGTTTTTAAAGCTGACAAGGTTCAACCTGATAGGTATTACAAACTCAAGGGTTCGGAACAAATATTTTCTGATAAAGAATTTCCACTTCATTGTGTGGATGCTCAGAAAATTGCCGAAGTTTTTGTCAAGAATGTTGATATGAAGAGCAAGAAGCCACAAGTTGCTACATATTCTCCTGGAGGGTCAAATTCTGCTCCAAAAAGCCCTACATCAAAATGGGTAAATGATCATCGTTTTCAGGTATTCGATAATTTTTATGATCATTTTGGAGAAGCTATATTTTGTGAAGCTTTGTAGAGACCAAAGAGGAAAAATGTAAACAATCGTTTGTGTTACAATTGCCCATAAAAAGGGCATATGGCACATGATTGTCATGTCACTGCTGCTTCTAGTTCAAGGAAAAGACAGGTTCCTTATGTTGGTAAATCTGCCAAATACAAATTTATTGATCAATATGGCAGAGTATTTGATGAATTTCAACTGACATATTTTAACCATCAAAGAAGGTTTTTACCTAAATTTCAAAATGATTCTTCTGTCGGTTGTGCGTCACACTCTATTGTGACGGGTTCATCAGATACTTATTTACCAAAACAACAAATTTCGAAACCTAAAGTAGTTTCAAAAGGTAACCAAGACACTGGTCGACCAGAAGCAATTCGCTTCGGGTCATTTATAAACTGGCATGTTTGACCAGTGTGAAGGTACATCTAGAAGACTTATCGGTGATTGCAAAGTTGTTGATGGATGAGTATTCTGCTGAATTAAGTTAAATTACATGTGACATCAAATTTCAAAAACTGAAATTATTCTGAAATCTAAATCGAAAAGGTATCCATGTCGAAAGGTCAATTTTCTTTCTTTAATGCTTTGTGTTTGTCGTTTAGGGGGAGAAAATTAACAATACCAAAAATAGTGTCTTTGTGTTTTTGTTGTTAAAATGACAATCCAAAAATAGAGTTTTTATTTAAGGTGGAGAAAAAGAGGAAAATACAAAAACATGGAAAAATACAAAAACATGGAAAAATACAAAAATACAAAAACATTGGAAACTGAGAAATTGTATCCAACATGATTGGGAAATGATGGTACATTGGCTTACGTGTCTGACTAATGGATAAAATAGATGAAAAAGCCATAAGATCATTGTTTGATGTGCTTGGTAGGCTCGACATTAAATCGGAAAGTATTCAAATATGATATTCATTAAATACTAATGCTTGACAAAGTGGACAACATCTTGAAGCATATATCAAGATAGTGAAAAGATGTGTGAAAAAGGAAAATGAGAAGTCACTGTGTAAACATGTGTTCATTTTGCAAAGATGTAAACTTGTTTGATTTTCTTTATTTTGTCAAACGATCGAACTTTCTTTGTGTGTCCACAAGACCGACCTGATCGTTGTTTGTTTGACGTTCTGCTTTATTTTCTTTGATGTTTCGTATAACTCATCGGACTTTCTCTGCGAGTACGGGATTACCGACCTGATTGTTGTTAGGTTATACAATTTCAACTTGTTTTATTTTCTTAGTTTGTTAAATCCGAGGCCTTATCTGCGTATCGAAAGATCGACCTTAAGGTAGACGGTTTAACGTTCTTATTTCTTTTTGCATGAAACACAGTTGACTATATCATGGATACAATCATTATGTGATTAAATCACAAGTGAAATCACAAAGTGTGATATAAAGAGCATATCTGAGTATGTCTGATAGTGTGGGGTACACTGGTCAAAGCAAACTTAATCAATACAATAACATATCCAGATGTTATGAGTATGATTGTGCCGGAGTTTAAAATGGACAAATTATACCAGCAATCGACTTGACTTATGTGCTGAAGTAATTGAAATTGAAGTGTAGTTCAGCATGTTATGTTTAATATGATCCAAGTTGTGATCTTTCTCGCAAAGGACAAAAATAGTGTCTGATTCTGTATTGCATTTATGTTTCATATCTGAAAGTTCAAGAAAGATTTTAGGTGTGTTTTAGCATAAAATTAGAAATTTCCAAAAAGATTTTAGGTGTGTTCTGATATAAAGTTTCAAAAAGCCAAAAAGATTTCGTTTCTTATTTGTTTTTGACCGATCAACATGTGATATGAAATCAAATTTCAAATCTATATCTTGGATTCTCGAAGAGAAGTTTTGCGCTAAGACTAAATTAGTTTTCAAAAGAAAAAGGAAACCGCATTTTTGTCTTCTGAAATTGCAGGTTATGTGTGTCAAGACTCAAGCATGGTGAAAAGGGGAGTATGTTATATCTTACACAAGTGGATCTTGAAGGTCAAAGATGATTCAAGAGTGATCCAGCCATGCAAGCTCTATTTCTGACAAGATTTCAAGTTGAAGATCGGATGCAGCGATGCTGAAGATTGAAGACTAAAGTTTAGTTAGAGAATAGATACACTACACGTTAAGGGGGAGTTTGTTAGAGCATATTCCTATGCTACATTGTGTCTCGTGTATTGTATCTATGTGAGCTGTCTTAGTGTGAGTCATAGGGTCAATATACTATGGGCCGTACCTACTGGTCCACCATACCTTTGGTACGGGCGTACCAAATGGTTCACCAGTTGGTACGCAGGCTTTTACGTTGACACTATAAATAGGTTCATGTTAGAATGTTAGAATACACTCCCATCATTTCTACACCTTTCTGTGTGTGTTCTTGAGAGAGAAACCAAAGAGACTTGATTGTAATCTTCAAGTGATTCAATAAGATTTGTCTTATTTACTTCTCGTGTTCACTAGATTGATCAAAGCATGTAGTAGTAAGATCGTATCTCGGTTTTACACAAAACAAAGATTTTCAAGAAAGTTTTTCAAAAGTTTTTCAAGGAATAAGTGACCATCCCGCCACCAGAATACGATATTATCTGCCCGGATGATTGCTGCAGAAATATGTCCGACTCAAGAAAACATCTACACTGGTACAATTTTTATTTGTCTAAAGAAAAAGAGAAGAGAGAAAGCAAAAAACTTTTCGTAGTTACTATCCCCGATCAGGGAAACTTTGAACTTTCTGAAAAATATAAGTTTTGCAACTTTTCACCCTTTCTGTATCAACTTCCAAACCCCTTAGCCCAAGCCTACCCTCAAAAACCCGTAAGACTTCATGATGACAACATGAATTTTGGCGAGATCTGTGGCGGATTGATCCCTTCACAAGCCTATGACCCTTGCTTGATTCTACCTCGGTATGAGTGATCCCTCAAAGTCCGTACATATACTAACCCGAGTGTCGAGTGATCCCTTGTGAGTGTACACAGTTTGTATAAATTTAAACTTTTTAGTAGGTGTAGCTGCCACCCCTAATACTTTAATAAAACAACAACCCAATGGATAAAAGTCGAAGTAAGTGGAGTACAGATTTTTAGCCAAGTGGTTGGTCCAAAACAGGTCAAGGTCGAAATCAGAAAAGGGAACGGCGGCTATTTTCTAAGTTTGCTTGAGGGCAAGCAAAAGCTTAAGTGTGGGGATGTTTGATGTACCTTAAAATATATATGTTTTATAGATAGATCTCCCCTGCGTATTGGGTAAAATATGACTAACTATCACAAAGAAACAATGTTTTTGTCTTCTTTATAGTTTCTCAGGTTTTACTGAGCCAAAACCACAGAAGGAACGAAAGATGCAAGAAAAACTGATCAAAGCAGAAAATTCTGAGGTTTTGAAGTCCAGTACACCCCGTGCCTCACCCAGCTGCACGGCCCGTCCCCAATACCAGCTCAAGCCTAGATTGTGCCTCTAAAGCACTCTGCGCAACATGCCCCATGCCTACCGAAGCACGCCCCATGTCACTGACAAGACGACTTACACAGCACGCCCCGTGCCCCCGTGGAGCACGCCCCGTGCCACTGACCACCTTGTAGAACGACAAATGTCTCTGACATAGCACGCCCCATGTTCCATGAAGCACGCCCCATGTCCCTCTGACATGACACGCCCCGTGCCCAGTTTAGCACGGGCCGAGCCCCCTCCGGCTGCTCTATAAATAGGAGACTCCATCTACATTTTTCCTTGCTCAATTCTTCTCCCTCTCTTCCACTAGTTTATAATATTTTCGGTTTTGAGCCATTTGTTTTAGTGTTCTTGATCTACTTGTCAAAGATTGAAAGAACTTTAACTTATGGTGATAATGAATTGTTATTTGTCTATGAATCTTTCAATATTTACTAAGCATTCCTTTAGACTAGCACTTGTTAGTCTCAATCTTCCAAGTGTTAGTCAAATTCTTACACTCATTTGGGAATAAACAAATCTTTGGTGGGTTGGTAAACTGTTTTTTGTAACCTTGCTTTAAGGTGAACTAATGACTTTATAAAAACTCTTTTTATTAAAAGTGTATTGCTGATTTTCTGAACCACGCGTGCTCTACGTATCACAGACCATTTGGGGAGTCTAAAACCAAAGGCCAGACCTGTGACTCCCGGTCGGGGATGATGCATGATCCGAAAGGTGACTCGTGCCCCATGCTACATGATACGTTCGAGGTCCTTATGTCTATGTAAGCAAACACAGTTGTCCACGCAAGTGCGGGCTGAAAGTATTTGGTTGGGAACGAGGGTTGGTAATATTTTGTCACATCACGTAAGCCGAGATGGTACGTGTTTGTGAACTTGGCTCTGGTTACGCTGGACGTGCATGCGCAAGAGCGGTGCAAGGAAGAAACGGACCTTAGTCCCTTAAAAAGATAATTTTTATAATAAAATAATCCGGCACACAGGGTTGTTCTCCTGCTGGTTCATGACGGCATGTCGAGTACGGTAAGTCAGTCGGTTTGAGGGACCCTATAACTAAGTGGCGTTAGCTTCACTATATTTGTTTGTCAACAACACTACTCCCCGGGGTTCGTTCTCCTGTAGACGATCACCAGGGAGAGCGGTGATGCTTGATTTGAGGCTGAGAGGCGGTTCTACTACCTGTTGGTGAATAATCTTACGGGAAGGGTATAAATTACGAGTTACCAACATCACCATTGATAAGTCTCCCAAATGATATTATCTGCGACCGAAATGATCAAGACACGCCTTTTTAGTGTAGCTATTTTAATTTAAATTATTTCATATATATATATATATATATATTACTAACATCTTCATTTGAAGGTTGCTCTGGTTAGACGTCAACAAAGATGAAGTATCAAGAGCCCTCCTTTTCCTTTGTGTCTTTGATCGACCCGATTCAACTTACCACTATTATACTGCCCATGATGGGTGCACTTGCCCGTGAATGTGGTGAAATAGTGGTTGTTAGTAAATCAAGTTTTAAAAATTTAAAAGCTTCAAATACTAAAAAGGTGTCACAAAATAATTCTATATTATATATATACACCATAGCACACCATTGTAGTAAAAGAACTAAGGTAGAATTGATGGATTGAAATAAAAACAGATATATAAAAGCAGATATCATCTAAGACCGATCACTACTTCAGTATTACCTAAACCTGACATTGACGTATCGTAACTTAATTGTCTAAAGGAAAAAGAGTCGCTAGAAACTAGTTTTACAATTATAATCACAACTACAATGAAGTATCCATGAATTAATGTCTTAGCTATAATGCACTAAACACATGACCTAAGACCTAGGGGCATAGACCAATCCTATTCTGACTAATCATGATGGACTAAAATATAATAACTAAATCACATACTATGACATATGCACAATACCTAGTCACTTCACTAATCCTTTTAATCCAAGACATGGAAGCTAAGATTCATGACCAACTATAGCGACATACTTCAATCGAAACAGACTAATGAACATGCATAATCACGTAATTCCTATCTAGGCTCGCTAGAGTTCCAAAACACATATTTATATCGTCAGATAACAACTAAGAAACATCATCCATTTGACAAGCAGAATACGTCTACACTAGTAATCAAACCACGTACCATTAGGAATGGATCAAACCCAATATTCAGTAGCACATGTCTGATATGCAACAAGAACTATAATTGTTATACTAAAATCATTATGCCATACGAACAATCT
>JBCNJP010000024.1:21289522-21395467 GCA_039602395.1 Deinandra increscens subsp. villosa | reverse complement strand
TATACAACTGAAACTGTGGTGGTTGAGGAAGATCGTGTTCCTGGTATGGCTGAAACGGTGGTTGTTCCTATTCATCAAACGCTCCGGATAAACACCATTCATCCGCAAGACAATATTATTGGTGATTTAAATGAAGGAGTGCGTACGAGACATCAAATCGAGAGCAGTGCGTTATTATCAGTTCTGGAATCTGGTGTTCAGGAAGAAGCATTCCATTCATGCTTTATATCTCAGATCGAGCCAAAAGATGTTCATGAAGCTTTATTAGATGGTTCGTGGGTTGAAGCAATGCAGGAAGAATTACTACAATTTCAAAAATTAGGAGTGTGGCACCTGGAAGATTTGCCTAGCAGGAAGCAAAGAACCGTGTGGTACACGGTAGGTGTATAAATGCAAACGAGATGATCGTGGAGTCATAGTCCGCAACAAGGCTCGTTTGGTTGTTCAAGGGTTTTCTCAGGAAGAAGGAATCGATTTTAACGAGGTGTATGCACCGGTTGCCAGAGTTGAAGCAATCAGAATCTTTTTGGCATATGCTGCACATCGTGGATTCAAGGTCTTCCAGATGGATGTTAAGAGTGCGTTTCTTTACGGCAAGGTTAAGGAAGAGGTGTACGTCAAACAACCTCCGGGATTCTTCGATCCTGATTATCCGGAGAAGGTTTATAAGTTGGACAAGGCACTATATGGTCTCCATCAGGCTCCTCGAGCTTGGTATGAGACGTTGTCCACTTATTTACTCGACAACGGATTCAAGCGTGGGTTGGTTGATCCTACTTTATTCTTTCGTAAAACGGGGGATGATCTGCTACTGGTACAAATTTATGTGGACGATATCATCTTTGGCTGTTCAAACGAAAAGTTATCGAAGGATTTCGAGACTTTAATGCAAACAAGGTTCGAGATGAGTTCAATGGGGGAAATGTCGTTCTTCTTGAGCTTACAAGTTCAGCAATCTGACAAGGGTATTTTCATTCATCAGACAAAATATGTGAATGATGTCCTGAATCGATTCAAGGTGGAAGATGTTCGCATTCCTGGAACTCCTATTCAGCTGTCACATGGCCTGTGTCCTGACGAAGACGGTGAATCAATTGATGTCACTCGTTATAGGGCAATGATAGGTTCTTTAATGTATCTTACAGCTAGTCGACCTGATATAATGTTTGCTGTATGTTTGTGTGTCAGGTACCAAGCAGCACCTCGGGTTTCTCGTATGGAAGCAGTTAAGAGGATTCTAGCTTATCTGAAGGGTAATGCAGATCTCGGGATCTGGTATCCTCATGATGATAAGTTCGACCTGTCGGCATATACGGATTCAGACTACGGCGGTTGCAAGATCAACTTCAAGACAACCATGACCGAATGTCAGTTTCTCGGCGACCGGTTGGTATCCTGGCAGTGTAAGAAGCAGACTTTTGTTGCTACATCCACGGCTGAAGCTGAATATATAGCGGCTGCTAGTTGTTGCTCTCAGGTTTTATGGATACAACAGCAGATGCGGGATTATGGTTTGAAGTTTCTTACTACTCCAATTTATATAGATAACTCGGCTGCGATTTGCATAACTAAAAACCACGTTCACCACTAAAAAACGAAACATATTGATATTTGTTATCATTTCATCCATGACTGTTTTGAGAAACACTTGATTGATCTGCAAAAGATCCATACTGATTTTCAAAAAGCGGATCTTTTTACGAAAGCCTTTGACAAAACCCGCTTTCGTTATCTTTTGCAGATCAACGGCATACAAAAGTTACCCGTTGAGTAACTTTCGGTTGATCATTTTTCATTTGTTTGTTTTTGTAGTATGTTTGTCTTTTCATATTCACAAAATCCAAAAATAGCGTTTTGTATTTTAGGGGGAGAAAATCAAAAAATAAAAAAAAATGCAAAAATGCAAAAAGCATAAAAAAATGGAAAAATAAAAAAATTTGAGAAATTGATCCTACCAAGCGAGAAGTGATATTACATCGGCGTGTGTTATATATCAACCAGGGATAGAGTAAAAATGAAAAGCTGTAGGTACTTGTTTGGTTAGTTAAATGCGTAAGGGTAAATCTGATATATGCTAGTATGATATAAACATAACAATTTGCTTGATTAGATTGTGAGGCACATCATGACGGATACTGTGTGATCTTGGCATTAAATAAAATGAAAAAGCAAAAACATAATAAAAAGAGATGTTCTGGTGTATGCATGCTCTTATTTTGCAAAGATTTAAACTTGTTTGATTTTCTTTATTTTGTCAAACGATCGGCCTTTCTCTGCGTATCGAAAGATCGACCTGATTGGTGTTCGTTTGACGTTCTGCTTTATTTTCTTTGGTGTTTCGTATAACTCATCGGACTTTCTCTGCGTGCCTACCGGCCGACTTGATTGTTGTTTGTTTAGGGTTCTGCTTTATTTTTGCATGAAACACCATGGACGATAAATCTCGGTGGAAATCAAATTCTGTGGAAAATACAAAAATAACAAGAATAAGCCAGATTACCAGTATTTCTGATTGTGTGGGCTATCATATTATCAATGCATGCTAAATATATCTTAACATATCAGAAAGCTATAAAAATTGATCTGCCCAAACTGAAATAAACTCAAAAGTTGTATTTGTTGCCAACTTGACTTGCATGCTGATTAAAAATGAAATTGAAGTGTGTCTGATGCACATTAGCTGATATGATCTCGCGTCTGGATCTTTCTCACAAAAATATTTAAGTTATATTAGTTTTAATTCAGTAATTTTCATTTCATTTCTGTTTGGTTTATTGTTTGAATATTTGAAAATCACAAAGAGATTTTAGGTGTGTTTTAGCATAACTTTGTAAAAATCCAAAAAGATTTTTGGTGTGTTTGAAAGTTTACAAAAAATCAAAAAGATTTTGATTCTGCTTTATTTTCGATCAACCGATAGTGAAAAATTCAATATTATACCGGAGACAACCAAACTGACTTGTTTTCAGAAATTTCATCAGTAAATTGAACGAAGTTTGAGGAAAATTGATACTTTTTAAAACCTTTGAGGTTCAATTTGAAGATTCATTAATTTCAGGGGTTTATTTTGAATTTTTTTATATCTCCAAACCAAGAGTTCGGACCACCGAATGTGAAGTTCGGAGGTCCGAAGTTCAACATCGGACAAGGTTTGGAGATGGCCGAGTGTGGAGTTCGGTGTAACTATTCATCCGAACTTAGAGTTCGGAGGACGTTCGGAGGTCCGAACGTCATGGCCTATAAATTTGCCAATCCTGGAGTTCGGAGGTCATAAGTTACTGTTATCTTCGAACTTGCACCGAACGGCTGCCAAATTTTTGAACTTTCGTTTTTAGCTCGTTATTGACGGATTTGAGACTGAATCTAGGTAGATAACTTGATTCCGAGTTCACTGATTGTCTTAGATTAGGTTTTCATCTGTTGATTGTGGATTTTTTGTTCGAAAACTCGTGCGGCATGTAATCAGTTTGTAGATCTGAAAATTCACCATCTAAACCTTGTTTTTAATAATTAAAAGAGGTTCCTATGGGTTTATAATCAAAAACTGATCATGGGTGTTGATTTATGTAGTACGATTTGGTCGTTTTCACTGTTTTTCAAATTCAAACTCTTCGGAGTTTTCCAGACACCGAACCTGGGGTTCGGAGACTCCGAATGTGGGGTTCGGAGGGGGCTCGGACAAGGTTCGGCGGGTCTATGATTTTTTGATCAAATGATGTTCGTTTACGCAAACGACAATGATTTGACGAAATCAGTGATTATATATGTTAATAACATTGAATTTAATGAATGTTTTCTCTTATGTGTTTTCAGATATGGCCAACGATCTGAAAATCGGTGACAAACATAACATCTGTGCGCATATCGGTGTTACACGAGGCAAACTTGACAAATTTGGAGGATCCGGGATATTTGAGTTTCTAAGGCGGTCCAGAATTCATTATGCCATCACTACACAATGTGATGTGTATCGGGACATTATTCTGGAATTTTGGAGTACAACACGAACAATTACTGATGCTCCTATCAGAATTGTTGCTAATATTCAAGGCAAAGAGGTTGAAGTTACTGAGGCTGATATTCGTCGGGTATTGAAGTTAGAATCTGATACAACAACAGCACGAATTGAATTTCCTCATGAGGACAATGTGGCGTTCTTGAAGCGGATTTGGTATACTGATGATCCGAGTAAAGAATGGGTGTACAAATCGTCGCTGAGCATCTCGTACAAGTATCTGGCGCACGTGTTGTTGGTCTGCTTGGGACATAGGATTTCTGGTCATGATGAAGTCCAGTAGATTATTCTATCTCTGATGAATGCGTTAGTAATGAACAGGCCGTATAATGTTTCTAGGATGATCTTTCACTACATGAGAGATAATCTGACACAAAGACAGAAGAAAGCGGCAATCTATCCCAGAATCCTTCAGATGGTTCTCAATGATCGATATCCAGATTTGATAAAGAATGCTGCCTATAAAATGGAACTGAAACATATGACGGAGGCAAGTGTTGGGGCTCTGGCGTCTTATCAAAAGAAGGCACCAGAGTTTCAGCCGAAATTGAAGCGTTTAATTGGTCATTTATCCAATGTCAATTACGTGGCACCTGCACGGGGTGCACCTCCTCATGAAGATGGTAGTGACTCGGAAGAACTCGATTACAGCTGGATTGAGGAACAGAATCAGATTCCACAACAAGGTCGAGTAAGAAGATCTAAAAGACAAGTACGAGTGGTCCAGGAACCAGTGAATCAAGGACCTGAACAAGCTGTCTCTCAACCGCCAACTACTAAACCAGTGGTCTCAGCACAAGAAGTTCCTGTATCTGTCGATGTGAATAAGACACCAGCAGTAAATACCCTGGAAGATGAATCAGATGAAGATGAAGAGGATCTGAATGTTGGGACTGACTGTGAAGACTTCTTTGATACAAACAATCCGTTTGTTAGAGTCTTGATCAACTCAAAGTATGTAAAGCTCAGGAAGGGTAGCGATGAAGATTTCGCTTACCGAATCAGCAAGAACAAGAGCAACGATCGCTATAAGGATCGTGTGTATGATGTGGTGGCCTCATCTGAGTCTGATGAAGACTATAATCCTGATGCTGATGTGATTTCTGGTAAAGGTAAACAGCAAGTTACAGGTTCTTCAACAAAAAGAAGGCAGAAGTCGATTGCTGGAGGAAGAACTAAGAAGAGAAAAGGAGTACAACAGTTCATTTTGCAACCTCGTTCTGGAGTTTCTTCTTCAGCAACTCCTGCTATGTCTGTGCCTGAAGTGTCTAAAACAGTTCAGACTTCAGTGTCTGATGTTCAGGCTGACTTCTTGCAAGATCTGATGAATGCAAATAGATCGACAACTATTAGCTTAGCACCTTCAGCAAGTGCTGGTGCGCAGTTTGTAAATCAGCCTATGGGTTCGACACCTTCAACTTCGTTGTTTTTTACTGCAACTGCTACTGCTTCAGCACATTCAACACCTGATGTGAATTTCAACTTTGAACAAGATTCAGTTTCTTTCTCTCAAGCCAGTATTCTTTAAAGCGCGCTAAACGACAAACAATCTCAAATCGATGCCTTGAAGGCTAAGTCTGAAGAACAAGAGAAGATGATTACTATGCTGCGGTTAAATAGTGATGACTTGGAGGATGGAGAAGTTTAAAGCTCAGGGGGAGATTGGAGATGGTCGGGTTATTTTGAAGATCCGATGCGATTTCTGAACGATGATCCTAATCAAGATGATTCTCAGGGGAACGTATGTGGAGGACCAGGCCCATCTGGAACCACGGGTTCGAGTGCTGGGACATCTACTTCCCAGGGGGAGAAAGACACACGAGAAGCTATGCCGATCACCTCAATTCCATCTAATCAAGCTGCAACGAGTATGAGTGATTTTGCAAAAATGTTGCAGACGCTCGAAGAAGGTGAGTTTGTTGGTGACTTGACGGCTGAAGAGTTGCAAAGAGTGTTTGATTTAAATGACGAAGAAATGAGAAAAGCATCTGAGAAAGTTCCAGATAAATATGAAGATCCTGAACCAGAGTCTGATGAAGACGAAGAGGGTATTTTTGAAGAGGAGATTGAAATAGAGGATATCACAGAAGAAGAATATCAAGATTTGTACTCCAACTTCAATAATAATCAATCTGGTGATGAGTTCGATGTATTTCCGAAGGAAAAAGATGCTGAGGTGAGGAAAGGTTGAGAAAGAAAGAATCAGAAAAACCTAAAGACCCAATGGTTAAGGAGGCTAAAGTTCAGAAACAGCGTCATACATTTGCCGAGTTCATGAAAACTTTTCATGCTAACTATGTTCCGCCTCCGAAACCAATCAAACAAAGAGCATTCTTCAAATTCAAGGGTCAAGTTTCAGGTGAAATAATTAGTTGGATGTATGCTTCGAGCTTGAAGTGCTACGGGATTAAACGTGAACAGGGAATCCAGTACTTCAAGTGTGCCAAAGATTTTAGCAGTTTACCGGTTTAGGATATTCGTGAGCTGACCAGAAAGCCATTTTGCTGTTATGGCAATGATGCGTTGGGTATGCACTTTAAGAAGACACTTGAGAGGGAATGTCGAGAAGGATTTCAGTTTTTGGATCCTCAAAAGCCAAAACGACGTCGATCGCAAACAAGAGTCCACGAAAGAACTGGCAAGCGCTAAAGAACGGGTGAAGCAGTTATTGTGTTGAAGGAAAACAACCAAGTTGTGAAGATTTACGATCCTATGTGGCTAATCAACTTGTCGAAGGCTGATATAGACGAGCTTTATCACAATCCAATCTTGTATTATCCTGATTACATGGAGCAAGCGCTAAAGTTCCAGAGGGTGATACGGGTTTGTTTTGCATTCGATATCTATGCTGGAAATAACCATTATTTGGTTAGGAAGGATGATCGGGTTGCTTCAGATGTTCAAGGCTGAGAAGAACGGTCCAGCTTTTGCCAAGGGGGATCAGCTGCTCTGACGACCCCAAACGCTTTCCTACTTTTATTCCTTCAAAATTAGTGCTTTTCTTCAAGAATAAAGTCCTGATATCATCCTTGATCATCCTTTATTCACCGGGATGTGTTTCATCTTCATTTTCTTGTTTAAAAGTTGCCAAGATCTGAGTTTTATGCTAGATCGTGGGCTGATTTGTGATTATATAGTGTTCTCATGCATAGATCTAGGGTTTGTGATGATAAAATTTGCATCTTTGAAACAAAACCATGGATTTTATGATGTTGATGATGATCCATGCTTAGATCTAGGGTTTGAAGTTTACATGCAAGTAAAGGTTCAATATTTGTGTATGATTCTTGTCATGAATATTTGATAATGATAGATCTAGGGCTTACATTCAATAAAGTTGCTAACTTTACGTGAGATCTATGATAAAAACTCGGTTTCGGTAGTCATGCATGCTAGATCTTGAATAAAGGTGCTTGATTTGTGTTAGATCTTGTATAAAGTTGCATGATTCATGTAAATGGATGCATATCTTGCGAACATGATGTTGAAATGCATGTGGAATAATTTATAGAAATTGTTTACGTGAAATTATTGTGTAAATCGCCTATTAGGTCAAGATGACATTCATGCATGTGGTTAGGAACTTATGGCATGACTTGAAATATACTAATTGATGATCCATGTAAGTTAGATGAGATGATGATGTGGTTTTATCATGGAATTAGCTTACATGTAGAAAATATATATTTACCAGAAAATAAATAACTATGTAAACGCACGTGTATGATCATGAGGTTACTTGATTGAGTGTTTGCATATTATTAGTCAAATTAGATATGAGTTATACGGGTATACAAGTCCTAAGTCCCCTACCTCGGTGGGAATGACAACACTTTGTACGATTGCCCTGTCGATCGTACATTGTATACGTTGGAAAATGACGTAAATAATTGTGACGTGTTATGTTTATCATTGTACAACATATAATATGTGATATACGTGTTAGGTTAAGTATAGAAAACCTAAATTTGATCACCAATGTGAAATCGAGTCCACTTGTCTATGTCCGCGCGTTGTCGGGACGTTCGGTCAACACAAACAACACTCACACTGTTACGTGTCATAGGTCTATGAAGATTCACGGCTATCGTATGGTTGGTTGTTGGAAATGCTAAATTGCACCCTAAGGTGAGTTCCTACCCAACTTTTAACTATTTACGCTTTTTGGAGAAGAAGACATACGTAACTGTTTGGCAACTTTAACTTGATGATTTATACCAAAACATTATAAACCATGGATGAAACGTTTGATGAAAGTCCTTATACTGAGGTGACCAATAAATAATGTATAACAGAGAATTATAAGGTAGATCTACTAGGTCTGACAAGCCCTACCCGGCTCCTGGGAGCGGGGCGGATATTATTGTCTCTAGCTCGGTCATTACTCGCAAACAGTATGACTAGAAGGCAAAGTAGACGTCAGTAATGGAGTCACGAATCCCGATGGTGTTATAAAAAATCTCATGAACTAGCTATCCACGGTATAAATATCAGCTTTTTCAAGGTGGAGTCCCTGCTTGGGTTATGCCTCGTTGAGGATAACTGGGTATTTAATAGTTTTGATAAGTGTTATTTATCTACTTAAATTAATGAACTCACCACCTAGTATTGTCACTTTTTAGTATGTTCTTCTCAGGTCATTAGGAGCAGCTAAGGAGCACGTTAAGATCATTCATATGGTCATTCTACATGATAACTTTTGTCGCCTTGGGTGAAATGACACTTTATAAAATGTTCTGCTTATGACTTGTTAAAACTTTGCTGTAATACTTCCACTTAACTTTAAACTTTGGTTAACTCTGATAAATCTTTTGATACTTTGGTATCCAAACTTGGTTTTAAAATGTTGAATTGAGTATGTAGAATGTTCGAAGTGTCTGATGACTTAGATCCTGGTCTGGCTCAAGCCTCTGTTCACGACAATTAGGCGGGTGGGTTATGCAGGGTTGTGACAGATTGGTATCAGATCTCATCAGTCATAGCGAACTTAGGATTGTCTTAGATCCAACTATGGCTAGAGTCTATTAGACACACACTTTGACGCACATATACGCAGTTTACACATCTACTATATATATATATATATATGTATGTATATACTATATTGCCTATCTGTGGTACTGTTATATTTCTATCTTTATCTTTATCACATCATTTCATCTACCTTCTGTAGTGCTTGTTTGAATTAACAATTTAGTTATCCAAAAAGTAGCTACTCACTGTAATATACATGGGATGTATATTGCAGGCATGTCAATGAGAGAGTTAGTGTCGCCAGACTCATCAGCACCGGCATCGCCAACAGGGAGCAGAGGGAGATGGCCATTGGGAGAGTCTAGGGCGTCAGCACCAGCTCTATGAGACACGGTTGGACACTAGAGCTGGAAGACATACCCTGTTTACGTGGACGCTATGGTGAGAGCCCACCATGGACCTGCACCCGCCATCGCTCGCACTACATCACGGATGAGGGCTATACCTGCACTACCCTACGTGACGGAGTGAGTTGCATCGGCATTGGTGGCTGACCATTCTGCACATCCAGATACGTCACTCGTGCAGTTTGAGACATCGCCAATCTTCAGGTTGGAGTAGGTGATATTGATTACCAATTAGGGGTGCTATCGCTCAGTGGCGACGGAGCGAGGAGTGCCTTGGCTAGTTTGACACAACAACATGAGGACGTACATATGAGGTTCTCTTTCCGGAGTGCGATTAGCGACGCACAAGGATACATTATATAGAAGTTACCCATCCAGGTTCAGTAGTTGACTACTCGGGTTGCAACAATAGAGGCAGAGTTGGAGCCTGCGGCCCAAGAGCTAGATCTAGTTCTAGCACTCATGGACCAGGATGATGCAGAGAGGGACGGCTCGGTCATCTCTAGTTGAGGGGGATCGGTTAGTTAGCTCGTAGTATTTGTTAGTAGTAGTAGTATCTATCTTAGATGCTTTCATGAAGCATTGTATAAAGATTAGTAGTCTTTATTTATCTTTTCACATGTAAAATTTTTAACTAAATTTAAAATTCAATGAAATTGCGAGTCACTTGATATTTTATTTTATTTAAAGTTGTAGTTAAATTTGTTATGTGTTCTGTATGTCATTTGGTATTTGTACTATATTTGAATGGTAAACACCGGGATGTTAATCATTTTTGTATGCTATTAATAAAGAAGAAATGGCTAGACGTGGTCGAGAATGGGATGGTACCTTCTTGAAAGTGAGTGAGCATTGGATTGTCTACTCGATCTAGCTATTTCGGAAGAAAAACGAGTAATTAAATAACTGTTTATTGATCACAAGTAACCAATTACAATCAGAAACTCACTAAGAACAATCACAAATGAACACCTAAGAAAACACACACTTAAGCTCAGACACTCTCTCTACTGCTTCTCAACTACAAAGCAATTCACTTGTTTATACACGACTGTCCGAACTCAACCGAACAGCAAGTTCGGATGACTCTGGTTCGTTCCAGTTTGGACCTAGTTCGTGTTGCAACTTTGTCTTGTTCAGATCTTCACACCGTCTTATTCAGATACTTCACACGACATACAAATTATGTACCAACAAACTCCCCATCAACGTGTGTAGTATCTGTTCACCAATTAAAACATATTCTTCGAACAAACTCTCCTCAACTTGATGGTAGCTTGATCTTGAATACATTGACGATGCATAATGTGTTTCCATCTTTATCAGCAGCTTCAGAAGACTTGAAGTTATAACAAACTCTTCCACTTAGCAACCTATTCAATCATAAATAATCTCGGCGCAAAACGTCTCTTTGAGACTCCAAGATATTGATTTTGAAAATTTGATTTGTATCACGTGTCGATCAGATCAAAAAACAAAGCGGAAACAAAATCTCTTTGGCTTTTAAAAATTTATATCAAAACAAACCTAAAATCTTTTGGATTTTTCAAACTTATGCTAAAAAACACACCAAAAATCTTTTTGGATTTTCTAAAAAGAAATGAAATTGCAATACAGAATCAAACTCCATTTTTGGTATGCGACAGATCATTATCTGGGATCATATTGGACATAACGCACTGAACTACACTTCAATTTCAACTTATTGAAGTATATAAGTCATGTTGATTGTTGGTATAATTTGTCCATCTTAAACTCAGGCAGAATCATACTCATAACATCTGGACATGTTAAGGTATTGATTAGATTTTTTTTAATAGTGTTCCCCACACTATTAGATATATTCAGACATTTTTCTTTTTCTCGTGTGATTACACTTGTGATTATCGCATAGTGATATTGTTAGAACACAATTTAAATGTAACAGAAGATAGTCAAGTATTAGAAGAAACGATAAGATATATCCACAAAAGAGAAAGGATATGAAAATCTATATGAAATACAGATTTCTGTAATCATACAGAACTACTCCAGAATTTCCGAAGTAGTTCTGTACAGACCAAACTCTACAAAAATCCTCATTTATGTAGAAGGCTTCTAATGGGAAGCGTCAACAGTCTTCAAAGAGGAGTCCTGAAGGAGTTCTGGACTATCAGAGGATAAAAATTACGAGAAGAACAATTCTGCCCTTGTGTGAGGAACAAGCAAATTGAACACCAACTTGTCATTAATCACTGAAGCAGTTGAAGACAGTTGAAAAGAGATAAATTGAATATCCTTAATTTATCTCTATATACTCTGACACACTCTAAATTCAACTGTCCTCAACCGCCTTATCCAATTACAACTTGCTACATCCTCTTATAAATAGCAAGCTGATTTTACCAAACAAGGTAAGACAACAAACATACAATTCAATATCTTCTCAAAACAATTACAACTTACTCCCATAGAAAAGTTATTTATGTTGATACATTGTTATACTATAAACTTATGTAAACCATTATTTACATTTGAGATATACAGAAAAATCCTTTTTATGAATTGTTATCTGCCAATTTGATTTACTTTCCGCAACTTGTTTATATATTTTAAATCAAATTATGCCAACATTGTTATAGAGCCCTTCATGGGACCCATGAATTGGTATAAGAGCAAATTGAATAATCATTATTAAAAGATCCTGCTCTTTAACATCTTCTCCTTAACACTCTCTAAAAAAATGTCTTCAAGCTGGAACAATGGAAAATCACTTGGCTCATTGGCAAAACCCCCTATTCTTGCTAGGGAGGAATATCCACAGTGGAAAATCAGAATTACCAACTTCCTAAAAGAAGTTGATAGCTCCTTGTTGGAATGCATAGCCAAGGGACCCCATTGTCCCACAGTTGACATTCTTGAGATAAAGGAAACTGAAACCTCAGCTGGTGTTCCCGCTCGCACCATCCCCGGAGAAAGAAAATGGTGGAATGAGGAGGACAAAACCAAATAAATTAATAAGGACAGAGCTAAGATCATCCTCATCATGGTTCTTCCTCATGAGATATTCTGTTAAGTTGACTGCAATACCTCAGCCAAGGGCATATGGGATGCCCACGAGAAACTTTTTGATTGGGGGGGGGGGAAGTGGGGGGGGGGGGATCAAATGAAAAGTAACAAAAGAACTAAATCACTAAACGAATATGAATCTTTCAAGTCACTCCCATGCTAGTTACTCTTAAACACTTACAATGGTTTTGCCACAATAATTAACAATCTAAGAAAGTTTAATGTTTTTAAATCTAATAAGGAAACAAACATTAAATTCATCAAAAGCCTTCCTCATGAATGGAGAAGTCTAACCATGACTCTTCAATCAACTATGGATTTAGAAGAAAAAAAATCTAAATGATCTTTTCTGCATTTTAGACACTTAAGAGTCTGAAATATTGGACATCTCCAAATTCAAAGTTGATCCACTGGCTCTTTACTCTGAAAAGAGGAAAAGAAACACCAAACAAGAGCCAACCCACTCAAAGAGACAAGAATTAAGTAATTCAGAAAATGAATATTCAGAGAGTGAAACATAAAATTAGTCATTTGAAAAATCACTAGCATTACTGACCAAACAGTTTGGAAGATCCAAAAAGAATCCTTCCTGGTCAACTAGAAACAATTTCTCAAAAAACGAAGAAAGCAAGAAGCAAACATCTGAATATAACAAACTTGAAATTGACAACAATGAGATAAAGTGCTTCAAATGTGGAACAACGAGCCACTATACCTCAGAATGCAAAAATAAGAAACTCAAAGATGCAGCATACTATAAAAGAAAGTATGAACATGCCATACAGAAATAAAAAGCACTAATTGCTGAAGTTGAAAATTGGGACCCAGATTCATCATTTGATGAAGCATGCCATTCAAATAGATGTCTCATGGCCAATGATGATCTCTCTCTACGGATCTCTCTGGAACTTCACATGAAGAACAAGTAAGCTTCTCTCATACTGATCTAATTTGTCAATTTAACAACATGTCAATATATTATAAAGTTCTTCAAGAAAACTCAGAAAGAAACAAACTTTTAAATGAGAACAAGTTTAAAACTTTTGAAGAAGAAATCAGCTCACTCCTATCTGAAGTTCATTAACTAAAAGGAGACAGAGAAAAAGAATTGTTAAGATTAAGACAACTAGAAACACATACCTTGAGCAACAAGGCTAAAATCAATCATTATGAGATTGAAAATGCAACTTTGTATCAAAGATTGCACATGGAAACAAAGAAAATAAATGGTCTCATAAATGCTCATGATCAGCTTGAAAATATGAGAAATACACCAAGGATTTATGGTCAGGGGATCGGGTATATTTAAGGAACTAAAAGTTCCAAGACCGTCTTTGTAGAAAGTAGCAGTGAAAACGACTCAGAACTGGACAACAATTAAATAAGCAAAAAACCAGTTTCTGAAACTCTAATTAAAAATAAGTCCAACCTTGATGACTTTAACAAATCCAAATATGAGTCAACTAGTTCCTCTAGTCAAAATTTTAAAAATTTTGGAGAAAATATCATATACAAACATTGCATGTGTACTTAAATGGTAAAACTGATTGGAAAACACTACAACATAAAAATAGCATACTCTGCAAACTCTAACACCTCTTTGAATGTGTCTTCCAAGTCTATAAAAATAAAAAATAAAAAGGAAACCATAGAAACAATAAACAAAGAACCCAAAAACAAATGGGTTCCAAAAACCAAATAAAATATCCCAACACCTGTCTAGGCAGAGTCTTTGTTTCTTTTATTTTCTTTCGTAACAATTTTCTTTATTTACTTTTCTTCTCTCTTTCCTTCTAAAGTTAATAAATGATCTCAAAAGGCACTTGTCACTATCTGTGTTGGAACTTAAAATCTATGTGACTGACGCCATCAAATCTGTTTACCGAAGCATTCGACTGAAAAATCCATGTGAATTGATTCAGAGACGCGGGTTGTGATGCTCGAGGCTTGCAGATTGGACCGAAGACCGTTTTCCGGAAACGTTAACCGTTCGGGTCAACTGTCAACGTAAAAGTCAACGGAAGATCGGTTCGAGCGAGTCAAGCTTCGGATTAATTAAATCAACTTTGATTTAATTAATATTTATGTTATTTGCCTTTCTTGTAATTTTGTTCATTTATGTTTCTGTTGTTAGTCACCCTCACTATATATATAGTGAGGGTACCCATTACAAGAAAGAGTCTCTGAGTGTGGTGATGATGATTTTCTTGTAGAGTGTGAGATTTCCATTCTAAAGAGAGAGAGAGTGAGTCATGGTGTCCTAGAGAGAGAGTGTCTTCATGATTTCTTGATTGTAATCATTCGGTTAATGAAATCATTCGATTAGTTCATCATCTTTCTCATGTTTGATTATTCTTGATTCATCTTCATCTTCATCTCATTTTGGGGTTTTCGAATCTGATCCCCGTTCTCGCTCAAGATCGAGATTTTTTATAGTGAAAATCGGTCCCACAAATGGTATCAGAGCGAGTACCGATCAGATTGTTGATACCTGAAATGTGCGTCGTGTGAAGTATCGAGCGAAGACCAAGTTCAAGCCAATATAGGGTTGGCCGAACTAGGTCCGAACCTGAAGTTCGGACCGGCCGAACCTGGGGTTCGGAGGGAGTTCGGCCAGTCGGGTATATATAGTTGTTTGGTCTTTGTGTTTAGTAGTTCTAAGCGTGCGAGCGAATCTTAAGTGTGTGTTTCTGAGTGTGTAATCTCGGTGTTAATTCTCTGTGTTTACTGGTTGTAATTGTTCTCGTTTGATCAATAAAACAATCAGTTATTTACGTTTCGATGTCCTATTAGCTAGATCGAGTAGACGATCCGATGCTCACGCATTTTCAAGTGGTATCAGAGCTTTCTGGTTCACTCTACTGATCTGTGGTTGCTATTCTTGGATTATTGAGCGTTTTTGAAGTTCTCTCAAGTTTTATTACGTGTTTTCTATCATTTTTGACGTGTGTTTTGTGTCAAAATTGTTCCTAAACCGTTTCCTATCGACTTTTCTGATCCACTATATCGAGTTTCATCAAAATCAGTTCGTTTTCACGAGTTTTCGAAAAATGACTTCGAGGTTCGGAGGTTACTGGGCAAGCTCGGAGTAACCGCTCCGAACTTGAGGTTCGGAGGTGACTCGGAGTGTGTTCGGCGAGAGTTCGGTGGTAGATCGGTCAAGGTTCGGAATTTTTGCATTCGGTCACTAGTTCGGTCGAGGTTCGGACATTATATTTAGGTTCGGAGCTAGTTCGGTGTGAGTTCGGAGCTTGACATAGATTCGGACAAAGTTCGGTGCTAGTTCGGAGGGCAGAATTTTTCAAATTTTCAACGATGTCGGAATTTCAAGCTTTTGCCGCAATGCAAAGCGCGATGCAAACCATGTTAAATTTTGACAATGAAATTGGAACAAGTCAGAAAGTTCCCAAATTGTTAAAGCTTGAAGATTACCAAAATTGGAAGAAACGATTTTCTGCTTATATTAGCAGGAATGACATTGATTTATGGATTCCAATTCGAAAGTTGTATGAACGACCAATGGAAGATGGGGATCTTAAAGAAATTCAAGACTTTGATGGTGATGAAAGAAAAAGTTATGAGCTTGAAAAGAAGGTTTATGGTTATCTTACTATGGCTTTACCTACTGAATTGCTTCATCAATTTAGTACTTGCAAGAAATCTAAGCAATTGTGGGATGCCTTATCCGCAAGATGTGAAGGAAATGCTGATTATAAGAAGAGTCGAAAGAAAGTTTTGAACAAAGAATTCGATAATTTTCAGAATTATGACAATGAAAATATCACTGCTCTAGTTTCAAGATTTTCACATTTGATTAGTGAATTGAAGATTGTTGGAATAGAAAAATCTGATGCTGATTTAAAGGAAAAGATCATGGAAGCTTTACCTGAAAAGTGGGAAAATTATGTTTTGCTACTCACTCATGACAAGGATTATCCTGCTTTAACATTTCACGAGCTTACTGGAAAACTTCATGCTCGAGAAATGGAAATGTTAAACAACAAAAAGTCAAGTGTTACTTTACAGAATCCGGAATTGTATCATGGTGAAAATTCAGCAAGCATGAATGCTGAAGCTAAACCAAATTTAAGTTCTGCACCAAGTGTTGCTTTTCTAGTTGGAGCTTCAGGAAATTCTGATAATAATTCTTCAAGAGGTTGTAGTTTCACAATTCCGAATATTTCAAATCAAAGTGCTTTCTCGGCTGAATCAACGGAGGATTGTGCCAAAATGATTTCTGCCTTGATTTCATCGTCTTTTGGATTGATTCTAAAAAATGTTGCTGATGCAAAGTTAACCAGTGAGGATCTTGATGCTCTTGATGATGATCAATTGACTGAATTGGATGTTTCGTGGCAATATGCTATGTTGTGTCAAAGATCTAAAATATTTTTTAAGAAGCATGGAAGGAATATTTCTGGTGATAAGTTGGGTTTTGACAAGTCCAAATTAAAGTGTTATAAATGTTCACAACTTGGACATTTTGCTAAAGATTGTCATCAGGCACATGCAAATAAGTCTGTTGTTCCTATATCACCAAAGCCTGGTTTTACTCAACCATCTACTAGTAACACAAGCAAGACCACTGCTTTGATTGCTCAAAATGATGGTGTATATGATTGGGGTCAACAATTTGGGTATGATTCATCAGCTTTAATAGTTACTCATGTTCAACAAGAAGATTATTGTTCAGATACAAGTTCAGATACTAGTTCAGATACTAGTTCAATACCAAGTTCGTATGCATCTGCTGAAAACTTGGAGAGTTTGATGAAGGAAAATGCTTTGTTGATGAATAAAGTTCAACAATTGACTGAAGAATTTGAGGTGATTAAATCTGAATTGAAGATTTCTAAAGACCGTGAAAAGGGTTTGGTTTTGAAGAATGAGGATTTGACTACTGAAATCAAAATGTTGAATGAAGTTTTAGAGGTATTGAAGCAAGATAAGAAGAAAGCTGAAACTTCGAAAGCTGAAATTTGTGAAGAAAAAGGTGAGTTAGTCAAAGAAGTGAAGAAATGGAAGGAAGAGGCAGAAGATGCTGCAAATGATTTTCAGAATTTGTTTGAAAAATCCAAGATTAAGCTTGATTTGCTTACTAAGCGTGTTGAAGAATCTGATGCTAAAATCAAAGCATATCAAGTTGATATGGAAAAGTTGTTGGATGACAAGCGTGAGTTGGTTAGGGTTAACAAGGTTCAAACTGCAAATCTGGAAATTCAAAAGAGAAATGAGGATAAACTGAAGAAGGAGCTACATGAAGGACTTGACAATCTTCGCTTGCAAAAGTTTGAAACTCATAAAGTTGCCAAGCGCTTGATTGCTAAAGAAAAAGAATTTGCAGAGGCTCAACAGCAAATTTCTGATCTAAAAATTCAAGTTCTTGATGCAAAAAGATTGCTCAACAATGTTTCTAATTCTCAGGTTTTCACAAGCTTCTTAGCAAATGATGCAAATTTTGAAAGGATGTTTGATAAAACTGCATCACCCCCTGCTCATATCAAGGAAGCTGTCAAACAAGTGAAGGAACAAATTGATGATTTTGATTATTCAAAGGTTTCATCTTCTACTTCTGAAGACGCAAAGGTTGTAAAAAAGAAGAAAAGCAAGAAAAACAAGAAAAAGGTTTTGAAATCTGAGATTCCTCCAGCACCGAAGTTTGTTTCTGGTTTATCTTCTACTGATCACGAAAATTCAGCTACATCTAGTACACAGATTCTGTCTCAACCAGCAATTGATGAGACCATTTTTTATGACAAGAAGAAAATCACTGATGTCAAAGCTGAATTCACAAGGTTGGCAAAGAATGGACACCAAGGTGTAAATTCTGAGGAGAAGATTTCTGGTCAACAAGTGGGTTTAGGTTTTCAAGAGAAGAAAGTAGTAGCTGAAGAGGTTCCAGCATCTGAAGCACAAAATTTGAAGAAGATTAAGAAGAAGCAAGTGAAGAAAGATGTTTTCAAAGCTGATAAGGTACAACCTGAGAGATTTTACAAGCTCAAGGGTTCTGAGCAGTTATTTTCTGACAATGAATTTCCTCTTCACTGCGTGGATGCTCGGAAAATTTCTGAAGTATTTGTGAAAGCTGATATTTCTTCTGAAAGCTCTCAATCTCGTAGCCCAACTTCTAAATGGGTGCATGATCATGGGCATCAGGTATATGATTCTCATTCTGATCATGTTAGAGATATTCATGTGTGTAATTCTGTGCAGGAACATCAAAAGTGGGACAAATCGACACGTTTATGTTATGTTTGCCGTCAAAGAGGGCACATGGCAAAAGATTGTCCACTTCCTGCTGAATCAAATTCAAGGTTTCACAAGAAACCAATTTTTGGTAAATCTGCCAACAAAAAGTTCTTTGATGAAAAAGGCAGAGTTTTTGATGAATTTGAACCTACATTCTTTCAAAAACAAAAACGTTTTGTTCTAAAGTTTTCAAAGGATCAAAATGTAGGTTCATCATTACAGTCACCTGTGACTGTTTCATCGAAAACTGAATTACCAAAACAACAGGAATGGAAACCTATGGTTTCAAAGCAAAATCAGGACACTGGTCGACCAAAAGCGATTCGCTTTGGGTCATTTGTGAACTAATCAAGTTGTCCAGTGTGCAGGTACTTCTAGAAGACCACTCGACGATTGAAAAAGTTGTTGATGGAGGAGTATTCTGCTTAATTTAAATTTAATGACAAATTTTTCTCATATGCAAATTTTCTGAATTCTAAAATCTGAAACATATCCGTGTTGATTGATCAATTTTCTTTGTTTACAAGTTTTTCTCAAAAAGCCAAAAAATAGAGTTTTCTTTTTGTATAAAATGAAAAATCCAAAAAATAGAGTTTTCATTTTAAGGGGGAGAATTGTAAGTAAGGGGAAGTAATTGAGAAAATGCATGGTATGGGGAGAAGGTGAATACATGCAAAATATATAATGAAGGAAGGTGAATACGTGCACAATATAAAATTTGTGAGAAATTGATCATTGGGAAATGATGGTACATTGGCATACGTATCTGACTCATGGATAAAGTAAATGAAAGGGCCATAAGATCATTGTTTGATGTGCTTGGTAGGCTCGACAAATCAGAAAGTATTCAGATGTGATATACATTAAATGCTAATGCTTGACCAAGTGGACAACATCTGGATGCGTATTTCATGACACAAAAAGAAAAATAAGTGTGACAATAGTAATGAGAAGTCACTGTGTACACATGTGTTCATTTTGCAAAGATTTAAACTTGTTTGATTTTCTTTATTTTGTCAAACGATCGGATTTTCTCTGCGTGTCGAAAGACCGACCTGATTGTTGTTCGTTTGACGTTCTGCTTTATTTTCTTTGGTGTTTCGTATAACTCATCGGACTTTCTCTGCGTGTACGGGAGTACCGACCTGATTGTTGTTGAGTTATACAACTTCAACTTGTTTTATTTTCTTTATTTTGTTAAATCCGAGGCCTTATCTGCGTATCGAAAGATCGACCTTAAGGTAGACGATTTAACGTTCTTATTTCTTTTTGCATGGAACACAGTTGGCTGTATCATGAAAAATATCTTGCAATGTGAAAGTTCAAAAATGCAATCACACAAAAGAAAAAGAAAGCAAAACAGAAAATGTCTGAATATGTCTGATAGTGTGGGGTACACTGGTTAAAGCAAATCTAATCAATACCTTAAAATATACAGATGTTATGAGTATGATTCTGCCTGAGCTTAAGATGGACAAATTATACCAGCAATCGACATGACTTGTGTGCTTCAATTAGTTGAAATTGAAGTGTAGTTCAGTGCGTTATGATCAATATGATCCCATATAGTGATCTTTCTCATACCAAAAATAGTGTCTGATTCTGTATTGCAATTTCATTTCATATCAAGAAAGTACAAAAAGATTTTAGGTGTGTTTTAATATAAATTTTCAAAAAGCCAAAAAGATTTTGTTTCTGCTTTATTTTCGATCTGATCAACACGTGATATAAAATCAATTTTCAAAATCATATCTTGGAGTCTCGAAGAGACGTTTTGCGTCAAGATTATTTGAGTGTTAATGCAGGATGCTGTTGTGCAAGCTATCACAATTTCAAGTCTTCTGAAGCTGTTGATAAAGACCAGAGATATACTAGATATCATCAAGTATTCAAGATCAAGCTACGATTGAGTTGAGGAGGAGTTTGTTCGAAGATTCATTTCATTGGATAAACGGATTCTTTACTTGAGGGGGAGCTTGATTGAAGATACATATTTGATGATGTTGAGAAGAAAAGAGAAGAGATACTGCACACGACGAGGGGGAGTTTGTTGATACCTGAAATGTGCGTCGTGTGAAGTATCGAGCGAAGACCAAGTTCAAGCCAATATAGGGTTGGCCGAACTAGGTCCGAACCTGAAGTTCGGACCGGCCGAACCTGGGGTTCGGAGGGAGTTCGGCCAGTCGGGTATATATAGTTGTTTGGTCTTTGTGTTTAGTAGTTCTAAGCGTGCGAGCGAATCTTAAGTGTGTGTTTCTGAGTGTGTAATCTCGGTGTTAATTCTCTGTGTTTACTGGTTGTAATTGTTCTCGTTTGATCAATAAAACAATCAGTTATTTACGTTTTGATGTCCTATTAGCTAGATCGAGTAGACGATCCGATGCTCACGCATTTTCACAGATTCATCTCACCGTGAATCTGGTCACTCGAATCTGTGATTTTGAGCTTGAATGGGTGAAAATGATGAAAACTCATTTTTTGAGACTTTTTCTCATTTTTCTTCATTTTGGATGGATTCTAAACAGATCTGATGTTGTCAGATGTTAGGTTATTGTCATGGAGTCTATCTTGATCATTTTTATCTTCAACATGTTCAAATCAGTAAGAAAATTTGAAGATCCGAGCTGAAAAATGTAACTGTTGAGTTTTTCCCGTTTTGGGGGTTTTTGAAGAATTTTGGGCTTGATTCTTAGTTTTCTGGGTTTTTCTTCATGGATTTGGATGAAGTAAGGTATGATTCTCAGTGGAAAACGCATTCCGGATCCATTGGAAGAATCTGTTTCGTCTGATTCTCAATAGTTTGGGCAGATCTGGAAAAACACACACTAGTATGTATTTCAAGGTGTTCTTCGTGTTCTTGAAGATTTCCAGATTTTGAAGGCTGATTCGATGGGTTTTTGCTGCTGTTTGGGATGTGTAAGTGGCCATAGCATGTTCTACAACAGATTTGTGTCATGAATCACTCGTTTCCACTCATTTTCAGGACTGTTTCGAGAATCGAAGGGTATGTGTTCTTCATTTTCCAGATTTATTCAAGTGTTTGAAGTTATGAAGATTGCCGTAGCGGACTTGTTGAGTTCTTAGCGAACTTCTCCTCTCCTTAGCGAACTTTATCTGTTTTAGCGAACTTGAATCGTTCTTAGCGGACTTGTGTCCTTAGCGGACTCGAGAAGAGTCTTAGCGGACTTCTAAGACCCCTAGCGGACTTCTTGTATGCTTTAGCGGACTTCTTGAGCTTAGCGGACTTGTTTCTGGGTTTTTGCTCGAAGTTGTTTCAGAGGATTTTGTTCATCCAGAGTTGTAGAGAAACGAAGTACGAGTCCAGGGATATGAAAATCTTCAATTTTCGTTAAGTATTGACGGAGATATAGGCTAAACACGATTTTCCGATGATTTTTTCATGATGTCCGGTGACATTAGGGTTTTACGTGTGGTATACGCGTTTTGGAGAAGAAGGATGACGTGGCGGCGCGCAATTGGCTGGAAAAGAATGTTTGTTTCTCTCTCTTTGTCGGCTGAAGTGCAACCTTAGTCAATCCTCTCTCTCGTTGTCGCGCTGTGATTGAAGCATGCATTCATTCACGTGGGACCCAGCTGTCTAAGAAAGCCGTTGGAAGGCAAGTGGCTGGCTGTTTCTGATTGGTGCTTTGATATGCCGCCCTCTGATTGGTTGAGAGCGTCCTCACACGGATCCTCACATCTGGACCATCAGATCGTTATGTTGTGAGCCGTTGGATTGATACTGTAGGCGCCATCTCATTGGCTAAACACTCTTCACACATGTTAGAGCATTTTCTATGTGACGTGTGTGTATCTAAGTTAGTTTCGTTAGTGATGTTTAGTTAGAATTGTTAATTCATGTTATAGGGTAGTTTGTGTAATTCATTGTTAGTTGAGGGGCTTTAATATGAATCATTATATCTCATATATATGAGATATATTGATTATAGTTTCTACACACCATTTGAAGGAGCTGCAAACGGACCAAGATTTGAAGCCAGTGTATCATACATTTGCCAACCAGCGTACCAAAGTTCACTATATATATCAGTTGGTCCGTAGCTCACAACAACTTTCTCATAACCGTTTTCCCGAGTTCATCATCTAGAGAGAGAAATTTTTGATCGTGAATCTTTGAGAGTTTTGTGTATTAGATCATGATTAGGTGTTAGATTCGAGTTCATATCTTGTAATCACTGATTGATTTGAGCTATAAACTGAGATTTATTTAACTTTTGTATTCTGTTCAGCATTCCAAAACTAAGCACATTGATATCCGATATCATTTTATCCGGGATTGCTACGAAAAGAAATTAATTGATTTGCAAAAGATTCATACAGATTTTCAACGAGCTGATTTGTTTACCAAAGCTTTTAACAAAACTCGTTTTAAATTTTTGCTGCAAATTAATGGGATTACAAAGCTGGATGCCGTCTAATTCAGTTGATTAATTTTTAGTTTTTACTGTTTTTCTTTATTTTTCTGCTTTTTAGGGGGAGATTAATATGAAAAATACAAAAAATAGTGTGAAGTGTGTGTGTTTTTCTGTATTGAAACATGAAAAAGCATAAAAAAATTTTGGAAAATCCAAAAATGTAAAACAAATTTGAAAAAATCAAAATTGAGAAATGATGGAACATCGGTGAATGTTACTGACCATGGATAAACTAGATTGAAAGGCTGTAGGTTCTTGTATGTTTCATTGAATGTGTTAATCAATATCTGATACTTGCTAGTATGATTAAAGTTAATGCTTGCTTGAAATCAGTGGTGTAACATAGTTCTTGTGTTTGAGTAATCTTGATAAAAGGTGGAAAAATGCAAAAACAGAATAAATAAGTGTTCTAGTGTATGCATGCGTTCTTTTGAAAGATTTAAACTTGTTTGATTTTCTTTATTTTGTCAAGCGATCGGACTTTCTCTACGTATTGAAAGATCGACCTGATCGTTGTTCGTTTGACGTTCTGCTTTATTTTTCTTGGTGTTTCGTATAACTCATCGGACTTTCTCTGCGTGTACGGAAGTACCGACCTGATTGTTGTTGAGTTATACAATTTCAACTTCTTTTACTTTCTTATTTTCCTAAACAATCGGACTTTCTCTGCGTATCGAAAGATCGACCTGATTGTTGTTTGTTTAGGGTTCTGCTTTCTTTTTGCATGAAACACTACGAACAACTTACATCTGTAAATATTCATGGATGAATAAAAGAAAAGTGAAAATAGACAAAAAGAGAATAAATCAGATTCTCAAATTGCTTGAATTTGTGGGAACCATGATTTCTATGTATGATAAATATACCTAATTCATATCAGAAAGCAGTAAACATTGATTTGATTTGACTGAAATAAACATGAAAATGTTGTATTCGTGAACTGCTTGACTTGCATGCTGAATAGATTGAAATTGAAATGTGTTAAGTGCATCTCACTGATATGATCTCACGTTGTGATCTTTCTCACAAAAACATAAATTATCGCATTTAAATTTCCTGTTTTCATATTGTTGTTATTTCAGAAAATTTCAAAAAGATTTTTGGTGAGTTTTAGCATAAGTTCGGAAAATCAAAAAGATTTTAGGTGTGTTTTGATATAAATTTGATAAAAGTCAAAAACATTTTTATTCTGCTTTATTTTCGATCTACTGAATTCAGATATGGCAATTTATTGATGAAAGAACCACAATCGATGCTAAAATCAGCTCATCATGTTTTAAAATTTGAAAACGGTGAAGTTTCGGGTGCAAAATGTGAGAATTAAGGATTAAGGGGCAAAATGGTCTTTAATGTGGTCCGGCGGACCATATGGTACGCTCGGCGGACCACATTAGATATATATAGATCAATCTGATCCGGGGTTTCTCATAACCCGCGGACCATTAGTTTTTTCCAAAAACACCTTAAACACACACAGATCTGGTTTTTCTTCGATATTTCTCTAGATAACGAACTGTTGCTCGAGATTTTTTTGTTACAGGTAGGTTGTTGGATTACGCTTCAAATGACGGTTTTGTTGCCTAATTTGTTCAATTTTTGAGATTTTAGTTTTGGGTTTTTCGCAAAAACTGAATTGAAAGTGTTAAATGGGTTGTTGTTGGTTTTAACCGGTTTCAAATACATGTACTGGGTCGGAATTTTGTCTAGAACACGTTCTTATGCTTCGATTTCAAAACAAAATCCATTTGGTGTGTCAAATTTGTAAAAGACTCTTCGGTTAACTGTTCGTCCGCCAGACCAAATGGTCCGTGGCGGACCACTTTTGAACCAAATTTGAATTGGTCTGTGTCTGGTCCGCTTGACTAAATCTGATATGCGGTCAATATTCTGGTCCGCCGGACCAGATGGTCCGCGTGACTAATTTGATCCGCATGATGATCCGCCGGACCAGATGATTTAATCTGATACGCAGCCAATGTATCTGGTCCGCCGGACCACATGGTCTGCGTGACTAATTTTGGTCCGCAAATGGTCCATTGATCATATTTTTCAAAAATGTTAATCGTTTGAGTGTTTCAAGTAAAATTGGAGTGGTTCGTAAGTAATTTTGCTTATATCTTATGATTTTAATGAATGTTTGTGTTTGTGATTTTTCCAGATATGGCAGATTTTAAATCAGAAGGAGAACATAATGTTTGTGCCTTTCTAGATGCTTCAGCGCGTTGGAAACCTCATTTCCTGGGCATCTTTGATTTCATAAGAAGATCGCGAATTTGTTATGCTGCGACTCATATGTGTACTCCTTAATTATAAAGATTTGCTTGTGATGTTTTGGAATACAACTCAGGTAGATTGTTCGGAGGTTCCTTCAGTTATTCGTGCAAGAATTCTTCAAACGGATGTAGTTATATCTGAGGAGGATGTACGAAGAGTTTTAAGGTTAAACGATCAAGCTGATTTTCCAATGGAATTTGATGAAGCTGACTTGGTGGCATTGTTACGAAGAATAAAATATAATGGACAATTGTATGTATCATGGTATCTAAAGGCCAATTTGAGTCCTCCGTACAAGTACCTGATGCACGTGAGTATCAAGTGTTTTGGAAATCGTACTAGAGGTCAAGAGGAATTTGATTTGAAAGTTCTATCTTTCTTTGCGGCTTTGGTGTTGAATAGGCAGTTCAATTTTTATGGGTGGATTTTCAGTTATATGAAGGAAAACATATTGACAAAACAAGTGAAGAGTATTATGTATCCGCGGTTCATACAAATGATCTTGAATGAACTTCATCCAAACCTTCCGAAGAATCAGAATGCAATTTTAGTGATGAAGCATATGAATCGGGTTGCAGTAGGCAAAATTCCAGTGTATCAAAAGAGAAAAGGAAACAATATTCCTCCTCCGGTGAAAAGGCTGATTGGTCATCTTGCTAATCCAGACTATGTAGCTCCGGCTGATGGTGCTGCAAAACATCCTGAAAGTTCAGATGATGAATTAGAGTATAATGATAACGGTTTTCCCATTGAGATTGCAGAAAATGAGGAAGAAATTCCTGAAGTTCAAGCAAATCAAGCACCAAATCAACAACAACCGATAGCACAAGATCAGCAACCTGTGCAACAACAAGAACAACCCGAGCAAATTATTCCAGAGAATGTTATTGAACCTGAAGTTGTTAATACTCTAGCTGATGATATAGTTGGTGATGCTGGTGTTTCTAAAGATGATACCGATTGGTCGTCGGCTGACAATGATTCAGATTCTGGTGATTATGTCACAATATTGCATAATACCAGAGAAATTCCAGTGAAGAAAGGTTCTAAGGCACACATTGCCTACTTAAAGTCTCAGAATCTGGATACTTCAATTTATGAAACTAGAACCAAACAGGTTGAAGATAAAAATGATGATCCATTATATACTCCTGGTTTGGAGGAACCTGTTGCAAACACTAAGACAGTAGATAAAGGCAAAGCTCCTATGGTGAGTACTGGCAAGCGTTTTAAACGAATGGCTCGGCCAAATGTTTCAGTAAAGCAAGGTTCGTTTCTTGCTGATGCCAGAAAGTCAGGTCTTACTCCACCAAGTAAGAAACAGAAAGTGTCTACTCCGTCTTCTATTCCTGTACAACCAACCACAAAGTCTGTAAATGTTCAAAGCTCGAGTAATCCACCAGTACGAAAGTTGATTATTAGAAGACCTTCTAGTTCTGCATCAACTACTGCTTCTGCTTCTACTACAACACCTTCTACAACGTCAACCATTTCTTCTACTGATCTGAAGATGGCAATTCATCAAACTAGACTCGATGCGTTAGAATCAACGAATCGTCAGCAGGCAGATGAAATCAGAGGATTAAAGAATTTGGTAAAGGAATTGGTTTCTCGAGATCAAACTAAAGATCGTGATATTTCCAGTTTACAATCTAGAGATGAGGAAAAGGATCGTGAGATTGCCAAGTTACAACAACTATCACTTTCCCTGGGTGAGCAGTTAAATCTCTTGCTCAAAGCTTTACCTGCTCAGGGGGAGAGGCGACCAGATCCTGAGGAAAGTTGTAAAGATGATGATGATGATGTTTTGAAATATCTGAATGAGGATCCAGACCCTGAAGGAGGAGTTGGTGGTAGTGGTTTTGGTACTAGTGCAGCTGGAGTATCTTCTGCTGCTGCTGGACCATCTACAACTCAGGGGGAGTCGTCAGAAAAAGACTTGTATGATGTAACTCCGGTGTCCAGGGTTGAATTGAAAGAAGGAGAATTTATCAATCCATATTCAAAGGAGCAATTAGCTGCTATTTTTGCGTTAAATGTGGATGATGTGGATAATGTTCCGTTTGCTCACCTTATACAGAAGAAAATTCAGATGATCATGTGGATTATGAAGAAGATACTATTGAAGTTGAAGATATGACGGCTGAAGAATATCCAGATGATCCGAAGGTGTATGGAAATTTTTCTTCTGATGATCATTCTGGAGGTTTCACTTTCTTTGAAAATGAAGATGAAGAAAAGATGGATGAAGAATTAAAGAAGAAAGAATCTGAAACTGCACAACCAGAGTTGAATGAATCTGAGAAATTATCAGAAGAAGAGGAAAATAAATTACTATTTGAAGCCTGGTTAAAAGAACAAAGAGCTAAGAAGTTGCCAGTTGTCACACCCTCAAAATCCACCTGCGGGGTTTATACCGCGAGGCGTGTGACAAACCAGGATCCGAGTCATTAGTCATACCAAACCATGCAAACACACCAAAACAATTTAAGAAATGCGGAAGCGTAACATGTAAGTAGAAAGTGTTGCGCAAAACACGCGCCCTCAAACCAACCACACAAAAAAATAAACCCAAACGTAAAAGTGGAAATGCAAATCAAAATGTTCAACTTTCATGCAATATGCGTCCTAGCGTGCTCGTACCTCAAAGACCTGCGAAAGACATGCTATGTGGGTCAGCGCAAGGCTGGTGAGTTCATAATGTCAATGCAAGAAAGAAACTAAATGTTTGTAAAGATGTTTGTAAAATGTTCGTGCCATGGTAATCATAATAGTAATCGTAGCTAGCAAGGCCAATAATGCTATCACTATGTGGTTCGCAACCGAAGCGTGACTGTTTGTGTTTGTAATGCCTTCCACCATCGCCTAACACGGACGATGATGATACTGTCTAGGCTAATTTTACACCCGTTCGACATCCAGTCGAGTTGGAGCTACCAACGCGGGTGGGGTTTGTCAAACCCAGTAGTACTACCAAAGATTACCTCGCTTTCCAATAAACTAACGGTTCGAAATGTAAGGACTTGTAATTCGTGTTATGTGTGCACATACGTGATCAGCCAATACAATTATATTACCAGAATGTTTGTAGCATGCTCCTTTCTCTAACTGAAATACTTAGAGAAAATGTTCGAGAACTCACCTTTGGGAGCTCGGCAAGAAAGTTAACATGAAAGTGTTGATGAATTCCTACGAATCACCTATATGTTTGTAACCGTGTAAGACTACAGTGCATGAACAACTGAGACTGACTCAATCGACCCTGACGACACGTTGGTGACTTAATAACAATTGTGTTTGTTTGTTTAGTTAAGCCTTCAATTCTGGAAGTTTCTAGTTCAGGTAGCTTTTATATATGATGGGTTTTTAATCATTAATAAGTAACACACGTTATATATTTCTAGCATGCAACTTAATTGTTTCCAAGCGGTAGCAAGAAGCACATAAAGTTTTCACGTCTCAACAATTATGCTAACCAAGTACACGTAACTAAACCAATTTAATTCATACCAAAATATGTTTCATGCAAGGATTTATCATTTAAACATGTTAACCACATACGAAATCATTTATGATATAGCTTGACTAAATAACAAAATTCATAAGATCACACAATCACATAATCTTTTTAACATGCAAGATACGTTGTGGTGCCATTAGATCATTAAGTAAATAATACGCAAGTTATAAATCTAAAAGTGTAGTTATATAATTTGTGTCGTCATGTTTTGCCTTCAAGAGTAACACCTTTCATGAAAATATATAACATATTAATCACTAACACCAATGTAACACATAGATTATATCACTTCATGGGAGGATTGAAAGGACTAAAATAAAGCAGGAACAAAAAGGGAAGAAGACTGCTGGGCGCTAGGTTCGAACCTGCGACCCACCAGTCCCCACACATGACATACTACCAACCAGGCCAATTTTCAATTTGGTGATTAATCCAGTTCCTAATTTATTTAACTACTGTATTCCTGGTGTCATCATCCTACTAATGAAACAGTAATTCAAAAAGAAATAGAAATAAAAGTTGTCAGCGCGCTGGGTCTGAACTCGCGACCTCCAGTTTCCAGAGCGTGCACCTTAACCATTCAGGCCAGCTACATTCAGGTTTCGGTTACTTGACCCAGCATCTGCACTACTATTTAGCCAAGTATCCATCGCGGCCTGTCTTCCGCTTACACATGCACGAAACCACTACATCACAACTGCCATTATTTGCAGTACCTAGGATTCAAGATCCACCCCATAGAGTATTCGAGATCAATAGTCACCCGATAGCTCCGAAGATAATCAAGGTGTTAACATTCAGAACTCAGAATTACACAATATCAAAATCGAGTTGTATACAAGATTACACAGTTGAAGAGAGTAAACGGGTTTTCGAAACTAGCAGGTTCATGAAGATTTGTACTAGTGAGCTTAACAGTCTTAATTGTACATTATTCTAACAACATATAGTTCACATAGACACATACAAGCACAGCATCGTGTATTACACACTGATTCATAGATGAATCCCACTAGAGTTTCGAAATCGTAGAAGAGCTTAGAGACGAGTGTACGAATACCTTTGATGATTGAACTCTGTTGCTAGGAGGCTGCTGTGATTTGTACTAGGCTGTTAGCAGCCTTCGTGCTCCATGCTCGAGCCAGAGGGTTGCAGGTGGTTAGTGACGAGGAGGTGAGAGAGCAGTCGTGAAGGAGGGATATGTGAGACGTGTTATGAGAGGGATTGAGGAGAGGTGTTGAGAGTTTTAGGGTAGATAATCTTGTTTGATATTTAAATAGGACTTGATGAGTCTAAATCACCCATTGAGAAATAGGATAATCCCAACTTAAAACTGGACTCTTGTTAATTCATTATTATTAATATTGTTTGTTTTTATTTATAACAAGGCCCGAAAGTTAGTTAGTAAATGATCCACTAATAATTTTCATAATTCGATGGGATTTATAAGTTACGTTGTATACATAAAGCGTTTGCCGATCATGAACTTCTAACAATACATAGACTACATGGAGGTCAGAGGTAGTACACACCTAATTCAACTAACATGTAACGTCACATAATACCACATAATATCATACGTTGCACAATTTATGTTTGTTCGTATTCTTTAGCGTTTTGCTAATTAGTCACCAACGATTCAGGACCGACTCAACTCGTGTGTAATATATTCGTGGACTCGATGACGCATCTAATAATCCTATTAGATGCATGAATGTATGTATGTTTGATATAAATAGATATTCATGTTCGTGTTTGTCCAGAAAATCACCTGAATTTGCCGGGTGTCACATCATCCCCTTGTTGAAGGAATTTTCGTCCCGAAAATCAAGATCGTTGCTCGTTCGCTAGACACAAAGAAAAATAAAATTTTCAGTTGTCACATCATCCCCTTGTTGAAGAAAATTTCGACCCGAAATTTAGTTCGTACCTCTATTGGTCGTCGCTTGTTTGTCGAAGAGTTGTGGGTATTTCTTTCGCATTTGATCTTCGCGTTCCCACGTGAACTCTGGTCCACGTTTCGAGTTCCAACGAACTCGAACTATCGGGATCTTACTTCGTTTGAGCGTCTTGACCTCACGATCCATGATTTCAACCGGTTCCTCGATAAAGCGCAATTGTTCATCGACTTGGATCTCGTCTAGTGGTACTACTAGACTTTCATCTGATAGACACTTCTTCAGGTTTGACACATGGAATACGTTGTGTACCCCACGCAATTTCTCTGGTAAGTTTAGCTCGTACGCTACCGGGCCAACTTCGCTGACAATTTCAAATGGTCCAATGTAGCGTGGGTTCAGTTTGCCACGTTTGCCAAAGCGAATGACACCCTTCCAAGGTGACACTTTTAAAAGAACTCTGTCACCAACTTCAAACTTAAGTGGTTTTCGTCTTTTGTCTGCGTAACTCTTTTGACGGTCCCTAGCCGCCTTCATCCGGTTTCTGATCTGAACAATCCTTTCTGACGTCTCGAGTACCAGTTCTGGACCGGTGAGTTGGCTATCCCCAACTTCCGTCCAGCAGATAGGTGATCGGCACTTTCTCCCGTACAGTGCCTCAAATGGTGCTGCTTGAATGCTCGTGTGGTAGCTGTTGTTGTAAGAGAACTCCACTAGGGGTAAGTGAGTCTCCCAACTGTTCCCGAAGTCTATAACACATGCTCTCAGCATGTCCTCAAGTGTTTGGATAGTTCGCTCACTCTGGCCATCCGTTTGAGGGTGGTATGCCGAGCTCATATCAAGTCGTGTACCCAACCTTTTATGCAGTGATCTCCATAAGTGTGAGGTAAATCGGGCGTCCCGATCCGAGATAATGGAGATTGGCACCCCGTGCCTGGAAACGATTTCTTTTACATAAATCTTAGCGAGCTTATCCGTCTTGTATTCTTCTTTAATGGCCAGGAAATGTGCAGACTTTGTTAGTCGATCAACGATCACCCAGATAGTGTCACAACCACTAGAGGTCTTTGGTAACTTTGTAATAAAGTCCATTGATATGTGTTCCCACTTCCACTCGGGAATTATTGGTTGTTGAAGTAACCCCGATGGTTTCTGATATTCTGCCTTAACCTTGGAACACGTCAAGCACTTGTTCACATATGTAGCAATGTCTGCTTTCATGTTTGGCCACCAGTAAGCTACCTTCAGATCATGATACATCTTGTCTGCACCAGGATGGATTGAGTATCGAGATTTATGAGATTCGTCCATCACGAGCTCACGTAAATTTCCATAGGAAGGAACCCATAGCCGATTTTGGAAATATCTTGTTCCGTTAGCCTTTGTTTCTAACTGTTTGTCCATCCCACGAAGCGATTCGGCCGCTCGGTTTTCATCCTTTAATGCTTCGATCTGAGCGTTGCGGACCTGATCAGGTAGCCCTGCGTGTATTGTGAATTGCAAAGCACGAACCCGTTTCGGTTTGGCATTTTCTTTTCTGCTGAGGGCATCGGCTACCACGTTAGCCTTCCCCGGATGGTACTTTATCGCACATTCATAATCATTTAACAGCTCGACCCACCGACGCTGCCTCATGTTAAGTTCTTTCTGGTCAAAGATGTGCTGCAAGCTCTTGTGATCCGTAAAAATTGTGCACTTTGTACCATATAAATAGTGTCTCCAAATCTTTAGTGCGAAGACCACAGCTCCCAACTCTAGATCGTGAGTGGTGTAATTTTTCTCGTGTACCTTCAACTGCCGAGAAGCGTAAGCAATAACTTTCTCGCGTTGCATCAATACGCAACCGAGACCCTGGTTGGACGCGTCACAGTACACCACGAAGTCTTCTGTTCCTTCTGGCAAGGATAAGATAGGTGCACTGCTCAGCTTTTGCTTAAGCAATTGAAATGCCTGTTGATGCTTGTCACTCCACTTAAAAACGACGCCCTTCTGTGTTAACGCTGTAAGGGGCTGAGCAATCTTCGAAAAGCCCTCTATGAAACGCCTGTAATAACCCGCTAAACCCAAGAATTGTCGAATCTCAGTAGGAGTCCTGGGTGCTTCCCAGTTTTTGATCGCCTCGATTTTTGCCGGATCAACATGGATTCCATTTTCATTAACCACGTGGCCAAGGAATTGCACCTCTCGAATCCAAAAATCACATTTGGAGAACTTTGCGTATAATTCCTCCTGCCGCAGCAATTGCAAAACCAACCGTAAGTGTTCCTCGTGTTCTTCCTTGCTCTTCGAGTAAATGAGAATGTCATCAATAAAGACGATGACAAACTTATCCAGGTACGGCTTACACACCCGATTCATGAGATCCATAAATACGGCGGGTGCGTTTGTTAGGCCAAATGGCATGACCAGAAATTCAAAGTGACCGTATCTTGTGCGAAATGCCGTCTTGGAAATGTCTTCCTCCTTTACACGTAATTGATGGTAGCCGGACCTTAAGTCGATCTTTGAATAATAGCTCGATCCTTGGAGTTGGTCGAACAGGTCATCTATGCGAGGCAGGGGGTAACGATTCTTGATAGTGACCTTGTTTAGTTCTCGATAATCTATACACATGCGGAAAGTCCCATCTTTCTTCTTCACAAATAGGATAGGAGCTCCCCATGGAGATGTGCTAGGCCGAATGAAGCCCTTATCTAACAGTTCCTGCAGTTGCGTAGATAATTCTTTCAGCTCAGGTGGGGCTAATCTGTAGGGAGCACGAGCAATTGGCGCTGCACCGGTGGCGAGTGAGATTTCAAACTCGACTTGACGATGGGGCGAAAGACCAGGCAAGTCCTCCGGAAAAACATCAGGGAAATTGCGGACTACAGGAATGTCTTCTATCTTTCTCTCTTCCCGAGCATTGTCAGTTACTAGTGCCAAGAATGCCGTGCAGTTTTTCTTTCTCAGACATTTTTGCGCTTTCATAAAGGAAATAATTCCTTTGACAGTACCGCTTCTTTCACCTTGGACAGAAATGGCTTCCCCGTTGGGAAGTGGAATACGGACGACTTTGTTGTTGCATACGATCTCAGCGTTGTGGTCAGACAACCAATCCATGCCAATGATGACATCAAAACTTCCGAGAGGTGTGAGCATAAGGTCGATATGAAAACTATGGCCAGATAGTTCTATTCTACATTGCTTGTAAATGTGTGTTACCCTCACTATTTTTCCATCAGCCAATTCTATGGAATAAGCAGTTTCTAATTCTACTGGTTCGATCCCTAACAATCTACTAAAGTCTTTTGATATGAAACTTTTATCGGCACCCGAATCAAAAAGAACATTAGCAAAGCGGTTATTTAGAGGGAACTTACCAGTCACCACATTGTTGTCGTTCTTAGCATCTCCCTTGCCAATAGTGAATGCTCTGCCCCTAGCGCCACCACCGCCACCATTGTTGTTATTCTGCTTCAATTGTGGGCAGTCTCGTTTGATGTGGCTCTCTTTTCCACAGTGATAGCATCCCTTTTGCTGATGGTTTGTCTGAATTTCTCCACGACAATCTTTGGCGGCATGGCCTATTTTCCCACAACGTCGGCATTGAAACTTCTCGCACTGACCATAGTGATGGTACCCACACTTGTTACATTTGGGGTACTTCCCATTGTACTTGCCTTGATTTCTAGAACCACTTTGATTGTTACCCCGATTGTTGTGATCATGTCTTCCCTGCTTGTGCGGTTGTTGCTGAGACGATGAAGACTTCAAGTCACTGTTTTCCCATTTCCTTTTGTTTTCTGATGCATTAGCAGAGGCACCTCTTTTTGGCAGAATTCCCTGATTTACGGCTGTTTCAGTCAGCTTATGGGCCATACGGATGGCCTGTTGTATAGTGGTAGAGTTACTGGAGACAGCCATTCCCTGGATTTGTGGGGCTAACCCACCAAGATAAATCTCGATCCGCTTGTATGCTGGTTGTACCAAGTTTGGGCACAAGTTTGCTAGTTCATTATGGCGCCAAGTGTAGGCTTCAATTTCTGACCCCTGCATCTTCAAATCCTGGAGTTCTCATTCAAGCTTCTGAAGTTCATCTCTTGGGCAGTATTCCTCAGTTAGTGCTGCTTTGAAATCATCCCAAGACATGGCGTTAGCTTCAGCCATTCCCAACATTTGTACCTGTAGGTTCCACCATGTGAGAGCCGGGCCCTCCAACGTACTAGCAGCGAACTTCACCTTGTTCGCTTGAAGGCAGTTGCATACAGCAAACACAGACTCGGTCTTTTCAATCCAACGCAGCATCCCCACTGCGCCAGTCTCTCCTGTAAATGTGGGTGGTTTCCCATCCATAAATTGCTTATGGGCGCTGGTGCCTGCACCTGCAATTCATGGAGATAGACGTACCGGTTACGTCATGTCCTCGATGAGTTGGCATGTTAGTATGAGGGTAAAATCTTACCTTGGTTTTGCGGCGGGTGTTGCTGTTGATAGGCTGCCAGTGCAGCATTGACCCTGTTGTTCACCAGTGTGTTGATTTGAGCCGCCGTCAAGTTAGCAGGGTTTCCGCTTCTACGTCCCGACATTATCCTTTCAATCACAAATATCCAAAATGAGACAAAGAATCTAATGTAATATATCACCCAGATACATACACACAACACAACGAATTTAACAACGTCTGAACACAACATGATAATTTCAATTCAAATAAATTTGCAACTAGTTCACAAAAATATCCAAAAATTCAGAAATTAAAATTCAAAGTACTAGTTGATGGGAACAACCCAAACCCATCTAGGTCCATGATTAAACATCAGTACCAACAGAGGAGATATCTGAATGGTCGTCGTCTGCAGGTTCCTCTTCCTCCAGAGGTTCTATCTCCTCTTCGGGCTCAATTTCTTCTTCGGGCTCAAGTTCTTCTTCAGGCTCGAGTTCCTCTTCGGGCTCAAGTTCTTCTGCAGGCTCTGCTTGTGCAGGTTCTATATCACCCTGTTGGGCCAACAACATTAATTCCAAATTTTCTATTCTGCCCCTGAGTTGTTCTAAATCTTCCTCTCTGAACTTGGACTTATCTCTTTCAGTATGAAACTCGTGTCTAAGGTCTCGAAGGTCTTTTCGTAGTTCTTCAAGTTGTACCAACAACCTTCCACGCCCCTCGTCATTCAATCTCACATCCTCCTTTAGTTTCTTACTACGACGTTCTTGTTTCAGCAACCTCTCATCTTGAACGCGTAATCTCCCACGCATTTCCCTGTTCTCCCTTTTTAGCTCTTCGACTGAGGCAGCCATTTCCTGACACTGCTGAGTTGTTTTCCCCCATTTGGACACAAGGGATGCAACGACTCGTTCCGAGGGATAGAGTATTTGAGGTAGGGTCCATGGCCACATGTGTGCGTTTGGCTCCTGGGGAAGTGGAGGCACTCCTTCATTGCGAATCATCAGGTCCACCGCGAAAGGATACCAGGCCCAGTTATCAGGTGCGGATCCATTGTTGCTTGTCGAAGGGGTAGAGGAAGGAGCGGATGATGAACCATCCATGTCTGTATAATATATATATATTTATGTATATTAAAATGCTTGTAATGGATGAAATTAATATCGGTATATAACTAAATCAAGTGTGTGCTCTTGTGTATGACTAATGCAACTCTAAGGCTATAGTTGGCCTAAATGCAAGACCGGGTTCACTATAACCGATGGCTCTGATACCAATCTGTCACACCCTCAAAATCCACCTGCGGGGTTTATACCGCGAGGCGTGTGACAAACTAGGATCCGAGTCATTAGTCATACCAAACCATGCAAACACACCAAAACAATTTAAGAAATGCGAAAGCGTAACATGTAAGTAGAAAGTGTTGCGCAAAACACGCGCCCTCAAACCAACCACAAAAAAAATAAACCCAAACGTAAAAGTGGAAATGCAAATCAAAATGTTCAACTTTCATGCAATATGCGTCCTAGCGTGCTCGTACCTCAAAGACCTGCGAAAGACATGCTATGTGGGTCAGCGCAAGGCTGGTGAGTTCATAATGTCAATGCAAGAAAGAAAATAAATGTTTGTAAAGATGTTTGTAAAATGTTCGTGACATGGTAATCATAATAGTAATCGTAGCTAGCAAGGCCAATAATGCTATCACTATGTGGTTCGCAACCGAAGCGTGGCTGTTTGTGTTTGTAATGCCTTCCACCATCGCCTAACACGGACGATGATGATACTGTCTAGGCTAATTTTACACCCGTTCGACATCCAGTCGAGTTGGAGCTACCAACGCGGGTGGGGTTTGTCAAACCCAGTAGTATTACCAAAGATTTCCTCGCTTTCCAATAAACTAACGGTTCGAAATGTAAGGACTTGTAATTCGTGTTATGTGTGCACATACGTGATCAGCCAATACAATTATATTACCAGAATGTTTGTAGCGTGCTCCTTTCTCTAACTGAAATACTTAGAGAAAATGTTCGAGAACTCACCTTTGGGAGCTCGGCAAGAAAGTTAACAGAAAGTGTTGATGAATTCCTACGAATCACCTATATGTTTGTAACCGTGTAAGACTACAATGCATGAACAACTGAACTGACTCAATCAACCCTGACGACACGTTGGTGACTTAATACAAATGTGTTTGTTGCTTAGTTAAGCCTTCAAATTCTGTGAAGTTTCTATTTCATGGTAGCTTTTATATATGATGGGTTTTTAATAATTAATAAATAACACACGTTATATATTTCTAGCATGCAACTTAATTGTTTCCAAGCGGCAGCAAGAAGCACATAAAGTTTTCACGTCTCAACAATTATGTTAACCAAGTACGCGTAACAAACCAATTTATTTATACCAAAATATGTTTCATGCAAGGATTTATAATTTAAACATGTTAACCACATACGAAATCATTTATGATATAGCTTGACTAAAAAAAAAATTCATAAGATCACACTATCACATAATCTTTTTAACATGCGAAATACATTGCGGTGTCATTAGATCATTAAGTATAAATTTTCTAGAGGTTTAATTATATAATTTGTGTCATATATTTTGCCTTTAAGAGTAACACCTTTCATGAAAATATATAACATATTAATCACTAACACCAATTAACACCTAGATTATATCACCTCATAGGAGGATTGAAAGGCTAAAATAAAGCAGGAACAAAAAGGGAAGAAGACTGCTGGGCGCCAGGTTCGAACCTGCGACCCACCAGTCCCCACACATGAATACTACCAATCAGGCCAATTTCCACTTTGGCAATTAATTCAGTTCCTAATTTATTTAACATGTATTCCTGTGTCACCACCCCACTAATGAGACAGAATTCGAAAAGAAAAAGAAATAAAAGTTGCAGCGCGCCAGGGTAGAACTCGCGACCTCGAGTTTCCAGAGGTGCGCCTTAACCATTCGGCCAGCTCTTAGTTTGGTTACTGACCCAGCTCGCACACTATTTAGCCAGTACCATGCGGCTGTCTTCTTCTTCACACCGAAACCCTACATCACGGCTGCCATTTTTGAACCAGGGTTTAAACCACCCCATAGGGTATTCGAATCAATGTTTTCGTGGTCCAAAGAAATTAAGGGTAACATCCAGAACTCAAAAAAAACAAAAACAAAAAAGAATTGTAACAAGAACACGTTGAAGAAAGAAACGGGTTTTCGAAACTAGCGGGTTCATGAAATTTGTACGTGAGCCTTAATAGTCTTAATTGTACATTATTCTAACAACATATAGTGCACATAAACACATACAACACAGCATCGTGTATTACACACTGATTCATAGATGAACCCCAATAAAGTTTGCGCAAATCGGAAAAGAGCCTAGAGACGGGTGGACGAATACCTTTGATGATTGAACTCTGGTTGCTAGGAGGCTGCTGTGATTTTTACTAGATTGTTAGCAGTCTTCGTGCTCCTTGCTTGCGCATGCCAGGGGGGGTTGCAGGTGGTTTAGCGAAGAGGAGGGTGAGGGAGCAGTCATGAAAAGTGAGGGGATAATGAGAGGGACGGTGGTTTATGAGAGGGATTTGAGGAGAGGTGTTGAGAGTTTTAGGGGTAGATAATCTTGTTTGATATTTAAATTGGACTTGATGATCATCCTAAACTCACCCCATTGAAAAATAGAGATAAACCTCCCAACTTGAAAGACTTCGGAACTCTTGTTCATTCTTATTATTATTATTATTTGTTTTTTTTTTATTTATAACAAGGCCCGAAAATTAGATAGTAAATGATCCACTAATAATTTTCATAATTCGAGGGATTTATAAGTTACGTTGTTCATAAGCGTTTGCCGATCATGAACTTCTAACAATACATAGAATACATGGAGGTAGAGGTAGTACACACCTAATTCAACTAACATGTAACGTCACATAATACCACATAATATCATACGTTGCACAATTTATGTTTGTTCGTATTCTTTAGCGTTTTGCTAATTAGCCACCAACGTTCAGGACCGAGACGTACGCTAATACATGCAGTCTCGATGACGCAGCTAATAATCCTATTAGGTGCAAGAATGTTTGTATGCTTAAATAAATAGATATTCATTTTCGTGTTTGTCCATAAAATCACCTGAATTTGCCGGGTGTCACACCAGTAGTGAAACCAGCTAAGACTGTTGATCAGAAGAAGTATTTTGACAGAAAAGGTGGTGTAGCTACTGGTGGGATAATAAGTTGGATGTATGACTCAGAACTTAAGTGTTATGCAATCAAGAAGGAGTTTGGAGTGATGTATTTGAAACATGCTACAAGATTTAATACACTTCCGGTGTGTGATGTTAGAGATCTGTCAAGAAGGCCATTCTTGAATTATGAAGGAAATGTGTTGGCTGAGATGTTCAAGAACAAATTGAAGGAAGAATGTCAAGGCAACTTTAGGTTTCTGACTCCGCAAAGACCGAAGTACATTGAACATCCAACATATATTCATCCTGTCACTGGAAAGCCGGTTGTGATTCTGAAGTATAAGAAGCCGATAAAACTGAAGAAGATTCCTTTGAAGAAGCTCGAACAAGATTTCATCAAAACGTTAAGATGGTGGTATTATGATGAAGTTACTGGTGAAGCAGTGGTGGTTGTGAAAGAGCAGAACAAGGTGGTTAGGCTGTATGATCCAATGTGGTTGATCAATCTGTCTAAGAATGATATTGACAAGCTCTATCATAATAACATTCTGTACAAGACTGATTATGCTGAACAAGCGTTGCAGTTTCAACGAGTGATCAGAGTTTGTTTTGCATTCGAGATTCACGCTGGGAACAACCGGACTCAACATTGGAAGAAGACGTAGACAAAAGTTTTTGAAGACTAGCACAAGACAAGGGGGAGTTTGTTAGAACAAGTTTTGTTGTCTAGTGCTAGGTCTTGTTATGTAATAGAGAAGTTTGTGTATTCTAGTCTCAGCGGACCAGAGGCGGACCAGATGGTACGCCGGACCATCTGGTACGCTGGTTAGTTGGTCCGCTGGACAGATTTTGTATAAATAGTTTTAGCTCAGTTAGAGTGAGTAGTTGTCAAGGTTAGAGAGCTTTTAACTGTGTGTTTTCTATGGTATAACCTGTAATCTCTCTCTAGAGTGTTTGAGCTTGGAAATCAATAAACAAAAAGTTTATTTACATCTTTGTTACCAAATCCGGTTAAACCATGCATTAGCAAGATCGATACTGTGTTTTACAACACAGATTATGGTCTTTGAAGGCCCAAATCTGCTTGGTTGATAAATATTTGACAAGGATTATGGTTTTCTTGGAGGATTTAATTACACTAATTAAATTTTTCAGCATTATTCGTCAATTACAGAGTTTTTCTTGTCGGTTTTTAACAAGATTAACGAGATAACTCCGTGACGGAATTTCAGAAATTTTTTTATTTAGTTGAGGATTTATTCCATTTTATTGGGGTTCTCGTTTATTGATGTAAGACGCGCGTTTGCTATCGATCACTGACGGGTTAGCTTTATTATCCGGTTAATTACTTAGCTTTCTCGTTATATCTCACGGTTTATCTTTAGTGGATGCAGCGCAAATGTCAACTAACCGGATTAACTGGAATCTCAGTTAATTATTGGAATTTATCCGTTAAATCTCTCAAGAAGCCGTTACTTGACGAAAATTGACGAATTTTTTTCAGATTGAGCCGTTTTCACCGATAATTCTCAGAAATCTTAACGGAATTTATTTCCGAGCACATTTTTCTTCGCCCAAAATTTACGAAGACTCCGGTTATGATTATTTTACGCTCGGGATCTCAAATATTCACAGTTTTGATGTTTATCTTTATTTTTTGCATCCAACCTCAGTCGAGCGGATTATTCACAACTGTCAGCATCTGGCTTCCGGTTTTTCGCAAGATTGTCCGATTTCAAGATTGTTTATCCGGTTTCTCTAGGCAACCGATCGCAACGGTTCGGCTCTCCGCATCTCATTTTTACGCTTCTGACTTGATGTTTTTGGAGAGATTTAGAGAAATAGGAGGAATTATTATGGATTTGGATATCGGGTCGATTATCCGAAGTTGGAGCATTTTCAGTGTTTGATTGGTTTATCTTATTCAGTTTGTTGCGGTTATGACTCCGATGTTCGGCATTTTCTCAGTATTGTACCCGACCGTGTGAACCCAGTGAGCAGCAGCACTTGGCTCTCAACTGGAGCAACAAGAACAGAAGAAGCTTATTCAGAAGGGGAATCTCTACAACAGATTGTCTCCGGTTTATCAGTTTCTCACTGAAGATGTACGGCAGAGCGATTCTTCAGCAGTTGAACAGATTTGAAAGCATTAGTCAAGGGGAAATTGTTGGAACTTAAAATCTATGTGACTGACGCCATCAAATCTGTTTACCAAAGCATTCGACTGAAGAATCCATGTGAATTGATTCAGAGACGCGGGTTGTGATGCTCGAGGCCTGCAGATTGAACCGAAGACCGTTTTCCGGAAAAGTCAACTGTTCGGGTCAACGGTTAACGTAAAAGTCAACGGAAGATCGGTTCGAGCGAGTCAAGCTTCGGATTAATTAAATCAACTTTGATTTAATTAATATTTATGTTATTTGCCTTTCTTGTAATTTTGTTCATTTATGTTTCTGTTGTTAGTCACCCTCACAAGAAAGAGTCTCTGAGTGTGGAGATGATGATTTTCTTGTAGAGTGTGAGATTTCCATTCTAGAGAGAGAGAGTGTGAGTCATGGATTTCTAGAGAGAGAGTGTCTTCATGATTTCTTGATTGTAATCATTCGATTAATGAAATCATTCGATTAGTTCATAGTCTTTCTTATGTTTTGATTTTTCTATGATTCTTCTCATCTTCATCTTCATTTATTTTTTGGGTTTTTCGAATCCGAACCTTTGTTCTTGCTCAAGATCAGGATTCTTGATGTGAGAATCGGTCCTGACAGTCTGAATCTCTCTTAAAAAGTTGACTTCTCTTCTTCCTGATAAGAAATGATGCCCATCAATCACATATTTAAATGACAATAGGCATATCAGGAAACAAATCTTTGTGAGTTAAGGCACCCAAAAGAGGTAATAGTAACTCTAAAATAGGAGAATGATGAAAGTAAGAGTTAATTCCCCTCTCACAAAACATCTCAACCACCTCTATCAGAGGTCTAAATAGCCGACAAAGCCCAAAAATCTTACTGCTAAATCTCCAGACCTCTGAACTCTTCCCGATTACAAATAGATGGATATCACTCCAAACTCATCCAAGTACACATCCAAACAAATCCAATCTTCATCCAAATCCTCATCAGAAAATGGATTTTCAAGCTCTGTTAAAAATACAAGCCTTCCAAATCCCACTTCACCAAGCTCACAAGCCTTGTCTTCATACAACTAACCATCCGCAAACCTTTACCAGAATGATGATGTTCTTGCAAACTAGTGCTGTTGGTTTTGCACTCACTCAAAACACTCCCTTCAGATAAGAGTTTCTTAGGGAATTCTTGGTCAATGCAAGATCTGAACCCAATCTACCTGGAAGCCCAATAAGAACTTGAATGAACCATCTCTCATTTGAAGTCATTGAGGACTCAATTCGCTCTGCTCTCAATCTAAATGACAGAAATGGAGCCACTCACTTCAAAAGGGCCCAAGTCATTGAAACTTTCATTGAGATTGGGTATGATGGAGAATTTATCGAAGAACAGGACCACAGATAACCAAATGGTCATGCATGCATCTAATTCACGGACTGGACATGAACTTCCACCTTCCCATCTGGCATTCTTCTTCTCTCAAATCCAACTATGCTTCTCCTCTCGGGTTAATAATCATCGTCTTGCTGACCATGATACCCAAATGGTCATGCATGCTCTAATTAACGGACTGGACATGAACTTCTCTCACTATCTTCTACAGAACATGAAAAAACAATTGCTACCTCCCTGTAGAAGAGAGAGTTATTCTATATCCCCGTTTTGTAACAAGCATAATTTGCCAGGCCAAACAATGGGAAGAAATTCCTCGTGACTATCACACCCAACTTGTACCCTCCGAAAGGTATCTTGGTCTTCATCTAAATGGACTTCCAAATGACATAATAGAGGAAGAAGATGAGGGCCTGAGACCTATCTCTCATAACCACATTCTCCTCCAACTTGATGCCAGAGCAGATCCTTCTGTGCCCACCAGAATCATCCTACCTTGTACTTGTAGAGCTGCATGCACTCACTTAAACCTAATGTTTATATAAGTTCTGTACTAGGTGTTTTTTTTTTGTCAAATAAATTGTTGAAATAGAATCTTTTGGGGATGTTGCAAGAAAAGCTCAAATTATGTCAATTTAGAGCATCACAGCCGAAAATTCTGTGATTTGTCACTGAGAAACAAGTCATACAGAACGACTCCGGAATTTTCGAAGTAGTTCTGTACAGAACCAGGAATGCTAGTATGAAACAAAAAAAGGAAAGAAAAATTCTTTTGTTGCTCTCTCTCACACTCACACACACACACACAAAAGGGGGGGGGGGTGGGGTTTGAAGGAATGGAAAGAAGGATGAAAAAGGGAATAATAATTTCTACTGTGGTTATGGAAAAAACACACTTGATCTTTGCTGAAAAAAATCACCTCAAAATTTGGGATCAAAATTAATCTTTAATCAAGATTATTAGTAATTCCAAACGACAATGAAGATGATAAAAGCTCCCAATGAATAGGACCGTTAACTTTTTCAGTTACGAGGAGATTAATGATCCAACGGATATCCGTTTCACCACCCAGTCAATCTAATCGGTGAAAAAGAGCCGTTAAAACCCTAGACTCTCGCTCCAACCATAAGATCCTCACTTATTCTCCAAAATCAAACACCGTCCCAAAAATCTTCATCCTCACCAAGCAAAGCATCTCTTCGAACAATCAAAATGGCCTCATCTTCTCAAAAATACCCATTCGGAACCTTCAGCATCGAGCAAAACAACATGCGAGTGAATCTAAATCCACTGGCTTACTCCAATGATGTACAAATCGTCATTGAAGCACTAAGATATTCACCTCTCATGACAGTTCTCACTGAAGACGGAGAAATCACCAAAGAGATCCTTATGAATGTCTAATCAACCATATAAGTAAACACTGAAACTGTGAACAAGAAGGAATGGATTGAAGCACTCATTGAGAACGAAGATCGATCCATAACAACACTACGATTTTTCAGAAGAAGAAATCAGACAAGTTGTTGACCTTAAAGCACCAGAAAATCCTGCATAACCCCCAAATAAAACAGAAATTCTCAAGATCATCAATTCTTTGAACAAAGGGACAAGCTTTACCACAGTCTTATGAATAAATATCAATCAACTGGAGAGAAAATGGAAGCTAATGATGCACACTCTCATCTACAGCCTAACTGCAAAAGTTGGATCATCAGATCAGGCTAGTGAATCAGTATACTCCATAATGGTAGCTCTAATCCTAAATAAAAGAATAGATTATGGAGCTATACTTTGGAGGAATCTGGTGAAACGAATTGAAGATAAACAAAAGAAACTACTCACATTCCATTTATCAGATTCCTTTCTCTACTCATCTTCAAAAAGTTTCAGGAAGAATCACTAGCTTTGACAGGAGCTAAACATAACTCAACCACTCTGAAAATTCTGAAGAAATTTGAATCAGGTACAATCCATTCTATATCCTCTGTACCTTCTTCATTACTATCAAGTATAATAGATGAATCCCCAATTCTGATAAAGTACAAAGAAGGAATAGAACTACAGAAACATAACTCATCTAAACCTGAACAACCAATCCCTAGACACAGCCCACAAACATCCCATTTTTCTGAATCAGTCAATCTGAACCGAAATTCACCAGATTCTCCCACGTCCAACTCATCCACCCCAGCCTACAAAGAGTTCAACTTCAGTCCACCAAACTCACCACCTCACATCTATATTCCTGAAATAGCCACCAAACCTAGCCTGTTTGATGACTATGAAAGTCATCAACAAGCACCAACAAGTGGAGACTCAATGAGTCAAGGAAACTTGGAAAGAATCCACAGGGATTGGTTCCCTAATGATTCTACACATGCGTATTATGAAAAGAATATTCAAACAACAGATGAGTCTGAATCATCCAAGATAAAGACAATGAATGTGGAAGACCTAGAAACACCAGATATCTTTGGTTCTCTAGGCACTAACAAAACTCTCAACAAAGAATTTGTTAGTAAAACAACGGGACATGTGTTGTCCACTGGTGTGTTAGGAGAAAAAGATCATCTGTTGATCCCTCTCCAAGCTTACCCAGTGTCCTACTCAAAACTGATCTCTTAAACTTCTCTCAAACAATCAGGGAGAAAATATTTAATTTCAAAAGAGATCAGAAAATTGACCTTCATGAACTAGGAAAACTCAATTCCTCAAACTTAGAAAAGCTCATAAGGTGAAAAGAAACACAGCTCACAACACCAATCAACTAACTACTCTAGCAGATGAGCTAAAGACTTGGAAAGAAGAACTCATAGAAGAGGCCAACTAGATATTAGAAGAGATCAACAAAAGTCTCCAAAAGCTGCCATTTGTAGACACAAGTGCTAATGAGTCAATAATCAAAAACCTGTCTACAGAACTAATGAACAAGAAAATAACTCATGAAGATATGGAAAAGAAATCAAGCAAATGAGGCACATGAGGTAATAAAATTCATCAGAAGCAACCTGACAAGAAATCAAATGACTTCAATGAATCTGGAAATCAAACACTCTTTCCAATAAGATCAGATGAAAGAAATAGAAAGAGAATGGAAACCATTATCCCTGTTCAACCTCCAACAAAGAAGACAAAGCTTCAAGGTGAGGACCCAAGTGAACAAGAAGAGGAGGAAGAACAACTCAACAGGAAAAATTCAAAGAAATGCAGACCTCCACCTCAAGCCTATGAAGATATGCCTCCACCTCCACCTCCCTCTTCCCAAAAATCACCATAAAAAATAGCCAAGAAGACAAATGCTTATCAACCCCTCTCCACTGAAATAACAAAGAAAACTTCAGCAAAGCAGACTCAAATGCAAACATCTTCACCAGCTGGATCACTCATATCTGGATCCTCCTTTGAAGATGATTACACTGAAAAACAGAACATGCAAAAAGTTACATGGGAAGAAGTTAGAGAGTTGCAAAAAAGAAGAGGATAGACCCTCAATGAGTCCTCTCTCCAGAAAGGCAGTTGACAGGAAAACTAGAAATCTAGTTAAGGAAGATCCAATTTACACAATGCCTACAATTATTGAGTTCATAAAGATCAAAGCCGAATCAATGGCTAGACATCTATGGGTAGATCACTTCAACTGGTACAGAGTTAAGACACATGGTGAAAACTTCAAGGAATTCACTGATAAAGATCCGCAACAATTCAACCCGATACAGTTGATTTCATTTATAACATACTTTTAGAAACAACCTTAATAAACTAAAAGGGTAAGCACTGCCTTATATCAAGGCATTGAAGCTAGAAAAAGAATGCTCAGAAGACAAGCTCAAGTGGATGTTAAAGTGGCAAAAGATTCCGACATTCCTCTCTTGTTTTTGACAAAACCAAACGAAGACATTCCTCCTGGGATCTCATGGAGAGGGTCAGGAACAACATTTCTCAGCTAAATCCCTGGTATATGCTTCAGAAGCCACAATGAAGAAAGAAGATTATTCAGACTGAAAGAAAAACAGAAGTACACAAATCTGGCCTTATATTTATTCCTATTTATCTTAGAAAAATGCAGGACAAATGACAATAGAACAAAGGAAATCATCAAAACTGAAATTGAAGCCTTAATGAAAGAGAGAACAGTTTTTCGAACCCTGCAAAGAGAATGCTCTAAAGACTATAACTTTGAAATTAACTCTCTCACTGGTAGGGAAAAGTTTAAGAAAAATTGTAAAACTTTGTTTACTATTTTTGTAGAACGATCATTGAAAATGATCACTGCACCTTTTACCTTCTCTTTTCATTTATTTTCTTCAAATACTTAGGGAGAGATTGTTAGAACACAATCTAAATGTAACGAAAAACAGTTAAGTATTAGAAGAAAAAATAAGATATATCCTCAAAAGAGAAAGGAAATGAAAATCTGTATGAAATACCGATTTCTTTCTTCATAAAGAACTACTTCGGAATTTCCAAAGTAGTTCTGTACAAACCAAACTCTACAGAAATCCTCATTTATGTAGATGGCTTCTAATAGGAAGCATCAACGGTTTTCAAAGAAGAGTCCTGAAGGAGTTCTAGACTATCAGAAGATAAAAATTACAAGAAGAACAAGCAAATTGAACACCAACTTGGCATTAATCATTAAAGCAGTTGAAGACAGTTGAAAAATAGATAAATTGAAAATCCTCAATTTATCTCTATACACTCTGACACACTCCAAATTCAACCATCCTCATCCACTTTATCCAATTGCAACTTGCTACATCTTCCTATAAATATCAAGTTGAATTCACCAAACAAGGCAAGACAAAAAGCATACAATTCAATATCTTCTCAAAGCAATTACAACTTACTCCCATAGAAAAGTTATTTCTATTGATACATTGTTATACTATAAGCTTGTGTAAACCATTATATACATTTGAGATGTACAGAAAAACCCTTTTTATGAATTATTCTCTTCCAGTTTGATTTACTTTTCATAGCTTGTTTAACTTGTTTAAATCAAATTTTGTCAACTTGTTAAAGAGCCCCTCACGGGACCCAACAAATTTCATTCATGATATCGTCAACTGTGTTCCATGCAAAAAGAAATAAGAACGTTAAATCGTCTACCTTAACGTTGATCTTTCGATACGCAGATAAGGCCTTAGATTTAACAAAATAAGAAAGATAAAACAAATTAAAATTGTATAACTCAACAAAAATCAGGTCGGTCTTGTGGACATGCATATAAATCTGATGAATTATACGAAACACCTGTAAGGAATATTACTTTGGTGATTTCTGGATGAAAGCCAATTTTGAGTTATTCCGGCTGAAGTCGAAGTTCAAGCGGAAATCTTGAGTTCAAGTGGAACAGGCAGTTCAACCAGAAGAAGCAAATTTTGTCCTATAGTGAATATTCCGGGTGAACTCGATTGTCCACCAGATAATGAGATCAACCGGACTTTTCCCGTGAAGTCTTTTCAGTTGTCCAATCCTACAAAAGCTTCATGGTTACTTCTACATCTATCAAAGCCTCTCTCCCAAAGTAGATTATTGCTGATCACACGCAAGACATCACATCTGTCCAAGGTTATTCTTTTGGTAGTAGTATTTGACTTTTTGTTTAACGGGTTAGATTAAATCGTTTGAGATCAATGGTTGTTATTGATCTCATCTGCACTATATATAGCTTAGTTAGCTCTTTGTTTACACACGGTTCTTCATCACCTTGTAATAGTGTAACTTTGAGTTAATGATAATAGTGCCGAGTATTTTATACTTCGTTGTTACTATCTCTATGCAATCAAACACTTACACTGTAAAAGTGAACTAAATTATGCTTAAGTAAAGTGAAATATAACTTCATTTCGCAAGGTTATATTTACCAGCAGAGAGTGCCTTGTTAAGTTAAAATCTGATTAACACCGATCCGACAAGTAGTATCAGGGCTTTGGCACTTTGAAGACTTATAGTGCTTCAAAGTTGATAATCTACTAGTTTACTTTACAAGCTTTGTTTTCGTCTTTCAAAAGTTTTTCAAAATGACTAAACTCAGTTTAGGTCTTCAAACGGCAGCACTAACAAACCACCAATGTTCACTCCTGATGAATTTGACACTTGGAAACTCAGGATGGAAGGTTTTGTTAGGAGCCTAGATCGCCGTATATGGAAGTCCTTGACTGAAGGTCCGTACAGTCCCATGGTTTCATCAGTTCATGATGCAGATGTTAAAATTCGAAAACCTCTTGATAAATACACAGACATTAACTATGCTACTCTTGACTTTGACTACAAAGCATACTGGACTCTACAGGATGCACTTCCTAACTCCATCTTAAGTGGGTTTAAGGGATATAAACTGCACATGGCCTGTGGAATGCTTTGAGTGAAATGTATGAAGGAACCAGTGAAGTTAAGGAAAACAAGAAAGATGTTTTGATACAAAAATATGAAAACTTTACTTACAAATCTGGTGAATCCATGACTAACCAGTATCTGAGATTTGTTTCTTTACTTGATGAACTACAAAAAGTAGATGTAAAACTAGAACAAGTTGATGTAAACAGAAATTTTCTATGTTCTCTGCCTTCAATGTGGACAGTTTACATTGTTAGCATCAGAGAATGTAAAGATCTAAAAAAGATGAAGCTTAGTGAACTTCATGTTGTACTTAGTGCATATGAAATGGAACTAAATCTTAAGAAAAACTCATTTTCTGAATCAACTCAGTTGCAATCAACTCCTCTAATCACTACTGATTTTCATAACCAAATGTCTTCAAACTCATCCTTTATCAGTCACCTATAGTCAGTTCCCCTGAGACACCAAGGTGTCAATAGAGCTCTTCAAACTTGTTTGACAACTCTCATAATGCTCATGTAGCAACTGACTCATACCAAGGCTTTATTCGTGAAGACTTAGAATGCATAGGTGCTGATGACTTAGAAGAGATGGACATTTTGACCCAACTTGCTATGGTGTCAGTTAGAGCCCAAAGATTTTACAAAAGAACAGGAAGAACCTACAAAGGAGCAAAAGGTGCTCACATTGGCTTTACAAAAGCAAGGTGAAATGTTACAATTGTCACCAACTTGAACACTTTGCAAGAGAGTGCTCACAACCAAGAAGAGAAAGATAGAACCAAGGTCATGTCCAAATGAAAAATCATGGTGGAAACAACCACAACAACTCTGCTTACAGTTCTGGTCAGCAACCTACCACACCAAAACCAACCGGAAGTCAAAACCATCAAAATGTTGTTGCTGCTGTAGCAAATCAAACTGAATGTGTAGAATGGAAGACTTCATAGCTGAGTTTGAGCCAATTAAGCATGCTTTGATGGCCAAACAAGACTCCACTTCAGATCAGGTAAATCCTATTCCTGAAAAGGTTTTAGAGAACTTATGCAGCCCTGCATGCATTGAACAAGTGGCTAAGTACAGAAATCACAACACTAATCTAATTGATGAAGTTTCAAATCTGAGTGAGTTAAAGGAATGTTTTAGAAAAACTGAGTCATCTTACATTGCTAAAATTTCAAATTTGAACAACTAAAACAAACCAACTCAGATCTTGAAACACAACTTGATGATATCGAAACTTAAAAATTCAAGAAAAGAAACCAAAGATGCTAAGGCTAAGGTTGACACTCTTGAAATCAAACTGAAAGATGCTTTGTTCAATTGTGACAAATTTCAAACTGCAAACAAAAAGGCTGAAAAGTTATGGATGGGAGGGATGTATGGTAAAGCTAGTGTTGGTTACAACAATGTTGAACCGCCTATTGAGTACTCACCTGCAAATGCACCAATTGAAGTTTTGAAAACAGACTGCAAAGTTAGTCTTACTGTTGATGACACCTCATCTCAGTCAAGCAATGAAAAATCTGTTGAAACAAAGAAACCTGAAGTCACTGATGCAAGCGCGTCTGCATTAGTTGACCAATTAAGGATTTTAAAACCATTAATTTCTGTACCACCCCAAACTGTCTATGAACCAAAAGATTCAAAAGTTGGAGGAAAACAACCTGAACAACACAAGGGAAGTCAAACTCAAAGACTTTGTCAACTTACTTACAAACAGGTAACTAAAAGTGAGTCCCCTAGGAAAAGTGAGTTTTATGAAATCAGAGTTCTTGAATGCATGTTTTGTGGTGAACAATGACACTTAGCTGCTATGTTTCAATTGAATCCTTTAAGCAAAACTAAACCTCTTTCAAAATCAACACCTGTTCAAAAGCCAAAAGTCGAATTTTCAAAGAAACCCACTGGTAGAACTTCTCCAGAGAGGAGTCAAACAATGAAGTACTTTGGATCTAACAGAGTTTTCATCGGAAATGAAAGAAATGGTAGTTTTACAGTTTTGAACAAAATCAGTTTCCGCCTGAAGTTCAAGCGGAGCGACTTTGTGCTCGAACTCATGTTCAACCGGAAAACAGATATCAATCCAGATCAGCCACTGCTCCCAAGCTGAGACCAAATGTCCACTTTGCTGATGGGTTTGAACATTTTGAAGCTCAAGGAAGCAGAAACCCCTCAAGAGGAAAGACCACCTCTAGAGAAAACTTTTCAAAAGGCAGAAAATCTAACCAACCAGAATTTGTTACTAGTTCAAGTGGAAGTCATTCTATTCAGGGTGAAAACTTGAAACAAAACAATCATTTTCCACAAAGATCTTCAAAATCACTTGAAAGAACTAAGTTGGTTAACAAAGTCCACAACTTAACCAGTGAGATGCCTAGGAAAGTGACCAGCAAACAAAGGAAATTCAGGGAATACAGGGAAAGAAAAATTGTTGAGAGAAGAAGTAACAAAAGTGAGAGATTCTGTCAAACAAGTACTCAATATGAGAACTTGAACCTTGATAATGATGATCTGCTCACAGATGCTCCAGTTTTAAATACTTCAGTACTCAAAGAGTACAAGTATAATGATGCTTATGGTAGACCCAAGACCACTCCGGCTTGGGTTCCCTCTAGAAATTAATCAATTCTGGTATGTGCATGTGCAGAATAAAGGCCAACATAGCCTATGGGTAGTAGACAGTGGATGCACTTGCTATATGACAGGGAATAAGCACATATTGGAAAATAAAAAAGAATCAATGGAGGACCAGTTGCCTTGGAAAGCACAAAGGGGCATATCTCAGCACAAGGAGATGTGAGTAATGGACTGGTAAGCTTTGATAGAGTTAATTTTGTTGATACATTGAATTTTAATCTTCTCATTGTCTCACAGATGTGTGACAAGAATTTAAATTTGATGTTTAATGAGAGAGAGGCCATAGTTCTCAAACCTGGTGTTAAAATTCCTGATGAACTAATCATGCTTAAAGCACCTAGGAGAGATGGACTATACATCTTGGACATGTCAGTTGTTGCACCTTCCTATGGCACTACCTGTTTCATATCCAAAGCCTCAACTCATGAGTCTGATTTGTGGCATAGGAGGTTAGGGCATGTAAATTACAAGAACATGAACCGAATTGTCAATGTTGGTTTGGTTAACGGTCTTCCTAACAAGCATTTTACATGTCTGAAAACTGTGTACCTTGTCTCAAGGGCAAACAACACAGAACCTCCTTCAGGCCAAACAGTGAATCTTCTATCTCATAACCTCTATAGCTACTACACATGGATATATTTAGTCCAACTAGAGTGATGAGTTTAGGGAAAAGGTCATACTGCTTTGTTATAATTGAAGATTTTTCTCGGTAGACTTGGGTTTTCTTTCTAAAAACAAAAGATGAAACTGTTGAATGGTTGAAAACACTTGTGATTTCTTTAGAAAATTGTCACACCCCGGACAAATGATAGTCACAGATATACAGAACAACTACTACTAAATTCAAACGTTAATTAAAACATAATATCATTAATTGTTGCAGCGGAAAGAGTGGTAAACGATATTGTCTTACATTTGAACTTTAAAAGTCAAGTTTCATTTATTGAAAACATAAAGTAGTTATTTAGGATAGATTGGGACTAGGACTTCAACGAAGCAGGTCCGAATATAAAGGCGAAGTCCCATTTGCACGGCTTCCATGATCAGCTTATTTACCTGAGAAAACATGAGTTTAAAAGGTCAACATAAAGTTGGTGAGGTTCACAGGTTTAGGACTCGATAGTAAGATTGTAAAGCAGTTTTCAGGAAACTCAGAATGTTATATTAGCTTACTGTTGTAGTTGTATGATCTCACCTGAACCTTGATTTCAAATACTAACGGTTTACCCACCTATGGTATCCTCGCCCGAGAGATACCGAACATGCAAGAATAACCGACGTGTACCCCTTGACAATATACGAAGTCAGGATTGGAGCTACCAAACTAGGCAGGGTTGTCAACCAAAATAGATCTACTCACTAGTTATCGTTTCGAGCAGAACTAATTGAAATCAACTAATGGTGGGATTCAGTTGTACTAACGTTTATAACGATAAAGTACCAGTTGTTGGGCAATCAGTAAGAGAACAGATAATCATACGGCTAACAGGTAAACCATAATATTAAGTTAAAACATTTTACCAGTTCATGATTTCTTCCCCATAAGTGTAAAACAGTTGTAAAGAAAAGGGGCCGTGAAACTCACTTGATTCAGTGATAATGATGAATTGCCGAGTGACAACTAGCAAGTAAAGTCCTAATAAAACATAAGACAACATGCATAAGGGTCCACATAATCATTTGAGTAACGAACGTTACCCAAATGATACCGGTCAAGTCTTGACGTATAATCCCGTTTGTAGCGTTTTGAAAACCCGTTAGTTAATCAGTTTACAAAATCAGTAAATACGAATGTTCACGTATTAAGGAATTTATGTAAATAAATACAAGGAATGAACATGCGATAATGTATCATGAAGATCACTTCAATCAAGTATTGAATATTGTTTTAAATAATAATATTTATTATTATTTTTATGTTCGCTCGCTCGATTGATTTATTAATCGCATTAAGTTATAATATATATAACTAGGGTTGATAATTATTATTGAAATAATTATTATAACTTGTCGAAATAATTTTATTAAATTATTACAAGTTAAATGATTTAACATAAGTAGGTAAATATTAAAGGTTATTTTAATATTTAAATCATGTTATGAAAATTAGGGTTTTGAAAATTAGGGTTTACGATTCGTTACGTCGTAAAACGTTTTTAAATCATTTAAAGATTTCGTTTCAATTTCAAACGTTTAAAAATAAACATTTGATCCGATTAAAACGTTTTGATTATTTTGATTCTTTTAAAATAATCAAAAATGTTTAAAATATGTTTTTCATAATTTCTATAAGTCTTTTGATTTTATTTTTATAAAATCATTTTTAAATAACTTTATTTATTAAACAAAGTTAGGGTTTTAATAAAAGACTTTTTATAGAGCGCTATCAGTCAGTGCGCATGTGGACAATACTCATCGCGAAGCAGTTGTTTGAGTTCGTCGGCTCCATTTATGGATAGGTTCCAGAACTCAACTTCGAGTTTCTGAAGCTCTTCTCTAGGACAATACTCATCGCGAAGCAGTTGTTTGAGTTCGTCCCATGTCATGGCGTAAGCCAAATCAGTTCCCATAGCATTAGCATGAGAATTCCACCAAGTCAGAGCGCTATCAGTCAGTGCGCATGTGGAATACTTGACCATGTACTGCTCAGGGTAGTTGCTTATGCGGAAGACGGGCTCCATTTTCTCAAACCAGCGAACTAAACCAACAGCGCCTTCAGAACCCTTGAAATTCGCGGGACTGCAGTTCATAAAATCTTTGTATGAACATTCACGGGGGCCTGCAATTGTTAGGTTGAAACGTTGAATACAATTTTGGAAAATTATAGTGTAGTGTTTTTCTAACATTGGTTTGTTCGTTCTTACCGCGTGCCCCATTGTCGTTTTGACGCTGGGTTTCAGCGGCGGCAACAGTTTCTGCGACGCGATTAGCAATCATCTCCTCGATTTCCTCGGCAGTCATGGGAGGAAGGGGCGGAGGAGGTGAAACGTTCCTGGTGGTTCGGCGTCTCGGTGGCATGATTTCGCTTTAAGTTACCATTGTCAACATAAAGAAAATTTTAGATAATATGAAAATGGGGTTATTACATGCTCGAGAATAACTGCCACGACATACATCAATTGCCAAACATTTTCACGCAAACACAACCAAGAAATGAGAGATGAACGGAAGGATGAAGTAACATAGCGTGTCATAGAAATCATAACAATATAAACTACACAACCATAACATGATAATAACATAACCATAACATTAACCATAATCATACCAAAAGATTTCCATAACATATCAACTGAAGTCATACATCAACCATTGTTTGTTACCATATTACAGACGAAACATATTCAAAATAAACAGGTTTTGCATCGTAGGCTCGCAGTCCCAATCATAATCAAAGTTAACATATTTCATCTATAAAACGGCTATCAAAAGATACTAGGTCACATCTGCCTAGAATGCTGGTGGGGGTGGTGGAGGTCCAGGAGGCATGAAAAAGACGGCCGGTCCCTGAGTCATGGCCTGGAGGGTGGCGAGGAGTCGTCCAGAAACAAACTCCAAGGCTGAGACCCTCCTCTGCAAGCTCTCATGCGAGAGGAGCAGATCAGTAGTGGCCATGTTGACCCCCGTCATGTGGGCATGGATGGACCCCATGGCGCCATCAGTAGCGCTCATGCGTCCGATCAGGACGGTCAGCTGGTTCCTGAGGAGTGTCACCTCAGGAGAGGTAGGTAACTGGCGGACATTAGCATCCAGCTCCCCTAAGTCAGTCTTGATGCGCCTCAAACGAGCCACTAGTAATGGTACAGTGTCGGATATGGGCTCGTGAGTAAAGGGCGAGATGCCTAAGGGTACATGGCGGGAGGGGTCAGGGAGTGAGGATTCCCCACGAGCATAACAGCTCGGGAACTCCTCGATCATACGCCAGTGCTGAACCTGGCCCGGCATCCACGCTAAGTGGGGCAACTGAAATACATAGCGCCTCTTGGGCGCAGGCTCATCAGGGGTGCGTCGAACCTCCTGAGTCCGGGATGGGCCAGGTTCCCGTCCTGGGGTGAATCCCCGTCTGCCGCCACGAGGTGTGGCGACATAGGTCTTCATAGACCGATATCGGCCTGCGAAGGGGTCGATGGTGCTAGAAGCACCAATAGGGGCCTCACCGCTAGCAGTGGCGGTGGGAGCAGGGTGGTCCGAGGAATCGTCAGAGGTCCTACGCCTAATAGGACTCAGAAAACCTGAGGGAATGGGTATCTGGCGAATGATACCTACAGTGGCGCCCTCGGTCTCAGGGCTGGAAGGTATGTAATCCTCCGGGGAGCGAGTGTAATCCTGTGGGGTAGGGTCTTCCGGCGATGGTGTGTACTCCACGCTGGGCTCCTCATCGGAATCGGCAACGCAAATGACTTCCCTGGAAGCCATCTCTGCGAAAATATTCCAACAGGAACAGTGGTCTGTAACATCATGATAGTATAAAACTAAAGCAAGGAAGTAAAACACATAAGCTAGCATAAGTAAACACATTGGAGATGAGGTCTTGCATGCAAATGGTAGCTTCGTAGTGGGTTATAGTCCAGGTTTGGTTTTCGTTTTGTTTTGTGTGATTATCCTGGTTCGCTATAACCACGGCTCTGATACCAATCTGTCACACCCCGGTCAACGGTATCGGGTGTGAGCAAGAATGGAATCATAGTCGAGGATACATAGAACAACTTCTAATAAATTAAAACTTCATAAAACATTACTTCATTTCATTGCAGCGGAAAAGATAGTGGAAACGATAATGTCTTACAATTTGAAAACATAAAGTCTTAAACTAATATTAAAAGCATGAAACGGTTTATTTGGATAGTCGGGACTATGACTCCGAAAGTAAGTCCGATAGCATAAATAAGCCCCATTTGCATGTCTTCAGGAAGTGGCATGAATTACCTAAGAAATCATGAGTTTAAAAGGGTCAACATAAAGTTGGTGAGGTTCACAGGTTTGGGATTTATCGGTTAAACATTTGTAAAACAGTTTTTGGTATACTTAAATATTACAAGGGTTTATCGTTGTGGATGTATGAGCTCACCTGAACCTTGATTTCAAATACTAACGGTTTACCCACCCAGCATCTCTTGCCCAGAGATGTTAAACAGAGCAGAATAACTGACGTGTACCCCTAGACAATCCGGAGTCAGAACTGGAGCTACCAGTTAGGGTAGGGTTGTCAACCCAAATAAATCTATTCACTAGCTATCGTTTCGTACAGAACTAACTGAAATCAATTAATGGTGGGATACGGTTGTACAAACGTTTATAACGATAATGTACCAAATCGGGCAATCGGTAAGAGAACAAGTAGTCATACGGCTAACAGATAAACCACAATATTAAGTAAAAAGCATTTAACAGATTTCATGATTTCTCCCCCAAAGTATAAAACAGTTAAAAGGAAAAGGGGCCGTGAAACTCACTGATTCAGTAGGTAAGCAGATATTTAGCAGGATAGGAACGGTAGCACTTAACGTTCTAAATAATTAAATAAACATATGCATAAGGTCTTTGATCATTTGAGCACTTAACGTCCTAAATAATTAAATAAACATATGCACTTAACGTCCTAAATAATTAAATAAACATTTGAGCACTTAACGTCCAAGTGATACCGGTCAAGTCTTGACGTTTTAATCCGTTTGTATCTTTAAAAACCCGTTAACTTGTACTTTATTAAACAAATGCGTTTGGTGATGATTCATATTTATGTTAAATAAATATAACCAAGGAATAATCATTTTTTAATAAGTCAACCAAGTCTTGAATATTGAGTTTAAAATAATAATGTTTATTATTATTTTCATAAGTTTGTATAATTATTTTCAATTAAATAATTACGTGTTTGATTTGTTAATCTTGCAAGTTATAATTATATTTAAATAATTATGATTAACAACATTTTGGTGAATGGAACATAGTTTATATCTTTTTGCAAATAATTATTTGTCAAGAATAATTATTAAATGTTCGAATTATTTTTAAAACATGAATCGTTTGAAAGATATATCTTAAGTCATAACATTTAATCATTTATTTTCCGAAATCATTTAATATTTTATTTGCATGAGATATATATTTCTTTCTTAGATGTTTTCAAAACATCGCAACGACGCTTGGATTTATATAAATTTGTCTTTATAACAACTTGATTTTATTTAAAATCTCTAACGGACGTGATTCCATTTTTGGTTACTTTGATTTCATCAAAGTAGCATTAAAAATCCATATAAGTATTTAAGGTCAATAGCTTTGTCCTTGATTTATTTTTATAAAATCCTTTAATAAAAATATTTATTTCCCCGTGTGACTCTTTATAGAAAAATGTCTACTTATAGCAAAAGTTTTAGAAAGGTTAAAACTTGTAATAAATCCAAGTATTTATGTCAAATGAATCATTTGACATAAATATTATTCTTACTAAATCTAGTAAGAATTTAATATATTCTTTTTGTCCAAAATTTATAACACATTAAATATGTCATTTTTCCCAAACAAGTAACATTCTTTTTGTTCCATTCCATATGTTTTAGCCATTTATGTCATAAGTTACATATGTAGCTTTGCTTAAATCATTTTACATCTTGTTTAGGAGATTTATTTGTTTATCATAGTTTTAACATGTAACATTATATGATTTGTAATTAATCAACTAACACAATGTGTTAGGACATATATCATAACAATCAACTAACACTTTGGTGTTAGGACTTTAAATAAATAAACAATCAACTAACACATTGGTGTTCGGACTTTAAATAAATAAACAATCAACTAACATTCTCATGTTAGGACATCAAATAATAAACTATCAACTAACATTATCATGTTAGGGCCAAGATATATAAAGATCAACTAACACTTTGTGTTAGGACAAGTTAGTCACATAAGTTAGATATAACATTTGTTAGTTCATGGATTTATATTTTTTTATAAATTATGAAGGGGCTTGGGTTTTTGTTTAAATTAACTAACTTATGAAACCAAAGTTTCATATATACAAGAATCATGGTGCACACCATATTACTTTCCTTGGATTTCATAAGTGTGTTTCACCACACTCTTTGGTTATCTTTAAGCATTCAAAATGCACCAATAGAGTGTTTGATCTTGAAAGAAAGGGATAGAGAAGAGAGTTTTTGTTAGTTGATTTAACAAAATCCGAGCATTCTTGATTACTTTGGTGGATTATTGTCAAGACTTGAGAGGTTCAAGAGGTGAAAATATGTAGGAGAAGTGAGTTAGAGAACTCACAAAGGAAAAAAAGAGGAACCGAATGGTGGTGGTGGTTTTCCGGCGGTCGGCGGCGGTGGTGGGGAGTTCCGGCGGTGGCGGGTGGCGGCATGCGGTGGTGGCTGGTCGCTGGCAGCTGACGGCGGCAGTGGGAGGTGGTGGCCGGCCGGTTTAAGGGAAGAGAGGGGAGGGAGTGAGTGTTTGAGTGGTGTTGGTTGTGGGGGAACATGGGAGGGGATGGTCTCCTACTTATAGTCACATTAAGGGGTATTAACCAAAGGTTAATTATGTGTTGTCAACTCCTCCTAATTCCCCTAACTAGTTACTTGTAGGAGATTTGTTTTATAAAATTTTATAAAGGTTAGAAGCTTTTATAAAATTTGGTGAGGTTAGGAGTTAATAAAAATTATAACTTTTTAAATTATAACCCAAATGTATTTAATCCAAATAGGTGGTGGTTTTTATTTTTATAAAAGTTGTTGGCCCAAGTTTTATAAAAGTATTAGTGGATACAAAGGTTGGGTTAAATATTTATAAAACTAGTGGGCTAAACAAATTAATTAATTTGTTTTACAATTGGGCCGAAGCGCAACTAAATTCGGAAATGAGAGTGGGCCGAGGCCCATTCGGGTTTTGTAAGTGGAATGGGCCGATGCCCGTTAAAGGTTGGGAGTGGGAACCGGGCCGGTCTTGGGCCGGTTCGTCGAGTGGCCGAGAGAGAGAAGGGAACCGGTTGGGCCGGTTTCGGCCCAAAGTGATACGGGCCGCGGGTCGGGTAGCCGGGTTGGGGAATTTATTCGGGGAGTTGAGGTGAACCTTCGGTTAATTTTTCGGGTTAATCCGGACACGTTTGGGCTTATTGGGCTTACCGGGCCCAATAGGCTAAACGGTTTGGACAATTGGCTAAGTCTTGACAACGTAACCTTTTTCATAACATTCTAAGTTCGTAAAACCTTTTAACAGTCTATATCGGTTTGATAAAATATAAAATGTCAAATTTTATATTTAAATTTCTTATTATTAAAATTCCATATTTAATAATACGAGACTTTCACATTTCACGGTTGTTTAATGCGATATTTAAACCAGTTAATCATTTAACTAAACGCAGTTAATCATGCGGTTTAAAGTAGTAATCACATAATTATCACATAATGAAAGTCAACAAAAGTCAACGGAGAGAGGGTTTGACCTGATTTTGGGACCGGGTGTCACAAAATATATCTATATATATTTTATCCATTTTATTTCCCTTATAAAATCTAAACAAGACTTTTAAGTCTTTTGTTTTTAGAATTTATATTCTTATAAAATGTGACCATTTTATATAAGTTAAGTTCTAGAGAGAATTTTTATAGCTTTAATATCCAAGTAATTTTCATAAAATCACTATCTTTAATATTTATCCAAAAAAATTTATTTAAGGGTTTTAAAGTTATCATTTTATGTCAAAAGTTTATAACACCTCCTAATGTCCAAGTTAAGTCTATACATGTCTATAATCACTATCTAGTCCATGATGATCATCATTAACAAATATTAATCCATAAACAAGATGATTAACAATATAAGTCACAACTAATAATTATATCATTTTATGTCATAACATAATCAATTCTAGTGAACCATAACATATTAACACATAAAATCAACAATGTCTAAACATGTAACATAAATATAAGGTGATCATAGTTAATTAATAAGTTATAAAACTTAATTTCCATGTATTTAAAACACCACATTATCACATTTTCAAACCTTATAACCTTAAGGTTTAACGAAAATAAAGAACGAAAATGTAGTTTGGTGTTTACGATCGTTAGAAAACTTCACGTTAAGACGGTTCGTTGTCAAGACCCGGGGGATCATTTGGGGACGGTTTAAGACGATTAAAACATAGATTAAAATGGTTTAAAGGACTCACAACGCGAACGGAGTTAAAAACCGTTACAAGTGAGAAAGGTGGCGGGTTACGGTGGTTCTCGGCGGTTCACGGCTGCGGCTTACATCATCGGCATGGTAGCGGTTAGCGGTGGTTCCGAGCAGCAGCAGCGGCGCGGTACAGTGGTTCCAAGGTGGTGATCACGGTTGGTGGTGATGGTTGCTCACGGAAAAGAAAAAAAAAGAAAGAAAGTGGTTTGTGGATGGTTCGATCAGCAACAAAAACAACAAAAAAAAAAGGAAAGGTTGCAAAGTGGTTGGTTGTTGTTGTTCGATCAAAAAAAAAGAAGCTAGGTGCTTGCTTGGGAGGTTGCTTGATTCAAAACAAAAAAAAATAAAGGATATGATTGTTGTTGTACGTGGAAAGAATGAAAGACAAAAAAAAGTCTCGGCTGATTAAGGGAAGGAGAGGAGAAGGGGTGATGTGTTGGTTGAAGTTGGTAGATGGAGAGTGTGGTGATGTTGAGTGTTGAGTCATGCCAACACTATTGGTGATGATTGCTAGGATTAGAAGGCTAGGTTAGGGGTGGTGTGGCCATCTCTTCTATCACAATTGACTAACCCATTTCTTTTAGTTATGTTTTTATAAAACATGTAAGTGATTAATTTTATAAAACAATGTAATGTTTTGTTTTTATTTATAAAGGTAGAATGTGTATTGTAGGAGTTTTATAAAAATAGATAAAGGATGGTGATGACTAAAATCATACCTTTTATAAATCATAAAAGTATAAAATTAGTAAAAGGTGGTGATTAATTGTTATAAAATTTAAAGATGTTAATCCATTTTATAAAAATTAACGCAAAGTTGATGGGCTCAATTTATAAAAATAAACCCACTTGATTTGGGCTTAAATTTGGGTTAAAACATTTAAAAGAAAAACGTAATTGGGCCGGTCCGTCGGTTATGGGTCGTACGGGCCCAAACGGGGCGCCGGTTCGAGGCTCAGGCCCGTTATGCATCGGTTGGGTTCACGGATTGCCACGATTTATCGGAACATCATGTTTGAGTAACGGGTCAAGGTTTTGGGTTCGGTTTTATTGTTTTAGGCTTATTGGGCCTATTGGGCCAAGTCATGCCCAATTGGGTGTTCGGTTGGGTTTAGGCTTAAGTCTTGACAACGATTTCAGTTTGTGATGTTTTTATTTCATAAAACAATAGTTTAGGTTGGTTATAAAAGTTTTTTTTTTCTTCAGAAATCAATTATGTTTTTCAGTTTTCGAACGGGTTACCGATAACGTTTTCAGTTTGTCAGTTTGTAACAGTTTTAAGCTCAACGGTTCATATTGTTTAAAACCGAACAGTTTTAGACGATCGGTCGCTTATCAGTTTGATGTGTCGATTATATAAACGTTCGACACCAGTTCCGGATAAAATATAAAAATACATTTTATATTTATTTTTCTTATTATTGAAGTTCCATGATTTATACATGAAATTTCTAAGCATTTAACGGGTATACACTTCTAGTACAAACGCGGGATTTGGTTTACATCATCAGTTAATGGTCAGACACAGTAATTTAACAGTTTAACAGAAATCAGATCAGATAAAGCATAATTAATACTTAATTAAAAGTCAAAGTAAATGGTTTGACCTGGATTTTCGGACGAGGTGTCACATTCTCCCCCAGTTAGAAGAATTTCGTCCCAAAATTCAGTTCTTGATCACTGGTTTCCTGCGACGTTTCCGAAAAGACGAGGGTACTTTCGACGCATTTGATCCTCGCGTTCCCAAGTGTACTCCGGACCTCGTCGAGAGTTCCATCGCACTTTGACAATGGGAACGCGGCTATGCTTCAGTCTCTTGAGTTCTCGGTCAAGTATCTCGACAGGTTCCTCAACAAAGTGGAGTGTCTCGTCAACTTGAATCTCATCAAGTGGGATGACAAGCGTTTCATCAGATAAGCATTTCTTAAGGTTACTAACGTGAAACACATTATGTACACTGTTTAGCTCTGCAGGTAGACGTAGGCGGTAAGCTACCGGTCCGATTGTCTCAGTGATTTCAAATGGACCAATGTAACGAGGGTTAAGCTTTCCTTGTTTTCCGAACCGGATGACACCTTTCCAAGGTGACACTTTTAACATGACGCGATCACCCTTTTCAAAGGACAAGGGTTTGCGGCGGTTATCGGCGTAGCTCTTTTCTCTATCCCTAGCAGCTTCACTCGTTTGTGATTAAAAAAATCGTGTTTAGTTGTTAAATCCGGACCTACAATTGGTATCAGAGCCAAGAAACAAGTGTTTCGAGGTTCTCACGATATTGGATTCAAGTTTTTGCTGGAAAAAGATTGAGTTTTTGAAGATTTGAAGGTTGTTCATCGAGTTTACGACTGAGCTGCTGCTGTTTTTGGAGTTTCCGATCAGTTTCTGGGTTTTTCAGGTGTTTACGATCAAGTGTTCTTCATCAGTTTGCGTTTACGATTGAGAAAAACGAGTTTACGATTGTACTTTCATCGTATACGGCGTTTACGACTTTGCAGGATCGTAATAGGGTGTTTACGACATTTTTTCATCGGAAACAAGAGTTTACGATTTTGGTGGATCGGAAACAGGAGTTTACGACTTGTGGGATCGTAATCAGGCTATCGTAATCACGTTTACGATTCTTTGAGGCGGTTTGTGTGTTTACGATCAGGAGATTACGACCTGCTGTTTTGTCTCAATTGTAAACAGGGTTTACGATCGGAAACCCTTTTTGCGGCAAAAAGTCTCTTTTTCACACTTTCACGGAAACGAGCGTAACTTTTGACTCGTTTGGAGTTAGAAGCTCAAATTTGAACACGACGTTCGTGACACTGAGCCCCAGAATTACCCCAGACTAACGTCCAGGGGAGCTCGTTTGGACCCCCAAATTCCACTCCGAAGGCCTCCGTTTTTCAGTTTTAAGTTTCTGACACTATTCTTTGAATAGTGATTTTGCCAATTTTGCCGTTTTTGCTGATTTTTCAAAATTTTCAGAAGCTGCATAATGAGTTCAGTGGTTGAAGAAAAGAATATGGTTGAGGACAAGGATGCTTTCTTAGATGAAGTTGACGAAACTGAGATATGCCCGAATCCTACATGTGCTCGATTAATTCCTGGACTTAGGCAAATCTGTAAAAATTTTCAGTCAGAATTGTTTGAGACAAAGTGCGAGAGGAGTTCCTTTAAGGGTAGATGGCAAAAGAATGAAGAGAAGGTTAAAGCTCAGAAATTAGACATAGTGAAATATAAGAAACTTGCAACTGAGAACGCTTATCTGTATGACAACGCTAAGTTAGAAATAGCTGAGCTTAGTAAGCAGATAGATGACCTTAAGCATAAAAACAATGAGTTGCAAGTGAAGCTTGATATGAATCAAATGAGAAGCAAAAGAATGCTTGATGCTGGAAAGGAATTGTCACATGCTGTTGTGACTGGTCAAGTTGGGAAACACACACCTGGATTTGGGTCAGAAAAGACTGATAAGGCCTTGGCTGCAAACAGCATTATTCCTCCACCAGTTCCCAGAGACATTATAGGAATACTTCTTAGTGAGGATCAAGTTGAACGAACCAAATCTGATTATAAAGAAGCTGCTCCTCCTATTGATAGTGTCTTGGTTGGAACTACACCAATGACTCAAGAAGAAATTGATAATGAGGCAAACATGACATATGGTGAAGGGAGAATAGAGGACGTATCAAGAGATGATGCTGAGTGCAAGGAGTATAACAGATGTCATAGCTCCAAGTCTACTGATGCTGGGATAGAGTTGAAACCATACCCTGAAATTGAAACCCCATACTTCAAGGTAATTGACAAAGTTGAAAGGGAAAAGGTGATCTTGACTACACGGCCTGAGGGGAAGATCTTTATGACATCTGGATCAATGTTTGACCAAGAACCAGATGTAGGATATGAATTACCGTCCTTCTCCTCCAAGTTTAAGGGAATAACTGATGGAGTGATCGGTGAAGCTAAAGTTGAGAAGCCAAAGATCACCATCAAGCATCCGAGCATGAAACCAACAGCTGGAGTGAAGAATGAAAAACTCAAGGGAGTAGCTGTGTCTCCCATTTCTTCAGTTGGATCATGCAGTTGCTGTTGTAATTGCAAGAATGGTGCTTCAACGTCAAAGAATCAAGGAAGCATAAAGACGGTAAAGACAGGTTCGACACAGGCTTCGACAAACCAGCAAAAAGTCAAATCTGGAGTTGCAGACAAAGCAAAGAAGCAGGCACAAGGCAAACCAGCTCCATATATGCCACCAAAGACAAATGGGTACACGTCTGACTTCTATCTAAAGAAGCAGACTTGCTTTAATTGTGGCATTGCTGGTCATATTGCTAGAAACTGTCTTTATCGCCACTATGAACCCTACTATCCGCAAAGTCAAAGGGTTTCATCTCAGGAGTCAGTTGAGTCTAAGCCGATGATGGTGCAGAAACCTAAGGCAATGAAGACTATTACTCCTAAGGTTAAACCCTCTGATCAACATTGGGGTGCTGCCAAAGCTGAAAGAAAATCTTCAAATCAAAACAACAGCTTTCCAAGTTACCAAAATTTTCAGAAAAAGGTGATGAAACCATTTTCAAAACAACCAAGGTCTGAAAAACCCAAAGTTACCCCTCCCAAGGTAACTAAAACTGTTTTAAAAAATGAAACTAAAATGAAGAAGGTTGAAATACCTAAAGTCACAGCACCAAAAGTGACTAAAACAAATGTTAAATCACCTGGAACTTGGAAACCTAAAATCAAGGCAGTTCCATCCCAACTTCCTGATTTCTCAAAGGGGATGTTCTTACAAGAAGTATCTTTTATTGATTCCTCAGGTGTACCCAGAAAAACATTGGCCTGGGTACCAATGGCTAACTAATCTCTCACTCTGTGCAGGAACGATCAAGGAGGATTATCACTAACGTTTTTATTACTAATTTGTTTGTTGATAAGTGATTGTTCCAGGCACAGTTTAGGAGACGTATCTTGATGTCATGTCGAGTAATCTATAAATGGAAGGTATGTCTCATTGAGAGGTAAAAGGTAAAATTCAGCACGAAAGGTACTGTTCTTAACTTGGTTGTGTGAATGAAGCGGCAAAGGGTGTTTTGAGTCAAACCAAATTTCCTAAAATTTTCACTTGGTGATTGATTATGTGTTTGACTTCAAATGCAATGAAGTGTGCATGTCATGAAACCCAATTTACTAAATTTTTTGAATCGATACTTTGAAAGTTAGCTTGGCCAGATATCTTCAAAATTTTGTGTTTTGTTCTTTTAAGTGTGTTTGTGTGTTTTGTTTATTTGTTTAAATATATATAAAAAAAAACTGAAAAAATGATGTTCACAAGATTGTGACATTAAAAATCAAAAAGCAAGGGGAAGAAATGTAAAGATGAAGAAAAAGTTGACCCCTAAAAAATAGTGTGCTTTTCAATTTTTAATTGTTTGTGTCTTATTTTTGAGAAGTTTAGGGGAAGTAAAATGAATGACCGGGTTGGAGATGGCTGACACGCGTAAGGCGGAAGTGAAAAGCTAGCTCCACGGTGATATGCTCGGTAGGCTCGACCTAATCGTATGACCACCAATGAAAGTGCAGTAAACTTAAAAGATATACATGTTTAGTTTCCCATCCCAGGTTGCATGGTTTAAAAGACTGAGTCCCGGCAAAAATGAGTTGAGAGTGGTAATTACCTAGTATTCACTCTCTCACACGCCATGTCTCTGCTGTCATGACTACACCACAAAATAAAAAGAAAAGAAAAAGAAATAAAAAAAGAAAAAGAAAAAGAAATGAAAAAGAAATGAAAAAGAAAAGAAAAAGAATAAATAATCACTCAGTTGGTCTTCTTTGCGTGCTTAGCGGCCGACCTGATCACCAACTGATGGTTAATGAAAATAAGTGGTAGTCATAGCAGTGTTGCATGGTTCCTCAAGTTGGGGGTTTGTGAATCCTCAATAAACTCTGAGGTTGGGTAGGTTTTGCTGTGTACGCTTGGGTGTGGGGACAATTAAACATGACGGTAATAATGTACTATATTAAGCATGACGCATTCGGTTGGGATTAAACGGGTTTGAGTTTAAAGCGGACAAACATACCGGCAATCACCTGGACTAGTTGAGTAACTGAAGCTGAAAAGGGTTCCTCAGTCAGATTCATACGGTTTGATCCCTTGTAAACTTTCTCATGTTTGGTATTGGTAAGTATTTGTTTAGTTTTTATCTTTCGTGTGTGAGTCGTTAAGTTCTTTTTGGTGTGTTTTCGTCTTGGCCAGGTTGATTTGAGAAGTCAAAATATGTTTTTCAAGGGTTTTAATGCATGACAATATGCCCCCGACAGATCTTGCCAAATTTTTAGGGGAAGGAGTATGGGATAATAAGTATTATCCGAAGGGAACTCGAGGATGATACTTATTATCTAATGGAAAAGACTTCCTCCGTCAGATCTTGACAAATTTTTAGGGGAAGGAGAGGGGATAATAAGTATTATCCGAAGGGAACTCGAGGATGATACTTATTATCTAATGAAAAGACTTCCATAATACATAGTATCCGAAGGGAACTCGAGGATAATATGTATTATCTCAGGGGAAGTCCTTAGCTGAGGGGAAGTAATCAGCTAAGGGGAAGTCTTTAGAGGTCTTTGGGTTCAGGGGAAGTTTTATAGAAAACCCGTAATCTATATTAGGGTTTTTGGTTAAAATTATGTTAATTTGAATCAACTGAACAGATGATAATTACCTCCTAACCCAAAGACCAGTCATCACATGTCTGGTAGTGTATATTTTTTCAAATGTGTGTCAGACAGGTTGATGATAGAAAGATGTTGCTGCTGCTCAAGTTAAAGAACCAACCGGACAAGACTTCCATCTGGAAAAGCAACTGTTCAGGGGGAAGTTGTTGGTGTCTTTACAAGTTTTCAAAAGCTTCGAAAGTTCTTCAAAGAAGATGTTCATGTGTTTAGGGGAAGCTGAAGATCCAAGATCAACAATCAAGTTCTTCATAGTTAGAGGTTTTCAAGATTTTACCTCTAATTTTTGGAGATTCAAGACAGTTACCTAAGATTCAGCAAGAACCAGTTCTTTCAAGAAGCAAGTCAATGAGAGTCCTCCATTTCATTGCTTGTTCATTTCAAGAAGTTCAAGCTGATGCTGATCAAGAGAAAGTCCCAAGTGCCCGTCATGAAACCCATTGAAGATTTCTGCGGAAAGAATCTTCATCAACATCTATGCCAGCCAGTCAAGAAGAAGAATTTCAAAGATTGAAGACATTTAATATCACAAGCCTAGGGGAAGATTGTAGAGGCTAGATTATGAGGCTTGTAATATTAAATAAGTTGGGCTGGGCTTAGAGGGTTTAATTAGGATCATAGGCTAGTTTGATTATTGTATTTAGGCTAGTTTATGATTGGGCTTGGGTTTACTATTGGGTTTATGATCCACAAGGGGCCCAATAGTAAACCCAATGGGGTGGCTATATAAACCCCTCAAGACCTCCTCATTTGAAGTTGCTGGTTTACGATCCAAGGAGGGAGGCCATAGGTGTTTATGATCGTAATCTCGAGCTAGAGAGAGAGCAGTTTACGATTTTCTTGTATTTATACCCGACAAGTTCATATTGTGTGCAAAGTTCAAGTTTTTCATTGGTTTAATCATCGTATTCTTGTGTTCTCTTCTACTTTCTATCTTGAATCAATCACCTACGAGGATTCCGCACTCGTTTGTGATTAAAAAATCGTGTTTAGTTGTTAAATCCGGACCTACAAGCTTTCAGTCGGTTACGGACTTGAAACACTTTCTCAGTCGTTTCAAAGATCAGTTCGGGACTAGTCAGTTGACTGTCGCCGATCTCAGTCCAGCAAAGCGGAGATCTGCACTTTCTTCCGTAAAGTGCTTCGAACGGAGCGGCTTGGATGCTAGTGTGATAACTGTTGTTGTAGAGAATTCGGCAACTGGGAGATGCTCATCTCAATTAGGTCCGAAGTTGATCACACATGCTCGTAGCATATCCTCAAGCGTCTGGATCGTTCGTTCGCTTTGTCCGTCGGTTTGGGGATGGTACGCGGTACTCATGTCAAGGCGAGTACCTAACGCCTTCTGGAGGGACTTCCAGAAGTTCGCAGTGAAACGGCTATCGCGATCGGATATGATAGATATAGGTACACCGTGACGAGAGACGACTTCCTTCATGTAAATCTTAGTCCATCTTTCCATACTATCGGTTTCCTTAATTGGCAGGAAATGAGCGGATTTTGTCAGTTGATCCACTATTACCCAGATAGCATCACAACCAGATCTAGCTTTAGGCAGCTTGGTGATAAAGTCCATAGATATTTCTTCCCATTTCCATTCCGGAATGATCGGTTGTGTCAGTAGTCCGGACGGTTTCTGGTATTCGGCTTTGACCTTTGAACACGTCAAGCATTTACCGACGTAGGTAGCTACCTCGCCTTTCATGTTCGGCCACCAGAAGTGATCCCGCAGACCATGATACATTTTGTCCGATCCTGGGTGGATGGAATATCTTGACTTATGGGCTTCATCGAACACGAGTTTTCTCAAACCTCCAAAGCTAGGTACCCATAGTCTATCCCTAAAGTTCATGGTTCCATCAGGCTTTTCAAGCAGTTGTTTCTCCATACCACGTAGGCATTCGTTCTCCAGATTCTCAGGCTTAAGAGCTTCGATTTGAGCCTCACGAACTTGCGATGTGAGATTCGAGCGTATGGTCATATTTAATGCTCGAACACGACGCGGTTTGGCATGTTCTTTCCTGCTTAAAGCGTCAGCTACAACGTTAGCCTTGCTCGGGTGATAACGAATCTCACATTCATAATCGTTAAGCAGTTCAACCCAACGTCGTTGTCTCATGTTTAGCTCTTTCTGGTTAAAGATGTGCTGGAGGCTCTTATGATCGGTGAATATGACGCACCGAGTCCCATAAAGGTAGTGCCTCCAGATCTTGAGGGCAAAGACAACGGCTCCAAGTTCTAAGTCGTGAGTCGTATAATTCTACTCGTGAATCTTCAGTTATCGAGAGGAGTAAGCGATGACTTTCTCACGCTGCATCAGTACGCAACCCAAGCCTTGATGCGAAGCATCACAGTATACGACGAAATCGTCGATTCCGTCTGGTAAGGATAGGATTAGGGCGTCGCAAAGCTTTTGCTTCAACAAATGGAAAGCAGCTTCGGTTTTATCATCCCAGATGTACTTCTTATCTTTCTGAGTCAGTGTGGTAAGAGGCTGGGCTATCTTGGAAAAATTTTCAATGAATCGGCGACAGCAGCCAGCGAGACCTAAGAATTGTCGAATCTCGGTTGGGGTCGTGGGAGTACTCCAATCTTTGATTGCTTCAATCTTAGGCGGATCAACGTGAATACCCCGGTCGTTGATCACATGACCCAAAAAGTGTACTTCGCGAATCCAAAAGTCACATTTGGAAAACTTCACGTAAAGCTCTCCTTTCTTCAGCAGTTCTAAGATGAGTCTCAAATGTTCTTCGCGTTCTTTCTTATTACGCGAGTAGATAAGAATATCGTCAATGAACACGATAACGAATTTATCCAAGTATGGTTTGCACACACGATTCATTAAATCCATGAATACGGCCGGTGCGTTGGTCAAACCAAATGGCATAACGAGGAACTTGTAATGACCATAGCGTGTTCTAAACGCTGTCTTCGAGACATCTTCATCTCTAACTCGGAGTTGATGGTACCCTGACCTTAGATCGATCTTGAAATAGAAGCATGATCCTTGTAGTTGATCAATGTAATACCCAAAAATAGAAGGTTGAAAGAGAAATAAAGTTGTAACATGAGGGACTTCTTTTGCCAAGTTGATGAAACTTAATAAAATCCAGCCCCAAATTAAAGTTGCTTCCACGTTTACAAACACGTATTCTGCCCTAGAGTAGCCACTTAACTCTCTCTTTTGCCATTCTTCAAAGCTACGATTCCTCCTATCCTACTTGATTCCGCTATATGATCATCTCAATTGCATTCTCTGGACACTTTCTATCATCAAAATTGCTTTCTCAAACATCATAATCAGATGGGCATGGGTTAATTGTAGATAATCGAGGGTTTAAATCACAAAACCTGTGATTGGGAGCGACCATCGATCAAGAACGGAAGAAAGAGCTGGTGTTTATATTCTGGTAAGGTTAGTTCACACCTAGAAACTTTATATTCATAAGATTTTTGGGTATTATGAGATGCAGTGATGTAAAAACCAAGTGTATTATGGATTTCTAGGTTAAAGTCTAGAAGAACAGAAGGTTGAGGAGTGTTCGATAATTTTATTCAGAGGCAAAAGTATGTAGACTGCATACTACAGATTGTTTGGTAAGTAAATTAGTTTATATTCAAGTTTCAATTAAGTTCTTAAGTAAATTAGAGGATTCCATAATCTTTGGTAAATTCTAATCTTATTGAAATCCCAAAATAAGCCTAGTAACATATAAAGCATATGAAATGTTTAGTTTGAAAAGAGTGCAAAGGAAAGTGACATAAAAGATAGGTTCTGTAGTTTTATTTCTTTTAACAAATATTTGTTTTATTAAAGATTTCTTTTATGAATCATGAGAATATCCATTTTAAGCTTAAAGTTAAATGATTTTATATGATTTTAAGTTAAATGATTTCATATGGATATTGCCGACCAAATCAGTTTGCAAAGATATGAAACATATATAATTGTTGATTGAGAAAGTTGGAAGAAAACTTTTATAATTGCAGACGAGGGATTTAAAGGATACTGTGGCTCTATATGTTCTTGATAAAAAGAGTTTGACTACAGATTTTCTTAGAGGACATATCAACTTGAAATTCAATTAGTTTTAAAAGGATAGCTGCTGGCCACATCTAGTTACAAGTTGTTTTTTTTTTAGATTTTAAGAATTTTGATATAAAAAGGAATCAACTTATTTGGGTATAATTTTGGGATAATGTCATATTAGAATTTTGATTGTTCAATGATGGGTCTTAGCCACTAAATATATATACCTATACTTATTTTAGTCTAGGTTGACTTGAAAGACCGTTATCGATTGTAAACCCAAGAAGCAAGAAAGATACGACACGTCGAGCTAAGGTGAGTCATGTTAACATTTCAAAACTGTGATACATGCTTGTTGTTAAACTGTAATTGATTGAAAACACTACTATTCTTGAAAGTGGTATGAACATGTAGAATAAAAATAAACTAAGTGACTCGGGAAATATATACGTATAAACGGGACCGGTTATATGTGCGTAATGGCACTGAACTTCAGATATTATACTTTGTGTATATAGAAGCTGGATAAGTATATATTGTCTAAATCTCGCACTAATAGCTTGATAGAGTTGTGTTGATTTATATGCATGTAAATTACATTTCAAGACGTGTGTAATGAAGTTTTGTTAAAAATATATCTTCATGAACTCACCAGCATAAGCTGACGTCGTTTTTAAGCATGTATTGCAGGTGATCGTTAGAGGAAAAGTTCTTAGAAAGTTGTGAGTATGGTGATTAAAGAATAAAGAACTAGAGAAATTTTGGGAGCTTCTAGTCATATTATATTATCTCTAGTTATCTCCTTAGTAAGTAACTTAGTACAAGTTTTTGTTACTTCACTTTGTAAGAACCGTTTCGATCATGAAATATATTATATTTAGCTTCCGCTGTAAGTTTGATATCAATCGGTCACGTTAAGCCCCGTTTATGTCGGGGTGTGACAGGTTGGTATCAGAGCCATAGGTTTAAGCGAATTAGGTATCTATTAGAATACCTAAGCTCTAACCATTAGGTTGTAAGACTTTGATCAAGGTTTAACTTCCATTAAGAATCTATTCGATTACCCGTAAGATATGTTTGGATGATATTTCTTTAAGCTTATGAGGGGAAGATAGTAGTAGTTGTTAAATCCTTGAAAAATATTGTATGTCATGTTTTGAATACAATTGAAGTTATTATCTGGTTTTGATTAGGACTTCTAATCTTAATTAATTTATTATTATTGCTTTATTATCATTGTTTTAGATAAAATAAAGATATGTCTGAAGGAAGCAGCAAAAGCGCTACCCACTCATCCGCTCGATCTCGATCTCGATCTCGATCCAGTAGTAGCAGTGGGAAAATAAATTTAGATGTTGAAACCTTTAGGAAAATTGTAGCTTCTGAGGTTGCGAAAGCAATAGCGGCAACAAAAAAGCCTGAAAGTCAAATAGACGATAGTTCAACGTCTACCAGAAATAAAGATAAAGAAACAAGTACTCAGCGGGAAGAAGACGATGATCATATTCATGAAACGAAAAAGAAAGATGAACTTATAGAAAAAAGGGGTTGTTCATACAAACTCTTCACATCTTGCAAACCACCACCATTTGATGGAACAGGGGGTGCTATAGGTGCTTGTCAATGGTTGAGAGAGATGAAAGCTATCCTCGATATTAGTGACTGCGCTGAAAAAGACAAAGTTAGATTTGCAGTCCACTCCTTCAAATCAGAAGCGCTATACTGGTGGGATATTATCCTGCAGTCTAAGGGAGAGGAGGCAGTAAGTAAGTTAACTTGGGAAGAACTTAAGCAATTAGTAATGAAACAATTTTGCCCTGCAAGTGAGTTAGAGAAGATCGAAGCAGAATTCTTGAAGTTAGAATTGGGAAATTTGACTTACCTGGAATATGTGACAAAGTTCAATGCAATGGCAAGATTGATTCATATAACTCCTGAAGAAAAGAGGATAAGCCGCTTCATTTGGGGATTAACGCCAGAGTATCGCACATTCATAAGATCTAGAGATCCCAAAACATTTGACGAAGCTATAGAAGCTGGTGCTGTTATGGTAGCTGAATTATTTTGACAAGGTGTCGAAACAGGAGCGTCAAAAAGAAAATGGGATGATGTGAAGGAAGTAAAGAAGTACGACTCTGGAAGCAAGAACAAAAAGTTTCGTGAGAATAGATCCAGGTGCAAAACTTGTCACAAGATGCATCTGGGAGAATGTCGTTTTGCTCAATGTATGAATTGTAAAAAGCCAGGTCATACAACCAGGGATTGTAAGGAAGTTCGAAAGTGTTTTGAATGTGGCGACGTCAATCATCTTCGACCTGAATGCCCGAAAATTAAAGCCAACAATCTAGGGGGAACCAACAAAGCTAAGGGGCGTGCTTATATGATGAACGTCGAAGAAGCACAAAAGGATCCTGATGTAGTAACGGGTATGTTTCTAGTTAATAATGTATATGCTAATGTGCTTTTTGATTCCGGTGCAAATAGGAGCTTTGTATCTAGTGCATTTAAGGATCTCCTAAATAAAGAAACACAAAGGTTAGATAATGTCTTTACGGTAGAACTAGCTAATGGGGGCCAAATAAAAATTTCTGAAGTAATTAAGGATTGTAAGATTAACTTAGACGGTAACGAACTGCCTGTAGAATTAATGCCTATGGAGTTAGGAGGCTTTGATATCGTGCTAGGAATGGATTGGTTATCTAAAAATCGAGCACAAATTATCTGTGATAAGAAGTTAATCAGAATCCGTACTCCAAATGGAAAAATAAGCACGATATATGGTGATCAAACAGAAAACAAAATAAACACCATCTCTATCATGAAAGCCAATAAATGTTTGAGAAAAGGGTGTATTGCTTATCTCGCATATGATATAGCTGATGAAAAGAAAAAGAAATTAGAGAATGTTTCCATAGTTGTGGAATATCCGGAAGTATTTCTTGATGATTTTCCAGGACTTCCACCTGATCGACAAGTAGAGTTTAGGATTGATATATACCTGGAACCTCACCTGTTGCAAAATCTCCCTATCGTTTAGCTCCGACGGAGATGCAAGAACTGATGAAGCAATTACAATAACAGGACAAAGGTTTTATCCGACCTAGCTCGTCGCCTTGGGGAGCTCCTATCTTATTCGTTAAGAAGAAAGACGGAACAACGCGAATGTGCATTGATTACAGAGACTTGAATAAAGTCACTGTTAAAAATAAATATCCGTTACCAAGAATCGATGATCTATTTGATCAGCTCCAAGGGTCGAGTTATTTTTCGAAAATAGACCTGAGATCCGGATATCATCAGTTGAAAGTAAGAGAGGAAGACGTGCTTAAAACAGCTTTCAGAACAAGGTATGGTCACTATGAATTCCTTGTGATGCCATTCGGTTTAACAAATGCGCCAGCCGTATTTATGGATCTAATGAACCGAGTTTGCAAACCTTATTTGGATAAACTTGTAATCATCTTTATTGACGATATCTTGATATACTCAAGAAGTAAAGAAGATCACGAATGCCATCTTCGACTCATCCTTGAGTTGTTAAGAAAAGAAAAGCTTTATGCTAAATTTTCTAAATGTGAATTCTGGATGACAGAAGTTCAATTCCTCGGACATGTAGTAAGTGAGCATGGCATTCAAGTCGACCCCGCAATGATCGAGGCAGTAATGAAGTGGGAAGCTCCTCGAAGTCCAATAGAAATTCGCAGATTTCTAGGATTAGCTGGATACTACCTAAGATATATTCAAGACTTCTCAAAAATTGCTACTCCCTTAACAACGTTAACTCGAAAGAACGCAAAGTTTATATGGGGGTCTAAACAAGTAGAAGCTTTCAATGTATTAAAACAAAAACTTAGCAGTGCTCCAATTTTGTCGCTACCTGAAGGCAATGAAGATTTTGTTGTCTATTGTGACGCCTCTCGTTATGGACTCGGGTGTGTCCTGATGCAGAGAAACAAGGTAATTGCATACGCGTCAAGACAATTAAAAGAGCACGAGAAGAATTATACCACTCACGACTTGGAGTTAGGACCTGTGATTTTTGCTTTAAAAATCTGGAGACACTATCTATACGGAACAAAGTGTGTAACTTACACTGATCATAAAAGCTTGCAACATGTTTTTGATCAGAAGATGTTGAATATGAGACAAAGAAGATGGATGGAACTTCTTAATGATTACGATTGTGAAATCCGATATCACCCGGGAAAAGCGAATGTGGTTGCTGATGCTTTAAGTAGAAAAGAAATGGTAAAACCAATAAGAATTCGTGCAATGAGGTTAGATGTTAAAGTAAGTATTATTGATCAAATAAAAGATACACAACAAAAGGCTCTTCAAGATGATAGAATTAAGAAAGAAAGAATGATCGGAAGAGTAAAACTTTTAAGATCGGGAAATGATGGTATTTTAAGGTTTATAACGGTAGGATGTGGATTCCAAAATATGGTGGAGTACAAGACATAGTTTTAGAAGAAGCACATAAGTCTAAGTACATGATGCATCCCGGTAGTGATAAGATGTACAGAAACTTGAGGAACGATTTTTGGTGGCCCGGAATGAAAAGGTCGATTGCTCAGTATGTCGAGAAATGTCTAACTTGTTTACAAGTAAAAGCAGAGCATCAAAAGCCGTCCAGATATCTTCAACAATTAGAGATTCCAATGTGGGAGTGGGAAATGATAACTATGGATTTTGTTACTAAGCTTCCAAAGACTAGTCGTGGGCATAATGCAATATGGGTGATAGTCGATCGGTTAACTAAGTCTGCGCATTTTCTTCCAATTCGTGAAAAATATAAGATGAAAAAGCTGGCTAAGATATATGTGGATGAAATTGTTTCGAGACACGGTGTGCCAGTCTCAATAGTGTCCGACAGAGATAGCCGCTTCACGTCTAGATTTTGGAAAAGTTTTCAACGCGAAATGGGGACTTGTCTAAATCTGAGCATGGCTTACCATCCTCAAACGGATGGGCAAAGTGAACGAACTATCCAAACATTAGAAGATATGTTAAGAGCTTGTGTGATTGACTTTCTTGGAAATTGGGACAACCACTTACCCCTTATTGAATTTTCATATAATAATAGTTATCACACAAATATAAAAGCAGCACCGTTCGAAGCTCTGTATGGAAGGAAATGTAGAACTCCTGTATGTTGGTCCGAGGTTGGTGAAAGTCAGTTATCTGGACCTGAAATTATACAAGAGACGACTAACAAAATTCTGCAGATCAAGGAAAGATTAAAAGTTGCACAAGATCGACAGAAAAGTTATGCAGATCGTAGAAGAAAACCATTAGAATTTCAAGTGGGAGATTGACTAATGTTGAAAGTATCTCCGTGGAAAGGCATAATTAGATTTGGAAAGAAAGGAAAATTAAGTCCTCGTTACATTGGACCCTTTGAGATTATTTCTAGAGTTGGTAAAGTAGCATATCGTCTCAAATTACCAGAAAAATTAAGTGGTATTCATAACACTTTTCATGTGTCAAATTTAAGAAAGTGTCTGTCAGATGAATCATTAATGATGCCGCTTGAAGAGGTGCGTATCAACGAGAAGTTAAACTTCATTGAGGAACCTTTGCAAATAATCAATCATCAAGTCAAGAAATTAAGAAAAAGTCGATTACCATTAGTTAAGGTAAAATGGAATTCTCGTAGAGGTCCTGAAACGACATGGGAACGAGAGGACAAGATGAAGGAGAAGTATCCTCATCTGTTTGATCCATAATAGAAATATCGAGGACGAAATTTATTTAAGGGGGATGGATTTGTAATACCCAAAAATAGAAGGTTGAAAGAGAAATAAAGTTGTAACATGAGGGACTTCTTTTGCCAAGTTGATGAAACTTAATAAAATCCAGACCAAATTAAAGTTGCTTCCACGTTTACAAACACGTATTCTGCCCTAGATTAGCCACTTAACTCTCTCTTTTGCCACTCTTCAAAGCTATGATTCCTGTTATCCTACTTGATTCCGCTATATGATCATCTCAATTGCATTCTCTGGACACTTTCTATCATCAAAATTGCTTTCTCAAACATCATAATCAGATGGGCATGGGTTAATTGAAGATAATCGAGGGTTTAAATCACAAAACCTGTGATTGGGAGCGACCATCGATCAAGAACGGAAGAAAGAGCTGGTGTTTATATTCTGGTAAGGTTAGTTCACACCTAGAAACTTTATATTCATAAGATTTTTGGGTATTATGAGATGTAGTGATGTAAAAACCAAGTGTATTATGGATTTCTAGGTTAAAGTCTAGAAGAACAGAAGGTTGAGGAGTGTTCGATAATTTTATTCAGAGGCAAAAGTATGTAGACTACATACTACAGATTGTTTGGTAAGTAAATTTAGTTATATTCAAGTTTTGATTAAGTTCTTAAGTAAATTAGAGGATTCCATAATCTTTGGTAAATTCTAATCTTATTGAAATCCCAAAATAAGCCTAGTAACATATAAAGCATATGAAATGTTTAGTTTGAAAAGAGTGCAAAGGAAAGTGACATAAAAGATAAGTTCTGTAGTTTTATTTCTTTTAACAAATATTGGTTTTATTAAAGATTTCTTTTATGAATCATGAGAATATCCATTTTAAGCTTAAAGTTAAATGATTTTATATGATTTTAAGGTTAAATGATTTCATATGGATATTGCCAACCAAATCAGTTTGCAAAGATATGAAACATATATAATTGTTGATTGAGAAAGTTGGAAGAAAACTTTTATAATTGCAGACGAGGGATTTAAAGGATATCGTGGCTCTATATGTTCTTGACAAAAAGAGTTTGACTACAGATTTTCTTAGAGAACATATCAACTTGAAATTCAATTAGTTTTAAAAGGATAGCTGCTGGCCACATCTAGTTACAAGTTGTTGTTTTTTTTAGATTTTAAGAATCTTGATATAAAAAGGAATCAACTTATTTGGGTATAATTTTGGGATAATGTCATATTAGAATTTTGGTTGTTCAATGATGGGTCTTAGCCACTAAATATATATACCTATACTTATTTTAGTCTAGGTTGACTTGAAAGACCGTTATCGATTGTAAACCCAAGAAGAAAGAAAGATACGAAACGTCGAGCTAAGGTGAGTCATGTTAACATTTCAAAACTGTGATACATGCTTATTGTTAAACTGTAATTGATTGAAAACACTACTATTCTTGAAAGTGGTATAAACATGTAGAATAAAAATCAACTAAATGACTCGGGAAATATATACGTATAAACGCGACCGGTTATATGTGCATAATGGCACTGAACTTCAGATATTATACTTTGTGTATATAGAAGTTGGATAAGTATATATTGTCTAAATCTCGCACTAATAGCTTGATAGAGTTGTGTTGATTTATATGCATGTAAATTACATTTCAAGATGTGTGTAATGAAGTTTTGTTAAAAATATATGTTCATGAACTCACCAGCATAAGCTGACGTCGTTTTTAAGCATGTATTGCAGGTGATCGTTAGAGGAAAAGTTCTTAGAAAGTTGTGAGTATGGTGATTAAAGAATAAAGAACTAGAGAAATTTTGGGAGCTTCTAGTCATATTATATTATCTCTAGTTATCTCCTTAGTAAGTAACTTAGTACAAGTGTTTGTTACTTCACTTTGTAAGAACCATTTCGATCATGAAATAAATTATATTTAGCTTCCGCTGTAAGTTTAATATCAATCGGTCATGTTAAGCCCCGTTTATGTCGGGGTGTGACAATCAAATAAGTCATCGATCCTTGGAAGCGGGTAACGGTTCTTCACAGTCAATTTGTTCAACTCTCGATAGTCGATACACATCCCGAACGTTCCATCTTTCTTCTTCACGAACAGTACGGGAGCACCCCATGGGGAGTGGCTTGGACGAATAAATCCCTTATCTAGCAACTCCTGTTGTTGGCTAGATAACTCCTGCATCTCAGACGGTGCCAGTCGATAAGGGGACCTGGCAACGGGGGCGGCTCCGGGTGTTAGGTCGATGCGAAACTCAACCTGTCGTGTTAGAGGTAGGCCTGGCAAGTATTCTGGAAAAACTTCCGGGTATTCACAGACAACAGGAACGTCTTCAATACGCTTCTCCTTCGATTTCTTCTCAGTGACATGAGCTAGAATGGCATGGCATCCTTTATGAAGGAATTTTCGTGCCTTCATAGATGAAATGATATTTAGTTTGGTTCCACTCTTCTCGCCTTGCACGTTCAAAGTGTTACCATCTGCTAATGGCACTCTAACCATCTACTCATGATACACAATTTCTGCATGATTCTTTGCTAACCAATCCATTCCAATGATTACATCAAAACTACCTAGCTCAACAGGTATCAAGTCGATACAGAAAGAATGGTCGGAGAGTTCTAATGGGCAGTTCGGATAGATGATTCTGGTTTCTATCAAGTCACCATTCACTAGTTCTACTGTGAACTTAGTGTCTAAGGCAACAGGGGTGATTTTAAGCAATTGACTAAAATCAGTTTACACAAAGCTTCTATCGGCACCAGTATCGAATAAAACAGAAGCATAATGATTATTTAGTAGAAACGTACCCGTCACCGTGTTGGGGTCACGGCGGGCGTCTCCGGCATTGATCACGAAGGCTCTTCCTCTAGCCTGGTTAGCACCTTGATTCTTCATCTTCGGGCATTCACTTTTGTAGTGCCCAGTAGCCCCGCAACCGTAGCAAGTGCGCTTTGGGCAGTCGCGTGCTACATGTCCCTTAACCTTACAGATGTTACAGTAGACATTATCACAACGACGGTTTCGTTAGATATCTTACAACTCGAATCGCTCTTTTTTCCGATCCAGTCCCTCCACCACATCCAGAGTGTGGTGAAGGTTGCATTTGGAGCACAGAGGACCAGTACCGGGGTAACCGATTTTGCGGACAGGATATGAAGGAGCAGTGGCGACATAGACCCTTGCCGGTGCGGTTTCCGTAACTGTGGCCTTCTCAGGGTTCTTATCATCGCAATTCCTCCAGAATGGGCGCTTCCTCTTGTTATCAGGTTTCTTGCTTGATGATGGAGTGGCACTAACATCAGAGGGCTTGTTCTCAGACGCTTTCTTGCCAAAGTTTACACCTTGACGATTTGCTTGGTAAATGAGGTTGTGTGCCATACGCACAGCATCCTGGAAGGTCTGAGGGTTCGAGGAAAGGACATTTCCCTGAATGTGTGGTGCAAGTCCCCAGATGTAGCGTTCGATTTTCTTGTATGGTGGAGTGATCATTGTAGGACAGAGGTAAGCAAGCTCACGGAACCTCTTAGTGTATCCAGCAATGTCGGCTCCATTCATGGACAGATTCCAGAATTCAGATTCAAGTTTCTGCAGTTCCTCCCTAGGACAGTACTCATCACGCAGCAGTTGTTTGAGTTCGTCCTATGACATTTCATAGGCTAAGTCAGTTCCCATAGCATCAGCATGGGAATACTACCAAGTCGGTGCACTATCAGTAAACGTGCATGTGGAATACTTCACCATGTACTGTTCAGGGCAGTTGCTAATACGGAAGACTGATTCCAGCTTTTCAAACCAGCGAATTAGACCAACAGCGCCTTCAGAACCATAAAAGTGAGTGGGTTTGCAATTCATGAAGTCCTTGTAAGAACATTCACGAGGGCCTGCAATGTTAAGTGAAAACGTTGATCACAATTTTTGCGAAATTGTAGTCTAGTGTTTTCAAACATTGGTTAATTCGTTCTTACCGCGTGCTCCAGCGTTAGCGTGACGTTGGGTAGCAGCAGCAGCAACGATTTCTGCAACGCGTTGAGGAATCATCTCCTCGATATCTGTAGCACTTATGGCTGGAGGAGGTGAAGTGTTTCTGGTGGCTCGGCGTCTAGGCGGCATGTTTTCGCTTTAAGTTATCAATGGCAACATAAAGGGAAAAGTTAGATCATATGTAAGTGGGGTTATTACATGGGCGAGAATAATAGCCACGACATACATCTATAGTACCATGATATGACACGCGCAAGCACAACCAAGAAACATGAAATAGCAAGGAGTATGGTTCGCGAGTGAACAATCACGACGTATTGATAATAACAGAAATAACAGAAATCATAAACATGGCAAACATATACAACACGTCATAAACATAAACATACTACCATTACATTCCACCATATTATCCGATAAAACATACAATAACAAAAGAGGACAAGTTTTTAAGTGTCTTGGGCACGCAGTCCCATAATACATCACTACAAAATATATAAATATGTTTCATCGCTAAAATGGTGGGTCAAAAGCCTAGATGCTAGGTAAGTCATCTAAAGTGGTGGTGGTGGTCCAGGGGGTCCAGGGGGTCGGGTCAAGGAAGTAGTGATCCTGGAGGTGAGGTCCAAGAAAGTGAACACTCGCCCCGCGAATTCTTCCAAGACAGCAAACCGGGCTTGGAAGGATTCGTTGGCCAACGCTAGTTCATAGTTGACCATGCACACATTGCTCATGTGAGCGTGCAGGGACTCCATGGCTCCCTGGGAAGCGACCTGAATGCGCTCTAGCTCAGCTACGCGGGCCACTAACGCAGTGAATTCAGCCCGCGTGGGGAGCCTAAAGATATCGTCGTTCAGGACGGCGAGACTCCGATCGTGGCTACGAACACGTGCCACGAGCAGCGGAACAGTATCCGCTATAGGCTCTCCTGTGAGGATGGAGCATCCTGCCCTAGGGTGGCCGGAGGCGCCATCCCTAGCAGAGGAGTCACCTGGCCCGTACAGGCTAGGTACTCCCTCAATGGTCCTCCACGAGGCTAGCTGCCCCGGGATCCAGGCAGGGTGAGGGTGATCAAACGCGCAGTGCAGCTTAGGCACAGGCTTGTCTGGAGGGCCCTCAGCTGCCCTGCGCCGGGAAGGGCCAGCTCCCCTCCCGGGGGTGAATCCTCGCCTACCGGCACCTCGAATGCGTATAGAACGCTGTCTAGGCGCAAAGGGGTCCATGGTGCGTGTAGCACCAGTAGCAGTGGCAGCAGTAGCTGCGGCCGCACCGCTAGCAATAGCGGTGGACGATGGGCGATGGGTGGTCAGATGAGTCGTCTGAGACCCTTGGTCGAAGGGGCCTTAGGAAGCTCGATGGTATGGTCGACAGTCGGACAGTACTAACTGTAGGTATCCCAGCCTCGGGGCTGGATGGCATATAGTCTTCTGGTGATGGAGAGTACTCTGGCACCACTTGATCGTCTCCCCTGGAATCGGAAATGCAGATAACCTCTTCCGAAGAGGAAGTCATCACTGCGATAATATTCCATCAGAGAACAAAGTTAGTACCATGATAATAGCATTTAAAACAAAGATATAAATGCATAACATAATTAATAACTCATGTATATACAAAGCATAAGTTAACATAATCAATGAGTAAGGAAGTGGTCTTGCGTGCAAACGGAAGCTTCAGAGCCGGTCACAGTCTAGGTTTGGTTTTAGTTAAAGTGTTTAACCTGGTTCGCTATAACTGCGGCTCTGATACCAATATGTCACACCCCGGACAAATGATTGGGTGTGAGCGAGATGGAATCATAGTCACAGATATACAGAACAACTACTACTAAATTCAAACGTTAATTAAAACATAATATCATTAATTATTGCAGCGGAAAGAGTGGTAAACGATTTTGTCTTACATTTGAACTTTAAAAGTCAAGTTTCATTTATTGAAAACATAAAGTAGTTATTTAGGATAGATTGGGACTAGGACTCCAACGAAGCAGGTCTGAATATAAAGGCGAAGTCCCATTTGCACGGCTTCCATGATCAGCTTATTTACCTGAGAAATCATGAGTTTAAAAGGTCAACATAAATTGGTGAGGTTCACAGGTTTAGGACTCGATAGTAAGATTGTAAAGCAGTTTTCAGGAAACTCAGAATGTTATATTAGCTTACTGTTGTAGTTGTATGATCTCACCTGAACCTTGATTTCAAATACTAACGGTTTACCCACCCATGGTATCCTCGCCCGAGAGATACCGAATAGGCAAGAATAACTGACGTGTACCCCTTGACAATATACGAAGTCAGGATTGGAGCTAATAAACTGGGCAGGGTTGTCAACCCAAATAGATCTATTCACTAGTTATCGTTTCGAGCAGAACTAATTGAAATCAACTAATGGTGGGATTCGGTTGTACTAACGTTTATAACGATAAAGTACCAGTTGTTGGGCAATCAGTAAGAGAACAGATAATCATACGGCTAACAGGTAAACCATAACATTAAGTTAAAACATTTTATCAGTTTATGATTTCTCCCCCATAAGTGTAAAACAGTTGTAAATAAAAGGGGCCGTGAAACTCACTTTATTCAGCGGTAATGATGAATTGCCGAGTGGCAACTAGCAAGTAAAGTCCTAATAAAACATAAGACAACAGCATAAGGGTCCACATAATCATTTGAGTAACGAACGTTACCCAAATGATACCGGTCAGTCTTGATGTATAATCCCGTTTGTAGCGTTTTGAAAACCCGTTAGTTAATCAGTTTACAAAATCAGTAAATACGAATGTTCACGTATTAAGGCATTTATGTAAATAAATACAAGGAATGAACATGCGATAACGTATCATGAAGATCAGTTCAATCAAGTCTTGAATATTGTTTTAAATAATAATATTTATTATTATTTTTATGTTCGCTCGCTCGATTGATTTATTAATCGCGTTAAGTTATAATATATATAACTAGGGTTGATAATTATTTTTGAAATAATTATTATAACTTGTCGAAATAATTTTATTAAATTATTACAAGTTAAATGATTAACATTAGTAGGTAAATATTAAAGGTTATTTTAATATTTAAATCATGTTTTGAAAATTAGGGTTTTGAGTTAATATAAATATAATTATCAATAAAATAATTATATTTACAAACCAAGATGATTTTAACTCAAATTAGGGTTTCTAAAATTCGTAAAGATAATTATTTGTTGAAAATAATTATATACGATTCGTTACGTCGTAAAACGTTTTTAAATCGTTTAAAGATTTCGTTTCAATTTCAAACGTTTAAAAATAAACATTTGATCCGGTTAAAACGTTTTGATTGTTTTGATTCTTTTAAAATAATCAAAAATGTTTAACATATGTTTTTCATAATTTCTATAAGTCTTTTGATTTTATTTTTATAAAATCATTTTTAAATAACTTTATTTATTAAACAAAGTTAGGGTTTTAATAAAAGACTTTTTATAGAAATTCATTTACATAAAATGTTTCCATTTTTGTATAAAATCCAAATGCTTTATACTTTTTGTCAATTATTCAAAAATATGATATTCTATCATTTATTAACATAAAATATATCTATATATATTTTATCAATTTTATTTCCTTTATAAAATCTAAACAAGACTTTTAAGTCTTTTGTTTTTAGAATTTATATTCTTATAAAATGTGACCATTTTATATAAGTTAAGTTCTAGGGTGAATTTTTATAGCTTTAATATCCAAGTAATTTTCATAAAATCACTATCTTTAATATTTATCCATAAAAATTTCTTTAAGGGTTTTTAAAGTTATCATTTTATGTCAAAAGTTTATAACACCTCCTAATGTCCAACTTAAGTCTATACATGTCTATAATCACTATCTAGTCCATGATGATCATCATTAACAAATATTAATCCATAAACAAGATGATTAACAATATAAGTCACAACTAATAATTATATCATTTTATGTCATAACATAATCAATTCTAGTGAACCATAACATATTAATAGATAAAATCAATAATGTCTAAACATGTAACATATGTTAACTAAATATAAGGTGATCATAGTTAATTAATAAGTTATAAAACTTAATTTCCATGTATTTAAAACACCACATTATCACATTTTCAAACCTTATAACCTTAAGGTTTAACGAAAATAAAGAACGAAAATGTAGTTAGGTGTTTACGATCGTTAGAAAACTTCACGTTAAGACGGTTCGTTATCAAGACCCGGGGGATCATTTGGGGACGGTTTAAGACGATTAAAACATAGATTAAAATGGTTTAAAGGACTCACAACGCGAACGGAGTTAAAAACCGTTACAAGTGAGAAAGGTGGCGGGTTGTGGTGGTTCTCGGCGGGTCACGGCTGCGGCTTACATCATCGGCATGGTAGCGGTTAGCGGTGGTTCTGAGCAGCAGCAGCGGCGCGATACAGCGGTTCCAAGGTGGTGGTCACGGTTGGTGATGATGGTTGCTCACGGAAAAGAAAAAAAAACAAAAGAAACAAAGTGGTTTGTGGATGGTTCGATCAGCAACAAAAAAAAAAAAAAGGAAAGGTTGCAAAGTGGTTGGTTGTTGTTGTTCGATCAAAAAAAAAAAAAAAAAGCTAGGTGCTTGCTTGGGAGGTTGCTTGATTCAACACAAAAAAAAAAAGAAAGGATATGATTGTTGTTGTACGTGGAAAGAATGAAAGACAAAAAAAAGTCTCGGCTGATTAAGGGAAGGAGAGGAGAGGGGGTGATGTGTTGGTTGAAGTTGGTAGATGGAGAGTGTGGTGATGTTAAGTGTTGAGTCATGCCAACACTATTGGTGATGATTGCTAGGATTAGAAGGCTAGGTTAGGGGTGGTGTGGCCATCTCTTCTATCACAATTGACTAACCCATTTTTTTTAATTAAGTTTTTATAAAACATGTAAGTGATTAATTTTATAAAACAATGTCATGTTTTTTTTTTTTTTTTTTTTATAAAAGTAGAATGTGTATTGTAGGAGTTTTATAAAAATAGATAAAAGATGGTGATGATTAAAATCATACCTTTTATAAATCATAAAAGTATAAAATTAGTAAAAGGTGGTGATTAATTTTTATAAAATTTAAAGATGTTAACCCATTTTATAAAAATTAACGCAAAGTTGATGGGCTCAATTTATAAAAATAAACCCACTTGATTTGGGCTTAAGTTTGGGCCAAAACATTTAAAAGAAAAACGTAATTGGGCCGGTCCGTCGGATATGGGCCATACGGGCCCAAACGAGGCGCCGGTTCGAGGCGCCGGTTCGAGGCCCGGGCCCGTTATGCATCGGTTGGGTTCACGGATCGCCACGATTTATCGGAACATCTTGTTTGAGTAACGGGTCAAGGTTTTGGGTTCGGTTTTATTGTTTTAGGCTTATTCGGCCTATTGGGCCAAGTCGGGCCCAATTGGGTGTTCGGTTGGATTTAGGCTTAAGTCTTGACAACGATTTCAGTTTGTGACGTTTTTATTTCATAAAAACAATAGTTTAGGTTGGTTATAAAAGTTTTTTTTTCCAGAAATCAGTTATGTTTTTCAGTTTTCGAACGGGTTACGGATAACGTTTTCAGTTTGTCAGTTTGTAACAGTTTTAAGCTCGACCGTTCATATTGTTTAAAACCGAATAGTTTTAGACGATCGGTCGCTTATCAGTTTGATGTGTCGATTATATAAACGTTCGACACCAGTTCCAGATAAAATATAAAAATACATTTTATATTTATTTTTCTTATTATTAAAGTTCCATGATTTATACATGAAATTTCTAAGCAATTAACGGGTATACGCTTCTAGTACAAACGCGGGATTTGGTTTACGTCATCAGTTAATGGTCAGACACAGTAATTTAACAGTTTAACAGAAATCAGATCAGATAAAGCATAATTAATACTTAATTAAAAGTCAAAGTAAATGGTTTGACCTGGATTTTCGGACGAGGTGTCACATTCTCCCCCAGTTAGAAGAATTTCGTCCCAAAATTCAGTTCTTGATCACTGGTTGACTGCGACGTTTCCGAAAAGACGAGGGTACTTTCGACGCATTTGATCCTCGCGTTCCCAAGTGTACTCCGGACCTCGTCGAGAGTTCCATCGCACTTTGACAATGGGAACGCGGCTATGCTTCAGTCTCTTGAGTTCTCGGTCAAGTATCTCGACAGGTTCCTCAACAAAGTGGAGTGTCTCGTCAACTTGAATCTCATCAAGTGGGACGACAAGCGTTTCATCAGACAAGCATTTCTTAAGGTTACTAACGTGAAACACATTATGTACACTGGCACTGAATTTAAAACCATGTTTTGAATTCATTTTGTGAAGAAAATGGAATTGTTAGACAATTTAGTGCACCTAGAACTCCACAACAAAATGGTGTTGCTGAAAGGAGGAATATAACACTAATTGAAGCTGCTAGGTCAATGTTAGCAGACTCTAAACTCCCAGTGATATTTTGGGCAGAAGCAGTGAACACTACCTGCTATGTCCAAAACAGGATTTTAATTGTCAAATGCAAGAATAAGACACCCTATGAGCTTTGGATAAATAGGAAACCAAATATCTATTTCTTTAAGCCATTTGGTTAACCTATTATAATATTGATAACCAATGAGCTATTGCCTAAATTTGCTGAAAAGGCAGATGAGGGATATTTTGTTGGAGATTCTGGTGTGTCTACAAGAGAACCAAAATTGTTGAAGAAACAATAAATGTGTCTTTCAATGAAAATCTTTTAACAATTTTGAATCTCAGCCCACATGGTTATTTGATATTGATGATTTAACTACTGCTTTCAACATAACTATTGAGAAGCCTGTGAGCACATCATTGCACGAACAAAATTATTATAGGTCAACTGAGGATCATTGAAAGAGAAACCATGTTGGAACCAATAAGAAGCCAATCTTCTTCTCTTCTATGAGCATCAAACCTATCTTGGCTGACAATGGAAATAAACCGTCTGAAATCATTCAAATCAATACTGAAGAAGTTCCGGTTGAAGTCCAAGCGGAACATGTTTCTCCGGTTGAAGTTCAACCGGAAAACAACATTTCAGAAGTTGTCGAGAACACTGATTCAGGGTCAAATGAACCTACAAGTTCACATGATGCCACATCAAATGAGTTCAACTTTGACCATTTGATCCAAAATTCAGACACCAGCTCACAAGAAACAGTTGAAGTTTCAGATCCTGTATCACATATTGGTGATATTGAGCTTGACCATGTGCTCCCTCTACTCAATATACCCTCAAATAGAAGAAGCCATGAGTTCCCTATGTTTCAAGACAGAAGAATCAATAAGGATCATCCAAGGGAAAATGTTACTGGAGATCTGTCAGGACCTGTGTTGACAAGGAGTAAAATCTTTTGATGCAAACATCTGCTTGCATGCTACATTTTTGTCTCAAGAAGTACCCTCCAAAGTAGCTGATGCATTGAAAGACAATGGGTGAGTAAGGGAATGCAAGAAGAGTTGTTTCAAATCAATAAGCAGAAAGTTTGGGAATTGGTCGACTTCCTGATGGGGCAGAACCAATTGGCACAAAGTGGATGTTTAGAAACAATAAAGATGACAGAGGAATTGTGATTAAAAACAAAGCAAGACTTGTAGTGCAAGGCTATGTACAGGAACAGGGCATAGATTATGATGAAGTCTTTGCACCTGTAGCTAGATTAGAAGCAATCATAATTTTTCTAGCTTATGTAGCTTTCAAAGACTTTCAAGTATTTCAAATGGATGTCAAAAGTGCCTTCCTGTATGGTTTATTGGAAAAAGAGGTGTATTTTTGTCAACCTTCTGGTTTTGAGGACCCACACCATCCTAACAAGGTGTGTAAGCTTATCAAAGTTTTATATGGTCTCAAACAAGCCCCTGGGACATGGTATGAAACCCTTTTAAACTATCTCCTAGAGAATGGATACAAGAGATGAGCAATTGACAAAACACTATTTATCAAGTTTGAAAATTTGATGCAGTCCAAATTTGAAATGAGTTCATGGGAGAATTAACCTTCTTCTTGGGACTACAAGTGAAGCAAACTGCAGCAATGATATTTCTGAACCAGTCATAGTACATTCAAGACATGCTGAAGAGATTTGACATGCAGACCTCTTCAAGTGCAAGAACTCCTATCTCCACTTCCCATAAGATATCCAGTGACTCAAGTAGCAAACCAGTGGATCTACACATGTACAGGGCGATGATATGATCACTGATGTATCTCACTGCAAGCAGGCCTAGCATCATGTTCAATGTTTTCTTGTGTGCCAGATATCAATCCTCACCAAAGGAATCCCACATGTTGGCGGTTATAAGAATTTTCCGATATTTGAAGGGTCAACCAAAACTGGGTTTGTGGTATCCTAAGAATTCTGACTTCTCTTTTAAAGCATTCACTGACAGTGACTATGGAGGATTTGATTTAGACAAGAAATCCACTTCATGCGGATGCCAATTTTTGGGTGAAAGACTTGTATCTTGGCAGTGTAAGAAGCAAACCTGTGTTTCTACATCAATTGCTGAAGCTGAATACATTGCTGCCTTAAGTTGCTCTAGTCAAGTTCTTTGGATTCAAAATCAAATGCTTGATTATGGGATCACCTTCATGGAAACTCCTATTTTTGCAGACAACAACAGTGCCATCTCCTTCACCAACAACCAAGTCAAGCACTCCAAGACAAAGCACATCAATATCGGGTACCATTTTATTCGAGATTGTGTAGAAAAGAATTTGATTAAGTTATTCAAAGTTCACACTAATCATCAACTGGCTGATTTGTTTACCAAAGCTTTCGGTGAGGCAAGATTTTTCTACCTCATCACAGCTATCAGGATGATGAACTTTGATTAGAACAAACCTTTTCACAACCTTAATAAAAGAGACCTTTGTGTCAAAGAGCCCGTCTCTTGATACAAAAAGAAAAAGAAAATGAAAATTTTTGTATTAATTAGAAGCCATTTCAGTTCATAGTCAGTAAAAGCTGTTAAACTATGAAAATTATCACAGGTTATTTTCAAAAATCATGTGTTTTGGTTTTTCCGTTCCAAGTTCCGGTCCAATTGTGAGTAAACAATTTTGAAAATCTCCGGGTGATTTCAAACGGAAAAAATGCTTTGTAATAAATGTGGAAAAAGTTTTTGAAAACAATTCTTCCAAGCGGAAAAATCATCCGCTTGAACTTCAAACGGAAGAAATTTAGTTTTTAAAATAAAGGAGAAAATAGGGTCCGCTTGAACTTCCGGGTCAACAAGTCAAAGTCACTTTTTATTTAATTACCCGGAAGGCACAACTTTTTAAGCGGATACACAATAAATTACCCATTAAGTTTTTAACCATTAAATATCCAAGATTTTAGTAAATATCCTTTTGGATAATGACATGCTTTAACGTGTTGTACCGTATAAACCGCTAAGCTCAAGTCACATCAGTTACTGAACGGTTGCGTTAAAATTTCTTTCCTCCACATCACCGACGTAAAAAGTAAAAAGCCCTAACTTTTCATCATTTCCTCACTTCTTACAAACCCCACACCCAAATTCTCTCCCAATTTCTCCACAACTTCCCACAAATCGTCAATCCTTCTCTCAAAATTCAACAATCAATGGTTCCCAAAGCAAGCACCAATGGCAAAAAAAAACCTGTCAGTGATTCGAGAGTGGAACACAACCTGGTAGTGTATCTCGAAGTGCCTAGCAAAACCGACATCTACACAGGCATGATAGAGTTCCTGAAGAATTCCCATCTTCATCACGTGCTGACAGTTGAAGCGGTGATCTTTGAAGAAATGATGGAGAAATTTTGGTCGAATGCTAAGGTAGTCGAAGATAGCGACGGTGGTGAAACAATTGTGTCAACGGTTCAGGGCACAACACTGGAAATCGATGAAGCAAAATTTAGAAAAGTGTTAAGGTTAAGGGATGAAAATAGTTATATTTTTGTGGATTCAAAGAAATACCTTCCACTGTTCAGAGAAATTGGGGTTGGCGGTTCAACCACTAGCACGACCATCAAAAAGGGGCAACTACCGTACAAATAGAGGTTCCTTGCCCACATGATTTTGGTATGTCTCACTCCCAAGGGTGAAAGTTTTAATTTCTCAAAGCTTATTTTTCATGCCCTAAAATTAAATGTCACACAATTATATTTTTACCTATATCCCAGGTTTTTGACTTGTATTCTCAGGGAAGAATATCCCCAAATTATTTTGGGAGGTTCAATTTTGCATCCAAAACCTCTGAATGAGAAAACCTTTTCTAACTTGGCTTTGAACAAGACAGTATTTCTCGGAAGGGACACTGACCATCCCCTACGAATTCTGAGGTAGTTTCTTGATGAACCTGCACAAGCTGAGGTTCAAACGGAAACTGTTGCTGCAAATGAGCAATCCGCTCTTGATAATAGGACTATTAACCCCATAGTTCCCGAGCCCACACCAGTTCCCACTTCCTCTACACTACAAACTTACCATTCCAAGAAGAGGAAGTCCACTACAAAAACTACCACCCCTACCACTTCTTCATACAGAAAGGGCTGTTGTTGCCCATGAGTCCCCACTGGATCTTGGTGCTAGTATTAACATCAATAAGACCCGATCTGTGGCAATCTTCTCTGAATCAGCACCTAAGGGTCATTCATTGGAACCAATGGTTGTTGAGACAGATAAAGAGAATTCCGGGTGCCAAGAAGCCATGGGTACCAGGGTTGATCAATCTAGGATTGATAACTTGGTTTCGTCCAGGGATATTAGTAAAAAGCCAGTTAAGGACAGTTATACACTACCAGAATTGACGAACTTGTACAAATCTCTCTAACAATAGTTTGACTCACTCAATGTCACTGTTGCATCATTGGTTCATGTTGTTCCTATTCAGGCTGAAGTAGGTCCTTTTCAAACCCAAACATATCTGAAGATGATACTGTCAAATGGGGTAGAATCTTATCTCAACACCTGCCATATGGGAAATTGAAGAACAAGAAAGAATACCGACTGAAGTAAGAGCCACTGCCTATAGAAAAGCTGGTGTTCAACCTTTCTCAGTTGAAGAAAGTTGGGTAAATGTAAGGAGTAGCCAACGTATAGCTATCTCACCATTTGAAGACCCCAATCTTACTGAATTGGTTCAATCTTCCATGCTCATTGATGGTGCTCTCCCTGAGTATATGAACATGGTTACAAGGATACTAAAGGAAGTGATCTTTCCGGATGAAAGAGCCTTTGATCAAACTGAAATGAACAGAGCCTCCACTAGCAAAGCAACAACAGAAAATGTTGAAGTTGAAGATAGTACTGAAACAACAGTTGTAGGAATTGTTACTTAAGGAGGAGATGAAAATGTGTTAGAAGAAGGAGAAGGTACAGAGGTTATTGTGTTGGCTGATAAAGAACCTGAGGTCACTAAACAACCGGTGGTGACTGAAGTTCAGACTGAAGTCTAAGCTGAAGTTCAACCGGAAGTCCAAGTTGAAACTCATGTCGAGGTAATCGAATTTGCGGAAAATGCACCTGACTCTGTGTTTGGCAGGAATCACTCTATTTTTGGGACTGATCAGTTCCCAATGGTTCAACCGGTTGACCAGCCTAGCGATGACACTAAAGATGTTGCTGAAACCCTGGTGGCTATAAGGAGTGAAGAGCCAGTTCAAGCGAAAGAGGAAGATCATCCTGAAAATGTTCTAACTATTTGTCAGGGTATTCATACTCCATAATTTGAGGCTCTAAACAAAATGGTGGAAGATGCCATGATGGCTGCTGAAAATGAAAGGCTATCAAAAGAGTTTCAAGAGTAGTTGGATTTGTTTTCACAAAATTGGGTTGTTGAAAGCCTATTTGAAGAAGTTAAAAGAAGGTCAATGGAATGGAGTTTGAGGGAATACAATTTGGAAGGTATGATAGAAACTGAAAGACAAAGGGTGATTGATATTGCCTCAAGGATACCCACCAAACAGGTGAAGAATGATGCAAACTATGAACTGCTGAACAAGGTGAAAAGGGTCCTCATTATAAAAAACTGGAAATCAGAGGATGGCAACTAACATTTCTGTTAAACCAGAGTTTGATGATTATGCAGATATCCTACCTCCACCTTCCTTTATCTATGAGCCAAACCCTAAACCTACAGCCTTTTCATCAGCATCATAATCACTTGCCCTCATACCTTACAAACCACCCACCATATCCAAGAAAGTTGCCGCCAAGCTCTCAAACCCAAAATACCAAACTGACAACTTCACCCCAATCATTCCATTAATAAAGAAACCTGCTCCTATCATGGATTTTTCAAGTATCTTTCCTCCATCACCTCCAAACAGCCCTGCACCAGAAGCCATCAAACCACCCTCTCAAAAACCTCTACCACCTCTCACCATAAGGGAACCTTCATCCACCACTGCTCCTAAACCTCCAACCAAACCAATTGATGTACAACTTGGTCCCTCTTCTCGCTCATCTAAAGGAAACGCCCCTATTGAGAAAGAATCAGAAAATGATTCTGATGATGAGAAGAAGAAGAGAAAGAGGAGACTGATGCATGCAAGAGAACGAAAGATCAAAAGTAGAAGAAGAAAGGCCCACCCAGACTGAACAAAGTTACTGGGTGGACAGCCAATGAAGATAATTTTGATTTCACTTTCCAACTTCAGAATGGCACATCCAGAGTGGTAAATGCTCATCAAGTCACTAGAATGCTTGACATCTTCCAACTAACTGACATTTATGTAAGGCTGAGAGATATCATGAGCCCAACCAGAGCTGGGCATCTGCTAAGAATGAGCATAGAAATTGTAGTGCTCGAGTATGGGTTGCTTTACAGATCTCAAGGAGACCCTGACAATGAAGAAGAAGAACCTATCTGTGAGATCAAATTTGTCATATGGGAAGAGGAAGATAAGCTATTCTATGTTCATAGAGCAGATGGCACCTTCACCGCTCATGAATCCATATCCGTTCAAGATCAGTGGAATGAACGAGATTGGGAAGCTCTTAAGCACGTAAAAGTGACCAAAACAAGCATGAAAGAGTTGTCTCAGGATTTGGATGCAAGCATCATGTCCTTGGACAAGTAGGTCAAGGATAAGGATTTTTCGGTACAAGTCAATTTTTGAAATAGCCTTCGAAGATGAAGAATAATTTGACAACATCAGCTTAGGGGGAGATTGTAAGGAATTTTACTTTGGTGATTTCTGGCTGAAAGCCAATTTTGAGTTGTTCCGGCTGAAGTACAAGTTCAAGTGGAAATCTTGAGTTCATGCAGAACAGGCAGTTCAACCGGAAGAAGCAAATTTTGTCCTATAGTAAATATTCCGGGTGAACTCGATTATCCACCAGATAATGAGTTCAACCGAACTTTTCCTGTGAAGTCTTTTCTTTGTCCAATCCTGTAAAAGCTTCATGGTTGCTTCTACATCTATCAAAGCCGCTCTCCCAAAGTAGATTGTTGTTGATCACACACAAGATATCACATATGTCGAAGTTTATTCTTTTGGTAGTAGTATTTGATTTTTTGTTTAACGATTTAGATTAAATCGTTTGAGATCAATAACTGTCATTGATCTCATCTGCACTATATATATCTTAGTTAGCTCTTTGTTTACACACGGTTCTTCATCACCTTGTAATAGTGTAACTTTGAGTTAATGCAAATAGTGCCGAGTATTTTATACTTCGTTGTTACTTCAGTCCGCAAGGTTATATTTACCAGTAGAGAGTTTCTTGTTAAGTTGAAATCTGATTAACATCGATCCTACAGCACCAAAGAAAATAAAGCTGAATCTCAAACTGACAACAATCAGGTCGGCCTTGTGAAACGCATAGAAAATCCGATTGTTTGAGAAAATAAAGAAAACCAAACCCGTTTAAATCTTTGCAAAATGAACACATGTATACACAGTGACTTCTCATTTTATTTTCCACACTTATTTTTATTTTTTTTCATGAAATACGCTTCAAGATGTTATCCACATAGTCAAGCATAGTATTTAATATATATCACATTTGAATACTTTCTGGTTTGCCGAACCTACCAAGCACATCAAACAATGATCTTATGGCTTTTTCATCTACTCTATCCATTAGTCACATATGTAAACCAATGTACCATCATTTCCCAGTGATCAATTTCTCAAGATTTTATATATTTTGCATGTATTCACCTTCTCAATATTTTGCATTTTTTCGAAACATGACTTTTCACCTCCTTACTTGCTCCTTACTTGCAATTTCCCCCTTAAAATAAAAAACTCAATTTTGGATTTTTCATTTTATAAAAACAAAACACTATTTTTGACTTTACAATTTTCTCCCGCTAAACTACAGACGAAATGTAAAAAAAGAAAAAATAGATCAATCAACACGGATACCTATTTTTGCTAAGTTTCAGAAAACTTTCAGATTAGAAACATGAATTATGAAATTTAAGTTAAGCAAAATACTCCTCCATCAACAATTTTTCAATCGTCGATAGGTCTTCTAGAAGTACCTGCACACTGGTCAAACTTATCAGTTTATAAATGACCCGAAGAAAATTGCTTCTGGTCGACCGGTGTCCTGGTTTTGCTTTGAAGCCAGTTTAGGTTTCTACTATTGTTGTTGTTTTGGTAATTCAGTTTTTGATGAATAAGTCACACATGACTGTGAAGAACAACCTACATTTTGAACCTTTGAAAACATTGGAACAAATCGTTCTTGGTTTTTGAAAAATTTAGGTTGAAAATAATCAAAAACTCTACCATGTTCATGAATGAACCTAGGTTTGGCAGATTTACCAAAAACTGGAACTTTTTGTTTAGTCTAATTAGAAGCAGTGGGAACCGGACAGTCGTGTGCCTTATGCCCTTTTTTGTCAACAATTATAACACAAACAATTGTTTATGTTCCATCATTTTGGAACCTGCAAAGCTTCACAAACATGAAAATCGCCAAAATGATCATAGAAAGAATCGTATACCTGAAATCTATGATCATGAACCAATTTGGATGTTGGGCTTTTTGGAGTAGAACCAGAACCTCTAAAGAAAAGTTAGCTTGTTGCTTCTTCTTGGTTCTTGGATCATCTTGCTTCACGAAAACTGTAGATATTTTATGAGCATCCACGTAGTGTTGTGGAAATTCTTTGTCACAAAATATTAGTTCCGAACCCTTAAGTTTGTAAAACCTCTCGGGTTGAACTTTTTGACCCTTGAACACATCCTTCTTGACTTGTTCTAGCTTCATTTTTTTTCTAGATTTTGTGTTTCTGGACCTTGAACCCCACAATCTGTAACAATCTTGGTCTTAAAATCCAAACCAATACTTTTTCCAGACTGAGATTGGTGAGTCTTCTCAGAAAATAAGATTGTATTGTCTCAAAGGTAGTGATACCATATTCTCAGATGAGACATTTCCGTTATATTGTGTTGACTAAAAAAGAGTTGTAAAAGTGTTCTATGCTGATTCAGAAGAAAAACATGTGTCTAATCATGAACCTGTGACAAACGGTTCATTGTTGAAACTTAGAACTAGTGCCGATGATCAGATTTCTCACACTCTAAAAGATCAAAAGATGTCATCAAAATCAAAAACTTCAAAATATTCACCTATGAATTTTTATAATTCTGCTTGTAAATTTTCTGCTAAAACAAACAGTTTTGATTATGAATCTTATGGATTCTGTGAGGATTATGATTTCTATGATGACTTTGGTCATTATGAACAAAATTTTGGAAAATTTGAGGAAATAAAAAACAATCGTGTCAAACCCAATGGGTATTCTGATCATTGTGGATTTGATGAATATGGTTTTTACAATCAATTTGGATATGTTAGTCCATTGACTAAAACCTATTCCAAAGCACAAATCTCGACGATTTAGTGCTAAGGCACCTAGAAGAGTGGTTAGACAAACGATTGATGATAACACCTCAACTGATTCAGGAGGTTGTGTTCCTATAGTTTTTGTTGATCGTAGGAGGTGTTATCATTGTTACCAAAAGGGTCATCTAAGAAATAGATTTCCGGTTTTGGCTAAGAAACGAGCTTCCGCTGTTCGTATTGAAAAATCTGAAAACGTTTCTGAGCCAAAACAAATAGATGAAAAGGTGGTCACAAAACAACTTTTCAAAAGAGACAAATTTTTCAAAAATCGACAATCATTTGGATGTTCATCTTCAAGTGATGTTACCATAAATTCATCTACTTCTGGGTTAAGGCAAAAGTGGCTGCCTAAATTGACTTCAAAAGCCACTGAGGACTTTTCTGAAGACACCGGTCGACCCAAAGCTGAAAGCTTGGGTCTAGATGCTCACTAATTATTTGCTGAAATGTGCAGGGTGCTCGAAAGCCAGTTGTCAACAACTTCTGGGTCGTTGATAGTGGAGCATCCAGGCACATGACGGGTAATATTTCCTTGCTTTCCGAAGTCAAACCAATTCAAGGAGGAAATGTTACTTTCGCTGGCAATAAAGGTGGTAGTATTAATAGTGAAGGAAAGCTGGGTAACGAGAAGATCTCATTTGAAAAAGTACAATTTGTTCAAGAGTTGCAACATAACTTGCTGAGTGTATCTCAAATTTATGATAAGCAGTATACGGCTGCTTTCACAAGTTCCGAGTGCTTGATTCTGAAACCTGGTATTTAAATACCTGACGATTGGATCGTTATGCGAGCTCCTAGATTTCGTGATCTATATATGTTGAATATGAATCAGACTTCATCTGCAGTATCTGCTACGTGTTTTATTTCAAAGGCTACAGAAAAAGAATCTATTATGTGGCTGCTTTGGATTTTCTATCAATGATGTGTGTGTCTCTTGAAAGAAAGGTAAACAGAGAAAGAAGTCTTATCCGTCCAAACGTTTGAATTCAATTGTAACTCCTTTGGAACTGCTTCATATGGATCTGTTTGGTCCTGTGAATATTCGTAGTATTGAGGGAAGTTATTATTGTTTGGTTATGATTTTTCTTGGTTTTCATGGGTGGTGTCTCTAGCTTTAAAGGATGAAAGTCCAGAGTCAATTCAGAAGCTAGTATCCAAGTTTGAATCACTATACAAATTCAAAGTCTGTCGTATTCGTACTGGTAATGGTACTGAATTCAGGAATGCTAAGATGACAAATTTTTGTGATTCACTTGGGATCAAACAAGAATTCAGTTGCGCCGTTTACTCCGCAACAAAATGGAGTAGCAGAACGAAAGAATCGCAAATTGATTGAAACGGCTCGAACTTTGTTGGCCGATGCACATTTACCGATTAAGTTTTGGTCTGAAGCAGTGCATACTGCATGCTATGTCCTCAATTGTATGCTAATTGTTAAGCGATTTAACAAAACAAGTTATGAGTTACTTAAAGGTCGAAAGCCAAATTTAAACTTTTTGGAATCGTTTGGGTGTTTATGCACGGTTCTCAAGGAAGGTGGGAAATTTGCAGCTAAAGCTGTTGAAGGCGTTTTTGTTGGGTATCATCATCTAATGAAACGTGTTTATTTTCCTTCTTCTAAGACCATTGAGAATCATGTGAATGTTGATTGTCACAAACATACTTTTATACACCCCAAATCGGTTGATAGTCGGGGTTTTGATTACAAATCTTTACTGGATTCTTTCACGGCTGCAAAAGCTGATTTTAATGAAGAGGATCCTGATGTGTTAGCTGCTTTGCTTCACTCACTGAAGAGTCCTGGACCAGGATCATGGATTCCTAAGCTTCCAAGTACTTCTACTGATATTGCTTCATCTAGTCAGAGTGTTTCTAGTTTAGAAACAATGAGTTCTTCTGATGATGATGAAAGTACTTTTCATGAAACTGAATCGACACTTGTTGATGATCATATTCCTTTCCCAAGTACAAGTTCTTATGTGCCAAATTCGTTACCGATTGGTGATTTATCAAGTTCAGAAGTGACAAAGGCAAATTTAAATCATATGGCAGATAATCAGGTAGTTTCTGATTCAACAACTATTAGGATTCACAATATTCATCCTCAAGAAAACATAATTAGAGATCCATCTTCGAGAGTTCGTACACGAAATCAATTGTCAGAAAATGTTGATTTATCAAGTTCAGAAGTGGCAGAGGCAAATTTACTCGGTACACAACGTGTAAATAACGATTCTTCGATTTATTCACTAGCTCGTTTATAAGAGAGAGATTACAGAGAGAATACACTATCAGAAACACACAGTTAAGCAAACTCTCACAAAACTTAACTCTCTCTAAACGAACTAAACTATTTATACCAAACTGTCCAGCGTACCAACTAATCAGTGAATGTTACTGACCATGGATAAAATAGATTGAAAGGCTGTAGGTTCTTGTATGTTTCATTGAATATGTCAATCAATATCTGATATTTGCCAGTATGATATAAATATAATGCTTGCTTGAAATCTGTGGTGTAGCATAATTCTTGTGATTGAGTGATCTTGATAAAAGATGAAAAAAAATGCAAAAACAGAATAAATAAGTGTTCTAGTGTATGCATGCGTTCTTTTGAAAGATTTAAACTTGTTTGATTTTCTTTATTTTGTCAAACGATCAAACGTTCTCTGCGTATCGAAAGATCGACCTGATCGTTGTTCGTTTGACGTTCTACTTTATTTTCTTGGTGTTTCGTATAACTCATCGGAATTTCTCTGCGTGTACGGGAGTACCGACCTGATTGTTGTTGAGTTATACAATTTCAGCTTGTTTTACTTTCTTATTTTCCTAAACAATCGGACTTTCTCTGCGTATCGAAAGATCGACCTGATTGTTGTTTGTTTAGGGTTCTGCTTTCTTTTTGCATGACACACTATGATGACTTATATCTGTAAATATTCATGAGTGAATAAAGGAAAAAGAAAAATCAAAAATATAATAAAATCAGATTCTCAAATTACTTGGATACCACGATTTCTATGCATGATAAATATACCTAAATTGTATCAGAAAGCAGTAAACATTGATTTGATTTGGCTGAAATAAACATGAAAATTTTATATTCGTGAACTGCTTGGCTTGCATGCTAAATAGATTGAAATTGAAATCTGTTAAGTACATATCACTGGTATGATCTCACGTTGCGATCTTTCTCACAAAAACATAATTTATTGCATTTAAATTTCTGATGTCAGTTGTTTTTGTTATTTCTGAAAAATTCCAAAAAGATTTTTGGTGTGTTTTAGCTTAAGTTCGAAAAATCAAAAAAAAAAAAAATTGGTGTGTTTTGATATAAAAATATCATAAAAATCAAAAAGATTTTGATTTTGCGTTATTTTAGATCAACTGAATTCAGATATGGAAAATTGTTGTCGAAAGAACCACAATCGTTGCTTAAATCAGCTCATCAAGCGCTAATTTGATAAAAGTGTATCTTATGAAGAAAAATTGCAAATTTTAAAGAATAGGGGCAAAATGGTCATTTTTGGTTCGGCGTACCATATGGTACGCGGGACGTACCAGATTGCATATAAAAGATTTCTTCTGGTTCGTGATACGCACAACCTGCGTACCAGCCACGAACCTTCACAAAAAACCCTAAATTTTTCCTTTGAAGTTTTTCCTCGATTTCTCAAGTGTTAACCAACCTCAGCTCGAGAATTTTGTTGCAACAGGTAGGTAGGAAGATTACGCATCTACTGGTGGTCTTGGATTCTGTTATGGTGGTCTAATTCGTGTGATTTATGAGATTATCCTCTCGGTTTTTAGTTAAATCGAATGGGGGATTGATTTAATGGGTTTTCAGTGTTCTCAATACATTTCAGACACATGATTAGAGTCGGTTTATAGTCTAGAACAAAACTCTGTCAAGTAATTTAGATTCAAAAACGATTTGGTGCGTTAAAATTCGAAAATGTCTATTTGGTTGACTGTTCTACCGACGTACCATCTGATAAGCGACATACCATTTGGTACGTAACCTTAAAGTGGTCCGTATCTGGTTCGTTTGACTTTATGGTACGTGGTCAGCTTTTTGGTTCGCCGTACCAGATTTGGTCCGCATGACCAAATTTGGTTCGTCGGAGATTTTTCAAAAGTTAATTATTTGAGCGTTTTAAATTGAATTTGCATCTGTTGTCATTGGTTTTGGCTCTATCTTATGATTCTAATGATTGTTCGTGTTTATATTTTTCAGAAATGGTGGAGTTAAAATCAAATGATGAACAAAATATCTGTGCATATCTGAATGCATCTGCTCGATGGAAGCCACATTTTGTTGGAATTTTTGATTTCATGGAAAGATCGAGAATTCACTATGCTGCTACTAATGGAATACGGCTCAAGTGGATTGTTCTGTAGATCCTTCAGTTATTCGTGCAAGAGTTCATCAAACTGATGTGATTATTTCTGAAGAAGACGTTCGCAGAGTTTTGAGGTTGAACGATCAAGCTGATTTTCCAGTGGTATTTGATGAGATTGCTTTGGTGGCTCTGCTTCGAAGGATAAAGTACGATGGTTACTTATATGATTCGTGGCTGCTTAAGTCAAATCTAAGTCCAGAGAACATTCCTCCTCCTACTAAACATATGATTGGTCACTTGGCAAAGCCTGATTATATAGCTCATGCACATAATTTTAGAGCGACTCTGTGAGTTGTAGTGACAACATTCTAGGTGACGTACCAAATGGTATGCCGGACCATATGGTATGTACGTACCAGATGGTGAACCATTTGGTACGCAAGTTGTTTGTCACTAAGTATAAATAGGTTGTGTTAGAATGAGTTTGTAACACTCTGAGTCATTCTACACTTTGTGTTTGTGTTTTCTAGTGAGAGAAACCAGAGAGATTGTGTTTGTATCTTCAAGTGATCAATACAAAATCTCTTATTTACATTCGTGTTTACTAAGATTAATTGATTCACGCAGTAGTAAGATCATATCTCGGTTTTACAAGTGGTATCAGAGCATTTGGTTGCTCTACTGCTGTGTTGGTGATCAATTTTTGGATTTTTAGAGAGAGAAAGTATGGGTTTATTAGGTTTTTCATCAAATTCTTCCAATTCCGAGTGTTTCCGAATTAAAAAATGACTTCCGAGTGTTCCTAGTGAGTTTTCGCACCTTTCTGAAGCAAATTCAAGTCCAAATTGTCAAAATTCGCGAAAATCCATCAAAATCAGCGTGGTACGTTTCTGGTCCGCCTCAAGAAAATCTGGTCCGTCACTGGTCCGTCGTTGGTCCGCCGATGGTCCGCCGATGGTCAGCTAGGCAATCTTCAAATCTGGTCCGTGACAATTATTTTCTGGTCCGTCGAACCAAATTTGGTCTGCCGAACCAAATCTGCTCCGCTGAGTACAAATCTGGTACGCCGAACCAAATCTGGTCCACCGAACCAAATCTGGTCCGTTAAAATCTGGTCCGCTGGCAGTTTCTTAAAAGTGTCATAACTTTTGCATCGTAAATCGCTACGAGAGCCATAAGTACTCAAATCGATCGTCTCGACGAGCCCTACATAGTTCGTTCAAAGTTGATTTTCAAAATCAAATTCTAACATCTTCGTTTTTGAGTTTGAAGTTTTTGAAGTATCATTTTCAGTGAAAAATGTCTGATTTTCAAGCGTTTGCGGCTATGCAAAGCACGGTACAAGCTATGCACAATTTTGATAATGAAATAGGAACAAGTCGGAAAGTTCCTAAGCTGTTAAAGTTGGAAGATTATCAAAATTGGAAGCAACGTTTTTCTGCATACATCAGCACAAATGATATTGATTTATGGATTCCGATTCGAAAGTTGTATGTACGTCCAACTGCAGATGGAGAGTATAAGGAAATTCAAGATTTTGACAAAGATGAAAGAAAAAGTTATGAGCTTGAACAAAAAGTTTATGGTTATCTTACCATGGCTTTACCTACTGAACTGTTGCATCAATTCAGCACTTGCAAGAAAGCTAAACAGTTGTGGGATGCTTTATCTGCTCGATGTGAAGGCAATGATCAATACAAAAAGAGTAGACGAAAAGTGTTGAACAAAGAATTTGAAAACTTTCAACAATATGAAAAAGAAAATATTTCTGCTCTTGTTTCAAGGTTTTCACATCTGATTAGTGAGATGAAAGTGGTTAAAATTGAAAAGACCGAGGAGGAATTGAAGGAGAAATTAATGGAAGCATTACCAGAAAAGTGGGAAAGTTATGTGTTATTGCTTACCCATGACAAAGAATATTCTGAATTATCATTTCATGATTTAACTGGAAAGCTTCATGCTAGGGAATTGGAAATGATGACATCAAACAAGTCAACTGCTCAATTACAAAATCCTGAATTGTATCATGGTCAAAATTCTGCGAGTATCAATGCACAATCTAAATCATTTGGTGTTGGTTCATCAAATCCACCTCAAACAGCTTTTGTTGCTGGTCATGGTTCAGGAAATTCTGGAAATTCATCAAGAGGATGTAACTTCACTATTCCAAATCATTCAAGTCAGACTTCATTTTCAGCAAAAACACCTGATGAACATTTGGCATTAATTTATGCTTTATTATCTTCTTATTATGGATTGCTGAATGGTGGTTTGACAACATCTAATCTGATTGAAGAAGATTTTGATCAGATTGATCCTGATAATCTTGAGCAAATGGATATCAATTGGCAACTAGCGATGTTAGCTCAAAGAGTTAAAAGATTCAAAAAGAAGACAGGATTTCAAAGTTTAAATCCGCATGGCAAGGTTGGAATAGATAAATCAAAGGCAAAATGCTTTAAATGTTCTAATTTTGGACATTTTGCTCGTGAATGTTCAAAAAAAAATGCATCTTCATCAAAGCCTCCAACAGCTTTAGTTTCTCAAGTTGATAATCAATATAACTGGGGAAGAACTTCTGATGATTCTCAACCAATTGCTTTAACTGCTATTGCTTCCGAGTCAAAACCCTGGCATGTAGGTTATGATTGGATTGCTGAGGAAGGTGATGAGTCTGCATTTCTTGTTCAAGTTGTTCATAGTGATGATGAAGTCGAAGTATCTGATTCGGAATCTGAAATAATTGGTTCTGGAAATAGTGGTTATGAATCTATTTGTGAGTTTTGTTCTCCAGAAAGACAAGAAGATTCAAGGATTGATCAAGGAAAATGGGTTGTTGATTGAGGATATTAAAAGAAGGACAGAAGACTTGGCACATGAACAACAAAGGTTTTCAGATTTTCAAGCAGAGTTTGTTGAGAAAGAATTAAAATTTCAAAGTGTTAAACAAGAGTTTGAACAGAAAATTACAAAGTTATCTGAAGAAAATACTGCATTAGTTCAAGAAGTGAAGAAATGGAAAGATGATGCTACAGATACAGCAAATGATTTTCAAAATCTTTTTGACAAATCAAAGTCCAGACTTGATTCTCTTACTAAACTTTCTGATGACCAAGCTATTAAGATTCAATCCTATCAGATTGATATGGAAAAGTTACTTGATGAGAAGAGGGAGTTGGTTAGAGTGAACAAGTTGCAAAATGCAAATTTAGATATTCAGAAAAGAAATGAAGATAAGCTGCAGAAGGAATTGTGGGCTGGACTAGATGAGTTACGTTTGTAAAAGTATGAAACTCATAAAGTGGCAAGGAAGCTGATTGCAACCGAAAAGGAGTTGGTTGAAGCTCAACAAAAGATTTCTTATCTGAAAGTAGAAGTCATTGATTCCAAACGTCTTTTGAACAATGTTACTAATTCACAATCTTTTACGAGTTTCTTGGTCAAAGATGATAACTTTGAGAAGATGTTCAACAAAACTGTGTCACCACCAGGAAGTCTCAAAGAAGGAATTCATGATTTGAAGGACAAGGTTGCGACTGATGATTATTATGAGTTTGTTGATTCCAAATCGGTTGAAGAACAGAAAGAGAAGAAAGGCAAACGTGCTGAAAATTCTAAAGCTCCAAAGGATGTGTATAGTTCTTTCTCTGATGACAAAGAGAAATCGGCAAGTTCAACAACTGATATTGCTGAAACAATTGTTGATGCTCCAAACGATATCAAAAAGATCAAAGCAGAGTTCCCTCGTCTTGCAAAGACCGGGCATAAAATATCTGGTTCAGAAGAGAAGGTTTCTGGAAAACATACAGGTTTCGAGTTCCAACAGAAACAGGTTAAAGTTGCTGGGTCTCACGGTTCAAAACAACAAAATTTGAAGCAAGTGAGCTGAAACAAGTCAAGAAAGATGTTTTTAAAGCTGACAAGGTTCAACCCGAGAGGTTTTACAAACTCAAGGGTTCGGAAAAAATATTTTCTGATAAAGAATTCCCACTCCATTGTGTGGATGCTCAGAAAATTGCCGATGTTTTCGTCAAGAATGTTGATCTGAAGAGCAAGAAGCCACAAGTTGCTACATATTCTTCTGGAGGATCAAATTCTGCTCCAAAGAGCCCGACATCCAAATGGGTTCAAGATG
>JBCNJP010000024.1:21266185-21289022 GCA_039602395.1 Deinandra increscens subsp. villosa | reverse complement strand
TTTTTTTAATGTAAGCTAAAATTTTAAACAAACTACGTAATGATTATTAACATTTAATGATGTTATATAACTAAAGTAAGTAATAAGTCAAATACGGTAAAAATTGCCTTTCATATACATAAACGAATACCGTGTTACAAATTATCACTACTGCAGCATCACACTGGTTTCCGACTAGTAAGTATAAATTGAATAGTTTGATTAATTGGTATCTAGAGTACTAAAATTTGTTAAAAAGGTTGTATAGGTTTTTATTATATACAATGTATATTTAAGATTACAATTTACAATGATCGTTTAATGTGTATACACATTAATAAACTGGTCTATTTTAATAATGTTTAATTTTATATATTATCTAAGGTCAATCTTATGTTTAGAGACGGCTTAGACCCATGGTCACCCTCGTAAATATACTAGTACCGTTATCTTAATCTATATAGTCTGACTCAGCCTAAGCATGGTCGTGCGTTGTCATATGGCATGGTCATGCCTTCCACATCTTAGCCACATGTCGTTCTCCTAGTCTACATGTTGATTCTGTGATGATTCATCATATGCATGGTTGTGTTTATCAGAGGCACGATCGTGCCTATAAGATGCACGGTCAAGCTATCTGAAGCACGATTGTGCTTTCTGAGCACACATGATGCATTGTTATACACGTGTCATGCTTTTTATTTGTGTGGACATGCTTCTTATTAGAGAGGCATGTACTTCCCTTACTCGATTTGAATAACTTTTGCTCTAGATTAATTATGATTTAAGGTATTAACACAACTTCCAACCGCTTTTCAACAAGGTAATAGAAAATTGTCCCATTGACCGGGTAACAAGAATCCTGTTAGTGACTCATTCCTATGGACCTCCTCAAGGAGCATCCTGCTTCCTTGGAACCCCCTTAGTCTATGGGCTTCAACCCTTTGAAACCTCCATGGTCCGCGGACACCCATTTGCTATGAAGTTAATACGGTCCAAAATCAAATAGCGGTCGAGGACCGCTCTATGAGATATATGTTATCGCGGTGATATAACAGTGGGATAGCGGTAATTTTAATATAAATATATATGTACACATATATTTATGTATAAGAAACATAAAACAACAAAATATTAATACTAATATTAAACATCAATACTCAAAAGTGTTTGCAGGGTTTACAGATGCATGTGAAGATGACTTCAGATGACATTGGTCGGAAGTTGGAAGAAGTTAGTGTAGCCCTTTACCTTCATTACCGTTATAGCACCGCTATAATATATGTACACATATATTTATATATAAGAAACATAAAGCAACAAAATATTAATACTAATATTAAACATCAAAACTCAAAAGTGTATGTAGGGTTTACAGATGCATGTGAAGATGGCTTCGGGTGACATTGGTCGGAAGTTGGAAGAAGGTAATATAGCCCTAAACCTTCATTATCGTTATAGCGCCGCTATAGCACTGCTATATGAGACCGATATCGGTGCTATATCGGCCGCTATGACCGATAAATGCGGAATCGAAATTCTAACCACTATATAAGACCGATATTTTACATAGGGTCCGTTATCTGCTATAGCACCGCTATAACGGTCGTATTAACTGCATATCCCATTTGAAGCTATTATTTCAAATCATAATAGTTTTGAACACTTTCTAACTTGTATTAATATATTCTTATGAGGAGGGGGGTGGGGCTGTGTATGGGGTTGTGTTCAGCCCTTTGAAGCTATTCAAATCATGATAGTTTTGAACAATCATATATTACACACATTTTAACTTGTATCAATATATTCTATGATTCAGTTATCGTGTTTAAGTAAATCCAATCAAAGCTAAAATATTGTTTCATTTAGTATTTTAAAAACAGGTTAGACTCGGACGATTCAACTGGTTAAACTGGTGACCAGAGGCTAGACTGGTTCGGTTAAGAGCGGTTTTATCTAGTTTCGAGCTAAAATACGAACCGGCATTTTTTGCGGTTGAACCTGACCCGGACCCACATTGAACCGTTTTTTTTTTTAAATTAAGCTAAAAAAAAGTAGGGTTTTTTTTTCTTTAATAAATATAGCTTGATTATATCTTACATTTATGTTATTTTGGATAATTGTAATTTGTTTTAAATTTTATTAAAGTTTTGTTGACATTAGTTGTCAAATTAAAAGTTTATATAATGTATATTATATATTTACAGGTTTAATAGTCAACCCGGTTCGAACGGTCAGGTCAACCCAGGTCAACTGGTTGAACCGTTTTTATACAAGCCCGGTCTAATTCAAAATTCCGGTTTTAAAATATTGGTTTCATTAATTGAAAAATATACTTTAGAGTTTATATTCCAAAGGTTAAAACTCTACAACTAACACAATGATTAGTGTCATTTGAGTTATAGTCCAGTGACAAAAAATAATGTCATTTTTAATGAAGATTTAAATTCAAAAACCTGAGAGTGGTGTAATTTAAAATATTATGATATGTATTAGCCGCAAAAAAAAAAAAAATACAATGATTAATGATTAGGATAAAACAAGACTATCACAAACACATCACAACACGGATGATGATAATACAAGATTATAAATACAATAATATATAAGCTAACATAGTAACATGATTGTGTGATGTAGTGGGTGACATGTATGCAGCTATGTTGCGAAGTGGTGTGGTTCGGAATAGTGATCGCATCACTTTTATGTATGTACAACATCATAATCTATATATTATAGTTGACTATATATTAGGTAGTGTATATTTAGTACTAGATAGACTTCTAGCATCTAATCAATTTACTACAAAAAATGCTAGGACGGTGATGTTGGTCACGATGGGTTATGACACGCTTAACCTACCTCTGTAGAGGAGGAGATGAGGGTCCATTTTACAAACTACCAACATGTTGTCTTAACATGCTTTAGTTGGGGTCGTATGGAACATTGAATTTTTCCCGTTAACAACTATGTTTCTATTTAGCAATTTTTTTTAAAGGGGGCCCATTTTTAAACTCGAACAGGGCCTCTAAACCCTAAGCTTCGGTCTTGTTGTGTGCTATGACATAGTAGACACTTTTTGTATGAAATGTTATGCGTTCTGAATTGGTCGCATAGGATCGACTTGGTTACTGTATGGTACAACAATCCCAATGCTAAATACTGAGACTTGAACTTGTATTTCCTAGCTGTAGTGTGACATTGTAGCACTAGACAATGCGACATTGCTAGCATCTAATTAATGATTAAATTTTTTAACGTTAATTTTTATTAACCGAGATTGTTAAAATATATAGTATGATTTGAACTCACAATAGTAACACTCAATCTAACAACCGAGTTTAGATTACAAATTATCATCCTAGACGTCTCTAAAAGTTCTATAAATTTATGTCATATTTTTCTTATTACATTGTTATATAAACTTCTTTTCGTCATTTATAAATCTCTGATTTTTAAAAAGTTATATATAATACAATAACGATATTACAAGATAAATATTTCTCGTATCATCTATTCATATTTGGGGTGGGAGGTTAGGTATTAGAGTGGTGAACCTCTAACAACTTGATGTTATAACTTATAACTTACGTTTGTATAGATTAGGAGCTGTTAAAAAAACATATTCCTCTCCACATCTTTAATACTCAAAGTACAATAAATGCTCTATACGCTCTATGTTTTTATTAATATATATTATTTTTCCTCAAAAGGGAGAAGAGTTTGAGTTTGACCACTTGCATGGAGACCAAAAAGTCAAAGCATGGTCAAATATATAAAAGCAAAATATTAATATATATATACCCATGCATAATGTATTCTTATGCATGCTTTGCTTGTTTGCTAAGAATTTTGATTGCACCAATGATTATGGTTTCTAATCATTGAGTTTAATGGTTTTTTAAACTTAATCCTCAAACTTGTCTGTTATATATATCGATAGTATAAGATTATAAATTCACTAAAAGAAATAAAGAATAAATATTGTGTTTTGAAATATTTATGAGGCCTATTTATATTTACAATAACCTTTTATAACAAATTCCTTTTATTGGATTTGGAACACCGTAATTTGGAATATAATTTTAACACAAAATTTATACCGATATAGATACACTGCCGCATAAAATGAACAAATGATCAAACGGTGTTAGCGTAATTTCAATTTAGGGTTCACAAGTAGGGTGCATTCAAATAAGTTGCACAAGTTTGGGTTTTGGTCTGGCCACAGTTTCGCTACACAGTTTCGCTACACAGTTTCGCTTAGTTTCACATGCGACACTATAGTTTCGCTGTATAGTGTCGCTGGATGAAGATTCAAACAGTTTGCGAAACTACAGTTTCGCCTAACGAATCTGTTAGTTTCGCTGGTCGTAGAAAACTCGTAAATCAGCCCAAAAATCAATCTAACAGCTTCCATACTTCATATAATTCAGTATCTAGCATGCATAAACATTTACCAACATTAAACAAGCAAATTTAACACCTTAAACATGGATTTTCATCATCAAATCTCCAAGAACACATTTAAGCATAAAATGACCTAACTAGCATGAATCTTCATTATGGCATGATTTTACACGTAAAGTTTCAGTCTTTATGCTAGATCTAACATTCCTAAGCATCATATCAGAAGATCAAATGATTTCATGAAGATCTAAGCATGCTTTCTAAGAAAACACATAGAAATGCAAGAAAAATGGTTTTGGGGACTCACGGTTTGATCTAGGATCCGAATGGATGAGTTCACCAGCTGAGATGATGGCGGCTCGTGGTGATTCTTGGCTGACCAAAAATGGTTCTCAAGAGAGAGAGAGGATGGAGAGTGTATGTGTGTGTTTTATGGTGGAGTCATGCAAAAATGAAGATTAGGGTTTTATTTTTATTTAAATACTAAGGCTTGGTGGGCTTATCATTGGGATTTGGGCCCCAATGATCAGCAAGTGATTAGCCCATGATTAACATGTATGCATACACTCTAATTACTTGATTAATCATTAAACTAGGCAATTTAAACAATTTATCACATAATCAAGAATTTACAATTTGTCATGCTATTAATAATACTAAATCATGCGTTTAAATCACATTGCACATAATGACAATAAATAAATGAACACATAACACATATGGATGGGTTCGGTGATCAACCAAAGGTCGTGGACGTATTCGGCCTAGTTAAGCATTAGTTACCTAGTTAATACTTATAACGTAACTAACGGAGATTGTCTAATGGAAGTTAACCTTGGAACACAAGTACCGACCTGATTGTTGTTGGGTTATATAATTTCAACTTGTTTTTGTTTTCTTATTTTGCTAAATCCGAGGCCTTATCTGTGTATCGAAAGATCGACCTTAAGGTAGACGATTTAACGTTCTTATTTCTTTTTGCATGGAATACAGTTGGCTAAATCATAAGTTCAATCATTATGTGATTAAATCACAAATGAAATCACAAAGTGTGATATAAAAGAAAATACATATCTGAGTATGTCTGACAATGTGGGGTACACTGGTCAAAGCAAATCTAATCAATAGTAATAACATATCCAGATATCTATGAGTACGATTGTGCCTGAGTTTAAGATGGACAAATTATACTAGTAATCGACATGACTTGTGTGCTGAAGTAATTGAAATTGAAGTGTAGTTCAGCATGTCATGTTCAATATGATCCCAAGTTGTGATATTTCTTGCAAAATAAAAAAAAATAGTGTCTGATTTTGTATTGCTTTTATGGTTCATATCTGAAAAATCCAAAAAGATTTTAGGTGTGTTTTGATATAAACTCTCAAAAATCCAAAAAGATTTTAATTCTTATTTGTTTTCAACCGATCGACATGTGATATGAAATCAATTTTAAAAAATGTATCTTGGATTCTCGAAGAGAAGTTTTGCGCCAAGATTAAATTAATTTTCAAAAGAAAAGGAAACCGCGTTTCTGTCTTCTGAAATTGCAGGTTATGTGTGTCAAGACTCAGGCATGGTGAAAGAGGGAGTTTGTTAAATTTTTCACAAGTGGATCTTGAAGACCCAAAGATGATTCAAGAGTGATCCAGCCATGCAAGCGCTAATTATGACATGATCTCAAGTTGAAGATCGGATGCAGTAATGTTGATGATTGAAGACTAAAGTTTAGTTAGAAAATAGATACACTACAATCATTGTAAATACTTAGTGTCAATCATTCTAAACACTCGTGTCAATCGATCAAACCTCCAAAACTCTGTAATTCTTTGTTTCGTATTAATAAAACTGCTAGGCAGCAGGCTCTTCAGGCCGGCTCCCGAGGTTTTTTGCCAGGATTCCAAGAGGAAACTCGAAGGATTCTGGATTTTCCCTCGTTACATCCTTGTGTTCAACTTAACATTTTCGAGCATATTGACAAGCACACTACCTCACATTCTAAGTTTGGAATACGAAATTCCTTTGTGAATTTTTGACCAAAACAGGTTCAACCAGAGCGTTTCTACAAGCTCAAAGGTTCCGACCAGATTTTTCCGACAAAGAGTTTCCACTTCATTGTGTTGATGCTCGGAAGATCTCCGAAGTTTTTGGGAAAAAAGAGGTTTCAAGAACCTTGAAGAATCACAATGCCAAATGTTCTTCTGATGGTTCTTATTCTCGAAGCCCAACATTAAAATGGGTTCATGATCACAGGCATCAGGTATATGATTCTAATTTTGATCATGTTCGAGATACTCATATTTGTGATTCTTTGCAGGCACCTAAAAGATGGGACAAATCAGAACGTATAGGTTATGTTTGTCGCCAAAAAGGGCATATGGAAAAAGATTGTCCGCTTCCTGTTGAATCAAATCAAAGGTTTCAACAGAAACCAGTTTTTGGCAAACCTGCCAAACCAATGTTCTTTGATTTACATTGCAGAGTTTTTGATGAATGTGAACCCACATTCTTTCTAAAATAAAACGTTTTGTTCCTAAGTTTTAAAAGGTTCAAAATGTAGGTTCTTCATCACAGTCACCTGATTTATCAAAAATTGAATTACCAAAACAATCACAATTTTGGAAACCCAGGGTGGTTTCTAAGCAAAATCAGGACACTGGTCGACCAGAAGCGATCCGCTTCGGGTCCTTTATGAACTAATCAGTTTGTCCAGTGTGCACGTATTTCTAGAAGACCTCTCGACGATTGCAAAGTTGTTGATGTAGGAGTATTCTACTTATCTTAAATTACTTGCAATATATTTTTCTAACCTGCAAATTTCCTGAAAATTATTCTAAAACTGACAAGTATCCGGGTTGATTGATCAATTTTTCTTTCTTAAATTGATAAAAATAAAAAATAGCGTTGTGTTTTTGTAAAATGAAAATCCAAAAGTAGAGTTTTCATTTTGAGGGGGAGAAATGCATGTAAGGGGGAGAAATTGTGAAAATGCATGTTACGGGAAGAAGGTAAATACATGCCAAATATATAAAGAAGGTGAATACATGCACAATATATAAGGAAGATTAATACATGCCAGATATATAAAATTTTGAGAAATTGGTCATTGGGAAATGATGGTACATTGCCTTACGTATCTGACTCATGAATAGAGTAGATGAAAGGGCTATAAGATCATTGGTTGATATGTTTGGTAGGCTCGACAAATAAGAAAGTATTCAGATGTGATATACACTAAATACTAATGCTTGACTATATGGATAACATCTTGATGCATGTTTCATGACACAAAAAGAAAAATTAGTGTGAAATTCAAAATGAGAAGTCACTTGTATACATGCGTTCATTTTGCAAAGATTTAAACTTGTTTGATTTTCTTTATTTTGTCAAACGATCGGATTTTCTCTGCGTGTCCATAAGACCGACCTGATTGTTGTTCGTTTGACGTTCTGCTTTATTTTCTTTGGTGTTTCGTATAACTCATCGGACTTTCTCTGTGTGTACGGGAGTACCGACCTGATTGTTATTGAGTTATACAACTTCAAGTTGTTTTATTTTTCTTATTTTGTTAAATCTGAGGCCTTATCTGCGTATCGAAAGATCGACCTTAAGGTAGAAGATTTAACGTTCTTATTTCTTTTTGCATGGAACACAGTTGACAATATCATGAAAAACATTATGTGTTGTGAACAATCACAAGTGCTATCACACTAAACGAAAAAGAAAGAAAAACAAAAACAGTCTGAATATGTCTGATAGTGTGGGGTTCACTGGTCAAAGCAAATCTAATCAATACCTTAACATATCTGTTTTGGTCAAAAATTCACAAAGGAATCTTGTATTCTAAACTTAGATTGTGATGTAGTGTGCTTAACGATCAAATGAGCAAATAATCTAAGTTAGGATGGTGACATGATGATTTAGCAAAGAAAACTCCAGAATTCTTTGAGTTGCCCCTAGGAATCCTGGATAAAAACCTCGGGAGCCGGCCGAATAGCCTGCCTCCTAGTAAATTTTATTGATAACAAAACGAAAGATTACAAAGGGTTGGAGGTTTGATCGATCAGAACTATGTGATACAATGCTTTGCAGTCGTAATTGAGCTAAAGAGTGCGATGTGTGTGTTCCTACTGATCTAATCCTCAATTTAATATATAACGAACAAGCTAACTAACTGTCCGGGATTCCCAGGATCTCTTCTTCCCACTTTATTGACCGTTGAAGCAGGATCGCCTCACTGATCCACGTATTAGTCAGCTTAGTCCGAGTCTTTTGGAGTTAGTTGAGAGTCCGTTACTACCTGCAAACAATTAAGCACGAAGCAAAATATAGGTTAGACATATACCGTAAATTCAGGATACCTGAACTGATAGGATTCCCAAATTGTCTTCGGATTCCTAAGCTACTTGAGCTTCTTGATGAGCATCCTGAAAATCAACCCCCAACAATTGCCCCTGAATCTCGTTGACTGTGGATAAGATTTACAGCTGGCGAGATTCAAAAACCCTCTTTTTAACGGCGTTTGAGACGGTAAATTCGGTTATGATTGGACGTAATTAACGGCTTCCCATTTGATTTGATCGCCATCATTACACTCTTTAAATACTAGCTATGCAAGCCATAGGTTCTGCACTTTATTCAAACGGAAACCCTTCGAGCTTCTTCGCCATAACCAGGTCAGTTTTGATTTCCTTTCTTTCTTTCAATTCTGTAATGGCGAAAAAGGGTACTCTATCTGCTTCCTCCTCCGCTTCTCCCATCATCAATGATTTCATCGATCAAGGGATTCTCCCCTCCTGCGACGAGGAAACCTGCGAGTTTACCGACCAGGAAATCCAACCGTTGAAGGATTCCGGTCTGATTCCGAGGTCGATGATCATTCGGAAGTTCGATTCTCGTTTGAAGGCTGATTTCGTTTCTGCTACCTGGGTCTGTTTTATCTATTACCCTTTTCTTCTTGGTATGTCATACCCTTTTACTGACATTGCAAACAAGTTCTTTGAGGTCACCGGCCTTTCCTACTCCCAAACAATGCCCATGGTGTGGCGCATTCTTTTTTCACTTGATAATCTGAACAATTCCAAGGACCTGGACATGGGAATCCCCGAGGTCTGTTCTGCTTATAACCTGAGAACCCATGGCTGCAGTCGGTTCATACTCCAAGCTCGTTCCTCTAACACCCAACTGATTCCTCGTGCGTCTCACAATGACCACAACTGGAAGAAGAAGTTTTTCTTTGTGAAGCGCGAATCAATTCCTGGTGGCAATGAGTTACCAATGAAGTGTGTTTTGAAGGGTAGGATGTTAACCCACGCAAATTAATTAAGAATCCCAGCGGTTACTAATTTGCTTCTTGTTTTTGTTTTTCACAGCTCCCAAATTCGAGAAGTTGGTCAGTGTTGGTAAAGATTCCGTTGAGAAACTCACATCCTTCCTGGAGATCCCGGTTGCTGAGAGGACGTTTACTATTGAGAGCGCAACCAGTGAGCACAGCTACTCCGTCGATCATACCCAAGCCAACATGTCTGGTAAGTATTAAGATTTCAGATGCTCTGCGATATTTCTGATTACGAGCATCCCGATATTGACAACTTTTTATGTTCAGGTTCCGGATTCTCCCTTAACGACTTGACCTCCTTCCTGGTGGTGAAAGAAGAGAAGGCTGAACTTGTAACCAGCGTCCGGCAGCCTACCATCACACCTAAGGCTACTTCCTCCAGCAAGAAGAGGAAGACCTCCGAGAGCGTCGTTTACCTGGAAAGCTTTGAGGGACTGAGCCCTATTGAGACCAACAACAAGCTTCTGAGCCTACACACAATGACAAAAATGGTAAGTTATACCTTAGGATTCCCAAGCATTGATAATATGTGGCGTCCGGTTGAGATTCCTACTCGAGCAGCTGAGCACTTATTGCATGGACACGGAAACCAGGCTTGCTGAGGTCCAAAGAAAACTGGATGAGGCTAGGGATACCATCCCTATCCAGGGGGGGATAGCTGAAGGCAAGACTCGCCACTATGAGCACAAAATAGATAAGCAGCGGCTCAAGTATGAGGCTGCTTTATTGAAAGAGTCTGCTATCGGCAAGCAGTCGGCTGCCTGCAGTGTTCTTCAGGCAATGCTGAAGATGGCTGCAGAAGCCGAGGTCGAGGGGTCTACCTGTTCTAAATTGACGATGGATGCCTGGAAGCTGTCCTTGGAAAGACTGGAGAAGGCTGAGAAGCCGGCCAGCAAGGAGAAGGCTCCCGAGCTCAAGGCTGCTGGAAGTGATCTGGTTGTGCACGGAAAGGATAAGATGGAGGAGAAGGTCGAGGAAAAGGTTGAGAAGAAGGCGGATGAAGAAGATGTTGGCGGGAAGCCAGAGATTCCCGAGAAGGCAATGGGCGATGAGGATATATCAACGGTCTGAGCCCACTTTTTAGTCTGCATGTGTTTGTGAATGATGTTGGCGTCCCAAAACAATTTATTTTCTTTTGTCGTTCCTTGAAACAATGTTGAACAAGTAACAACAAACAATGGTTGGGAATCCTGGTGGAGGGATCTTGCAGTTTGCAAGACAAAGCCAGGATTCCTAACGAACTTTTGACCTATGAGCTTCCCGGGTGGAGGGATCCTGAGGTTTTCAGGACGAAGCTTCGGGAAGCTCAAATCCATCTTTAGTATGTTAATAATATAACCGCATTTTGTTTATTTCAAATGTACTTCGTATTTTATTTGTACCTTTTAGAAATTTGTCATAAATAATTAATCTTAAAAACTCACATAAGTCGGTTACTAACTCTAAAGCGAAATTAGAAACCTTTGTATGGCCAAGGTCAAATAAGTTAAACAAAATAACCATAATAACATTCTGACCATTTAGATTTACCTTGGGTAAGATCCTTTACATAATCAAGAATCCTATCAGGAATCCTCGCAGGAATCCTAATATGTTACCTTATAGGTCTTAGAGTACTCTACCTCGGGATTCTGACAAGAATCCTGTTCACGTCGAGTTTTATAACCTTCTGAGTGTCTTTCTTCAGGATTCTAACAGGAATCCTGATCAGATAAATTAAAGGAATCTTCTCCACATCCTGCTTCAGGATCCTTACAAGAATCCTGACCGAATAGGTTGGTAGAGTCTTTTCGACATCCTGCCTTTAGAAACCTGTAAAGCAAAATGTAAAAGGATCCTGGCAAACAACTAAGGACACTTTCTACACAGAATTAATAATATATTGGGGTTACACCCGGGATTCTTGGGACTAAGCCAATACTGGGGACAAGCCCATGTAATTCTGGGGACAAGCCCATATGATTTTGGGGACAAGCCCGACAAACTTGGGACTAGGCCAACGTAAGTGACATGTAAATGCCAAAACCTTAGTTAACATTTTAGTGTTAAAAACCTTGAGAATCCCCCAGCAGCCTCCAGTGACAAGATAGTCAGCCACCCCTGCAGTGGACCGGTCCGGCCACCGTGAGCATACTGGTGGACAACATGCGGTCCTGGCGAGGGTCGTGCGCTACTGGCGATTACCCAAACTTAGGAGAGGAGCCAGCCTCTCAAACCTTTGAAGGTATGCGGGATACCTTAAGCGTAAAAGAGGTGATCAGCCTCTAACTGGGGATATACCAAAAATACTCTATGATTCTCAAAATCTGCAAAACACTCAATACTTGGTGAGGGGTGGGTGTTAGCATAGCTAACACCACTCGGATGCTTAAGTCTGTAATGTGTCATAAGAATAATAAGAATAAATTTAAATAGGATTAGTATACGTACCTTGTAATTCTCACATAAAATACGCTTTAAGGTGGACGGCATTCCAAGCTTTTGGCAGAGGTTCTCCTTCCATATTTACCAAACCGTATGCCCCCTTTCTTTCTTCAGAATCTATAAGGTAAGGAGCCTCCCACTTGGGTGCTAACTTCCCATTAGCAGGATTGGTAGTATTCTGAAAAGCCTTCCTCAAGACCAAGTCACCTACTTGTACTCTTCTTAGCCTGGTATCTTGTTATAGGATTTTGCTATCCGCTGTTGATAAGATGCCATCCGGATTTTGGCCATATCTCTGAGCTTCTCAACCATTTCGAGATCCTTAAGGAGATTCTGGCTATTGGTTTCAGGATCCTGGCAGTTAACTCTGGCTATAGGAAGTACCATCTCTGTAGGGATCACAGCTTCTGCCCCAAACACTAGTGAGAATGGCATTTGGCCAGTAGTATTCTTAGGTGTGGTTCTATCTACCCAAAGGACAAATGGCAGCTCCTCAGCCCATTTCCCTTTCTTGGAGCCCAGATTTTTCTTGAGGTTGTTGATTATGATCTTATTGCCGGATTCTCAACATCTGCACCTACATTATTGTTAACAGCCTGAGCTTCCTGTTGAGCTATTGCTGGCGTCAGGATGTGAGTTATTGGAATCTTCACATCCTCAGGGATCCTGAGCGATGAAGCCAAGTTTGCCAAGGCATCGGCTTCTGCATCATCTTCTCTTGGTACCTGCGAAATGTTAAAATTTTTGAAAAATAGAAACAATTTTTTTAACAATTTCAAGATACTTGATCAGATTCTCCCCTCTCACTGCATAAGAGCCATTAAATTGGTTAGTCAATAAGATAGAATCAACAAACACTTGTATGGACAGGATTCCGATATCCCTGGCCAGCTGTAATCCAGCAATTAAAGCTTCATACTCAGCTTCATTGTTGGTAGCCTAGAATTCACAGGATATGGATAGAGGTATTATTTCCCCCTGTGGCAATTTTAGCAGGATTCCCAGCCCTGTTCCTTGGTGATCTTTGACTAAGACAGCACTTACTGAGCTTCCGGATACAATAAGATATAGATATAACGACTCCCCATCTTCAGGTTTTATCAGAAGTGGAGCTTCTGATAGGTACTCTTTCATGCTCTTCAGGGCTTCTTCATGTTTTTCAGCCCATTCAAAATTCTTGTTCTTCCTCAGAATCTCATAGAAATTCTTGCTCTTCTCTGAGGATCTTGAAATAAATCGGTTGAGCGCTGCAATCCTTCCTGTCAGTTTTTGAACTTCCTTTATATTCGAAGGAGACTTGAGGTTGAGAATTGCTTTACTCTGCTCAGGGCTTACTTCGATCCCTCTCTCGGTTATCATGTAACCTGAGAACTTCCCAGCTCGCACCCCAAAGTGGCACTTGGAGGGGTTGAGCTTCATGTTGTAATGGTCAAGGATGTCAAAGGAAGTTTGGAGATCCCTGACATGGTCTTGAACTCTCTTGGACTTCACAACCATATCATCAATGTAGACTTCCATTGTGTCCCACAGTTGCTCTTTGAACATCATGTTGACAAGTCTCTGATAGGTGGCACCTGCATTTCGTAAACCAAAATGCATAGCAGTATAGCAATATATACTTGTCGGAGTTATAAAGGTTGTATGCTCCTGATCATAGGGTTCCATCTGGATTTGTTGGAATCCCGAAGAAGTGTCCATGAAAGTGAGCATCTCATGACCTGCTGTGGCATCCACTATTGCATCGATGTGGGGAAGTGGGAAAGGATCCTTGGGACAGACCTTGTTTAAGTCCGTGTAGTCTACATAGACTCTCCATTTCCCGTTCTTCTTCTGGACCACCACTACGTTCACTAGCCATCTGGTTTATTTGACTTCCCTGATCACTTTTGTCTTGGGAAGCTTGTCAACTTCCTCCTGGATGATTTCATTATTTTCTAGAGCGAACTTCCTCCTTTTTGCTGTATTGGCCTGAAAGAAGGATCTAAACCAAGTTTATGAGTAATAACATGTTTAGGGATACCTGTCATATCCTCGGGTTTCCATGCAAAAGTTGAAGCTCTGGCTTTGAGAAGCTCAACTAGATTCTTTTTTACTTCCTGTGGGATGCTGGTCCCGATGAGCACCTTGACTTCAGGATTCTCAGGATTCAGCTGGACTTCTTTAACATTGAGCTCCCTGTCCTCCTGTTCCACGGGTGCTCTTTTCTGTAATTGATATCCCTTCGTCAATTTTGTTGTACTCTTCATAGAAGTTGAGTAGCAGTTCTTGGCTTCCTGCTGGTCACTTTCAATCCTGACAACTCCCCAGGGTGTATGTAGCTTGATACACTGGTAATAAGTTGAAGGGACTGCCTTTATCTCGTGAATCCATGGCCTGCCAAGAATAATATTGCAACAAGAGATAGAATCTATAACACAGAGTTTCTGCATGCAAGGTACTCCCTCTATATATACTGGTAGTCTAATGTCTCCAACGGTGCTCTTGGTTTCGCCACTGAAGCCAACGAAGACTGTGGATCTTGCCACAGTTTCTGATTCTGGGATGCCTATCTTTTTAGCACATCCAGACGGATTATGTTAACAGAGCTTCCGTTGTCTATTAGGATCCTGCGTACAAAATGGTTAGCAATATATAAAGTAACCACCAGACTATCATGGTGGGGATCCTGAACATGGGAGCGGTCGCTCTTATCAAAGGATATCGTCTTCTCCAGAGTCAGGGTAGAAGTCCGGACATGTCTGGATCCCTGTTCAGACTTAGACTCCTTAGCATGCTTCTTGGCTAAGGAGTAGGAAGTGCCACAGATGTTTGAGCCTCCTGATATAAAGTTGATGATTTGAGCATCCTGTGGTGGTGAAGCTGCTCTCTGGGGAAGCTTGTCAGCTTCTTGAGTTTTGCTCCTCTTTCTGCCCAGCAGCTCCTTCAGGTGCCCCATGCTGAGCAGGTAGCTTATTTCTTTTCTGACTGTAATGCATTCGTCTGTCAGATGGCCAAAATCTTAATGATAGGCACACCACTTTGATTTGTCCTTCCAGGATGCCTACTTGGTATCCTTCTTGGGCCACCTCGCCTTTTCACCTAGGTCCTGCATAGCACACATCAAACCACCAATGTCAACTGAAAAACAGTATTCAGATACCTTGGGATACTCCTCGTCATCGTCATCTTGGTCTACAACATTGATCGTTGGATTTTCTAATTTGGAATATGGCCGGGATCTGTACTGCTTCCCGGGGGATTCCGACTTTTTACTGCTAGAATCATACTTGGGGACGTCCAGTCTATGATGGATCTTCTTGTCATCCTCCAAGTGGATAAACTTCAAGGCTCTGCTTCGAACTTCGTCAAGGTTCCTGCAAGGAGTCATAACAAGATCACCATAAAATCGGGAATCCTTACGGAGTCCCATCTTGAAAGCTTCGACTGCCGCTGCCATATCCAGGTTGGGAATCTCGAGGGATTCTCGTCCGAATCTGGAAATATAATCTCTAAGTGGTTCTTCTGGCTTCTGAACTACCCTCTACAAATCACCTGTGAGCTTCTCAAAGTTCCTGCTACAAGAGAACTGATTATTAAACAGGTTAACTAAGTGAGAAAACGAAGTAATAGTGTTAGGACGGATGCTCAGTAGCCATTTCATGGCTGGTCCTGTAAGAGTCGAACCAAAGCCTTTGCATAGGCAAACTTCCTTGATATCCAGGGGGATAGGGTTGATTTCCATGTGCTCCCTGTAATGTGCTACATGCTCCTCAGGATCCATCGTCCCGTCATAGAGTTTCATGCTAGGCATCTGGAAGCGCTTGAGAATCTCAACTACTGAGATTAGCCAAGTAAACCTCGAGATCCTGTGGCTCTCAAGGGGAACCTCAGGGATAGGTTTAATTATCCCTGGAACGCTTGATATCATTTCTTTCAACTTCTGGAGCTCCCTAGCGATACTTGGATGAATACCTGCATCGTAAGGAGCACCCTGGTTAGAAACGACAGGAATTGAATTTGACACATTACCTAGGCCAGGATTCTGCATTGGGATCCTGGGATTATATCCATCACTCGTTGGGATGCTTGGCTCTTTAGTGGCTGCTGTTTGCATGGGGATGAAGTCACCATCATGCACATCCGAAGAGCTAATTTTGAAGATTGCTGCGGAAACAGAAGGGTTAGAAGGATATCCTTAGGGGTTCTGGCTTGGATTCCCAGCAGAAAAAGGATATCCTTGAGATGGTGTGACTAGGGATCCCAATGATAGTGGAATCCTAAGATCCTTGTAGCGCGACTGCGAGGATTCTGGTGGGACAGCTCCTGAGAATCCAGCAGTACTCCCTGCATACCCAGCGGCCTGAGAAGTCATTGTAGGGGCTGTAGTGAAGCCTGGTGCTGATTTGTAATTGTAGCGAGCCTGATCTGAGGATCCTGAAGCGTTGAAGTCTAGGTGCCTGGGAAATAGAGGACTTTGTTCCTCCATAGGTTCCTTAGACTTCTTAAGCTCTTCATTTGACCTTTCACCTGCCTGATCAAAGCAAACAAATCATTGTTAGTAATAACAGGATCAACAGATTGAACTTGGGATCCTGTAAAGACAGGATAGTCAGTTTTACTCGGCTGCTCGTCCACTTTCTTCTGACGATCATTATTTTTCTACTGGCTTCCTAGAGCGGAAGGAAGAGGAGGAATGGAGGACGATGTGGAGGCCGAAACAGATTTTTGTTGGTTTGACATCTTTTGGATTAGAGATCAAATAGAGCCGATGTAGAATGGAATTTCTTTATAATGAAGCACCACTTGCCCCACGGTGGGCGCCAAACTGTTTTGGTAAAAAATTCACAAAGGAATCTTGTATTCCAAACTTAGATTGTGAGCTAGTGTGCTTAACGATCAAATGAGCAAATAATCCAAGTTAGGATGGTGACACGATGATTTAGCGAGGAAAACTCCAGAATTCTTCGAGTTGCCCCTAGGAATCCTGGATAAAAACCTCGGATTCGGCCGAATAGCCTGCCTCCTAGTCAATTTTATTGATCGAAAAGTTACGAAGGGACTTTCCGATCGAAACGGACCTGATCGAAAGTCACGAAGGGACTTTCCGATCGAAAAGAGCGGAACCGGGAAGTACTCTTCGATCGAAAAGTATCCAAAAAGATCGAAAAGCCTAAAATTTCGATCGAAATAAGGGTCCAAGCCACAGATTTCGATCGAATAGCTTATAGAACACGAGCTTCTTGCTTCTGCAACACTTGTAACCTGCACAACAATCACAAGAAACTCACAAATAACACCGTTAGTAACACCTTGAAACACTTGGAGCAAAAAATATGAAAATTAAAAAACAAATTACTCCACAATGTGCAAAAAAATTCAACGATCAAAACCCCGTCAAAATAAATTTGCACCAACTTGAAATGAGTGGCCGTTTACTGCTTAAGAAACCGGAAAATGTGGACCACTCGTTTTAATTAAATGACGATGACAATTTTGTAAATAATGTGAACTTTAAATTGTCAATTTAATCTGATAAACGACGTAAACTTTTTCCGAGACCTTCGATTCGGCCGAACACTCGACTTCGGCCGAAAAGTTCAATTGCAAGCCATATACCTTTAAACACCTTGTGACCAACAATTTAGGAGCCGTGAATCAACACTGATGGACCAAAATTTGATCCCAGAACTACCTGTTTTGCTTTTCTAAACCGAGGCAACCGAAAAGCTCGAGAGAAGACCCGTAATGGCAATCCGAGAATTAACCCGAAACCAGAGATCGGTCGAAAACAACTCGAGACGATCGAAACTACCAAGATGGTCGAAATCACGAGAAGGGCGAGAACCTCGAGTGAATCGTATACCCGAGATGAGCCGAGAAACAATCCCCTTTTCGTACGGAAACCACTTTGCCAAATATAGTAACACAGACAACCAAATTACCAAATAGGAAACTCAATTTCGAGTTATGTGGACAGTCCCTCCAAATCAAATAAGGAAATCACTCAAAATCAAATAAGGATATCATTTAAAAAGGATCAGAATTTTCGGAAAATTCAAAGCGATTCAAGGTAAAATATTTATTCAGAATCCCCTTTTTATGAAAATCTCATGAACATCAAAGAGAATACGTAGGTCACACGTTTCAATTCTTTAATCAAATCCCGAAAATAACACCCAATTTAGGAAACAAAAATCAATAAAACACAATGTGAACACCCAAATTTATTTGAAACCTATTTTATTTTTTTTAATCTTAAGACTCAATTCGATTAAATAAAAAAAACATGGAAGATCATTGAGCACAACGAAAAACACAAAACAAAAAAAAATTGAATTGGATATCGTGGGAGCCTCGAAACGAAGTTTCTTGGCTCTGATACCAATTGTAAGGATCAATCTAACCCTCACGCGATATCAAAGACTAGTAAAACTGTGTGGAATCCGGTTTTAGCTAGGTGATTCAAGAATAAACAATATATGCAATAATCGAACAGTGTAAGAAACAAGAAAACACAAACCGATTGTATACGTGAAAGATCACTTCGATTAATACCAAGTCCGATCCTAGAAAGGTTTCGGTTACACCTTTAAGAACTCGCAACCAGTTAGCACCAACAACCCTAAATCGATCATAGGAGGGTCTATATATAGGAGAGATTGACTTGGTAAACAAGTCAATCTCTTTACAAAATTTCGAAACCTAAAGCCCATCCAAAACCGATCGGACCTACCACTATCACTAGCCCACATTTACATTTAACAAGCCCACTAACAAAATACTAGTCCAAACTATTAACCAACGAACTAATGCCAAAGCCTCAAAAGCCCGGACTCTACACCTTTTCATCTATCTCCTTTGGCTTAGAAACGGAATCAGATTGGTCTTTACTAACAGCGGAAGCTCGTTTCTTTGCCAAAATAGGAAATCTATTTCTTTGATGACATTGTTGATAACAATGAAAACACCGCCTACGATCAACAAAGACCCTAGGAAGACTATTTCCTCAATCAGTTGAGGTGTTATCATCATAATTTTGCTTAATAACTCTCCTTGGTGCTTTAGCATTAAATCTTTGAGATTTATCCATTGGAGGAGATTTAAGCCTCGGAGTAACATACCCAAATTGGTTATAAAAACCACAGTCATCAACTCCACATTGGTCAGCATATCCTTTTGGTTTTATCTTTTGTGCTTTGTTTTGTTAAAATTTACCAAAATCATCATAGAAGTCATAATCATCACAAAAGCCATAGGATTTGTGATCAAAATCATTTGTTTTATCAGAAAACCGACCATCAGAGTTTTAAGAAATCTTTGGTGAGTATTTGGAAGTTTTTGTTTTGGAAACAAATTTCTGATTGTTTGGAGTGTTTGACTTTTGAGTATCCTGATCATTGGGACTCGTTCTAAGTTTGAGCAACAACCCACTTTCCCCACTACCATGATCAGACTTACCATTCTCCTCGAAATCAACATAAAACACCTTAGCAACTCGGTTTGGATCAACATAGCATAATGGAAACATCTCATCAGAAAAAATGTGGTAACTACCTTTGAGACAATACATTCTCGTTTTCTGAGATGACTCACCAGTTTCCATTTTACCTTTTAATTTCTTATCATTTTTCTGACTAACCTGAGGTTTCTTTTGATTGAACTCAGATTTTTCAGAAACTAATCCATAACCAATACCACTACACTTGACAGACTTTGGAGGAGCAACCGGAATTGCATTAACATCCAGTGTGGTTATGTTGCTAGCTGTTACTAAATCTTTTTCATAAAAGAGATCTGAGCCTTTAGCAAAATTTTCTTTTTCAAAAGTTTTCATTTTCTTCTCAGTTTCTTTTATCTGAATGGCTTGCTCCAAAGGTGTCAATTTGACAGAACCAGTTGGTTTGTCATCTACAGAATCACTTGACTCATTGGATTTGGGAGTATCAACATTTGCCTTAGACACATGTTTGACGGGCTTCTTTTTATAAGTGCCTTTGTGTTTTTCAGAATTTCCCATCAAGTTCTCAGTGAACTTTGAGTAATCAAACACAATCGATGGTTTGGTTTCAGTGTCTTTCGGTTCCAAACCATGCACAATCGGGGGTGGAACTAAATTGCATTTTGAGTCTTTGAACACCTCTTTTAGAGTTTCATTTTGCAAAGAAAACTTGCAAAGGAAGTTGAGTTTTTAAAATTCTCAAGTTGTCTTTTAAGATCCAGAATTTCAATGTTCAATTCAGAAATCTTAGCATTAGCTTCTGCAAGCTTCTTTTCACAAAAGATGTAGTCTTCAGTTTTCTTGTTTAATTCAATTTTGGTGCTCAAAGTCGAAGCATGTTCGCTTTTCAGTCCAGCCTTAACGGCCTCCCACCTTTGTTTATATATTTTTGTATTCTCCTCTACTAACATGTATTTATCATGATACATAACTTTCTCATCAGAAAGTTCTTTCAATTTATTAGCAGAGGTCATGCAATGTTCGCAAGGTTTAGAGTCAACCTGAATGTTAGCCATAAAGGCTTGCTGGCCTTCAGCAAAGAAGACTTCACCTAGAAGTTTAGGATCATCTTCAAGTTTCACATCTCTTTCTTCGGTACACAGCAAAGCGGACTCATCAGGATAATTTGCTTCCCAGTCATAACCTTCTCCAGTTTGAGAAACCAAAGCTTTAGAATCTTGATTCGAAGCATTTGAATTTGAACTTGATGGAGTAGAATTGCTTCCTGATGCTTTTGAACTCTAAGCTGCATATTTCTGAAATAATTTTGAGGTTTCTTGCTACTTTGCATACTTTCATTCCTTTGAAAAGTAACCATAATTCTGACAATTATAGCAACGAACTTTGGATTTGTCGAATCCAAGCTTTCCTTCAGGATCTAAATCATTACGACCTGTTCTTTGCATAAACTTTTTGCCCCTTTTGACGAGCATAGCCATTGACCAGTTGATATCTGTTTTGGTCAAAAATTCACAAAGGGATTTCATATTCTAAACTTAGAATGTGAGGTAGGGTGCTTGTCAATATGCTTGAAAATGTAAAGTTGAACACAAGGATGTAACGAGGGAAAAATTCAGGATCCTTCGATTTTCCTCTAGGAATCCTAGCAAAAAAAACTCGGGAGCCGGCCTGAAGAGCCTGCTGCCTAGCACTTTTATTGATAAAAATGAAAAGTTACAATGGGTTGGAGATTTGATCGATCAGAACTATGTGATACAATGTTTTTGCTGTGGTAATTGAGCTAGAGAGTGCGTTGGGTATCGAATGTGTGTTCCTACTGATCGAATCCTCGTTTATATAAGAATTAAAACAATAACAAACTTTCCAGGATTCCCGGGATCCTATCGTCCAACTAACTTGTGACACCTCGTCCGAAAATCCAGGTCAAACCCATTACTTTGACTTTTAATTAAGTATTAATTGTGCTTTATCTGATCTGATTTCTGTTTAAACTGCAAACTACTGTGCCTGACTGTTAACTGATGACGTAAACCTAATCCCGCGTTTGTACTAGAAGCGTATACCCGTTAAATACTTAGAAATTTCATGCATAAATCATGGAACTTCAATAACAAGAAAAATAAATATAAAATGTAATTTTATATTTTATCTGGAACTGGTGTCGAACGTTTATATAATCGACACGTCAAACTGATAAGCGATCGATCATCTAAAACTATTCGGTTTTAATCAATATGAACGGTCGAGCTTAAAACTGTTACAAACTGACAAACTGAAAACGTTATCCGTAACCCGTTCGAAAACTGAAAAACATAAGTGATGTCTGAAAGACATTTATAATCAGCTTAAACAATTGTTTTTATGAAATAAAAACATCACGAACTGAAATCGTTGTCAAGACTTATGCCAAGCTCCAACCGAACACCTAATTGGGACCGACATGGCCCAATAGGCCCAATAAGCCTAAAACAATGAAACTGAGCCCGAAACTTCGATCCGTTACTCAAATATAATACTCTGACTAATCATGGCAATCCGAAAACCTATCCGACACACAACGGGCCCGGGCCTCGAACCGGTGCCCCGTTTGGGCCCGTACGGCCCATTACCGACATACGAGGCCGATTTCATTTTTCTTTAAATGATTTGGCCCAATAAAAAGCCCAAGGCCCAATGGGTTTATTTTTATAAATTAAGCCCATCAAACTTGTATTAATTTTTATAAAATGATTTATATCTTTCATATTTTTATAAAAATTAGTCATGAACTTGTATATAATTTTATACAACATTTATTCATGAAAGTTGTAGGTTATTTCACCTCAATTATTTACAAGCTTTATAAACTTTCACTTAGCCTACTATATTTTATAAACCATGACAACTTTTATAAACAAAAGACTTTTATTTATACAAACAAGTACTTGCACATTTAAATTTTTATAAAAAAAAAACTTACCAAGTGTAGTGATGGTAACTTGTGAAGAAAACATGACCACCTCACCCTATCATCTAGCTAGCTAGACAACAATCATTCTCAAATAGTAAGGGAAGACTTGTCCATCCTTCCATCCACCAACTTCTCTTACAAACATCACCTTCACCAACCAACCTCCATTTCCTTTCTCCTTGCTTGTTCCAGCCGAGAATCACACTCAATCATCTCCCTCAACCTCACGAGACTTCAGCAAAACCAACATCCCCTTTCTTTTCTTTTTTTGTTGCTGCCCCTGTCGAGAAGTCAGCCCCAC
>JBCNJP010000024.1:21105350-21265685 GCA_039602395.1 Deinandra increscens subsp. villosa | reverse complement strand
TCAGCAGAAGAAATAGTGGAAGTTGTAGAAGCAGCAGTAGTTGAAGCAGAAGTAGAAGAATTTCTGATAAGCAGTTTTCTAACAGGTGGCTGAGTTGAACTTTGTACATTAGCAGACTTGGTGGTTGGTTGATTTGGAATCGTAGACTTTGGATCAACCTTTTGCTTCTTGCTAGACGGACTGCTCCCTGCCTTTCGAGCATCAACAAGAAAAGAACCCTTTCTTACCATCATTTTAGGTCTAGCCATATGCCTTTATCAGCAGCTTTTGTTTGTCTAGCTGATTCCTCCACAAAAGGAGTATAAGATGGATCATCAATGTCCTCTCGATCAGCAGATCGTTTTGTTAAATGCTCATACTTAGAAGTATCTTTATTTTGTGAAGCCAAATATGCCAAATGAGCTTTAGAACCTGTCTTAACTAGGACACCTCTGGTATTATGCAAAATCTCAACATAATCACCAGGATCAAAATCTGTATCCGAAGAACTTTCATCATTATCACCTCTAGAAACATCATGCATCAACTCATCATCTTGAACATTAACCGCCTCAGGTTTAGTAAGAGGTTCTTGAACGACTTGCTCTTGAGTTTGTTGTTGTTGCTGTTCAACAGGTACAGAAGCAGCAGGTTGTTGTTCTACAGGTTCTTGTACAGGTACATCATCATCACCTTCTTCATTATCATAATCTTTAACTGGATCTTTATTTTCATTATACACCAATTCATCATCACTACTATCCGGATGTCTTGGAGCACCGTCAGCAGGAGCTACATAAGCAGGGTTTGCTAGATGACCAATCAGACGTTTAACTGGAGGATGCACATTCGCTCCTTTTCTTTTCTGATATGTCGGCAACTTACCCACAGCCACTTCGTTCATGTTCTTCAAAACTAATTCAGCATCCGGATTCTTTGGAAGATTATGATGAAGATCGTTTAAGATCATTTGCATAAATCTAGGAAACATCACCTCCTTCATGTAATAAAAAATCCAACCTGAGAAGTTGAATTCCCGATTCATCACCAAAGCTGTAAAGAATGATAACACCTTCATATCAAATTCCTCATGACCCCTCAGTCGGTTACCAAAACATCTGATAATCACGTGCATTAGATACTTGTACGGAGGACATAAATTTTCTTTGAGAAACCAGGATGCATAGATATTGCCATCATACTTTATTCTCCTTAACAAGGCAACCATATCAATCTGATCAAACTCTTTAGGAAATGTCGGTTGATCATTGAATTGTAAAACCCTCTGAACATCTTCTTCAGTTACAGTAACATCAATCTGAAGAATTATGGCATGTATCACTGCAGGGGTCACCGAACAATCGACTTGAGCAGATGTCTAAAACATTGTAACCAGGTTTTTGTAAGGTGTACACTCGTGTGTAGCAGCATAGAATACTCTCGATCGTCTCAGAAAATCAAATATCTCTCCAAAGTGAGATCTCCACTTGGCAGAAGCCCCGAGATATGCACAAATATTGTGTTCGTCGTTGGTTTTTAACGGTGCCATTTCTGAAACAATCACAAACAACAATTATCTTTAAAATCACAAGATATAATCAAAACTGCTTCGGACCGACTCTAGTTTGACTTTAAACGCTCAAACGATGAACTTTGTGAAAAAACTTGTCAACGGAACACATAGCGGACCAAATTAGTCATACAGACCATATTTGGTACGGAGCGGTCCAAAATAGTTGACCACGTACCAGATTAGTCAACGGACCAGATATGGACCACAATAGTTGACCAGGTACCAGATTAGTCAACGGACCAGATACGGACCACATTAGGTCACGTACTAAATCTGGTACGCAGCCTACCATTTGGTACGACGGACGAACAGTTCATCCGAAGAGTCTTTTTCGATTTTGACACTTAAATCCGTGTTGTTTTTTAAATCAGCCAACAAGAGTTTGATTTACAACAAAAACCGACTAAGAACATGTGACCAAAACAGATTTAGATAAACGGAAACCCCTTTAACCAACCTGGTTTTCGTTTCGTGAAAAATCCCGACAATTTAATCTCAAAAATCAAACAAATTAAAGCATGAAAACCAGATTCAAGACCATGAGAAGATGCGCAACAACTGTACCTACCTGTAGCAACAAAAATCTCGAGCAAAGGTTCGTTAGACAATGAGAAATCAAGAAAAATACACACAGAGGCGATTTAGGGTTTTCATAGTGGTTCGGAGGTGGTACGCTGTGAATGCAGGAAACGTACCAGAACTCTATTTATACCCCAGGTGGTTCGGCCCAACGTACCATATGGTACGCGGCATACCACCCACTAAACCAAATATCGGTCCAAAACCAATTTTCAATATTAACTAACCCCTTATTTTTTAGATTTATCAATTTGAACCAGAAAAAGCACAATTTTCCAGTTTTTCACATTTTAAGAGAAGATGAGCTGATGTAAACGTCGATTGTGGTTCCTTCAACAAAAATTTGTCGTTTCTTTATTCAGTTGATTAAAAACAAAGCAGGAATAAAATCTTTTTGAATTTTATCAATTTTATATCAAAACACACTAAAATCTTTTTGAGTTTTCGAACTTATGCTAAAACACACCTAAAATCTTTTTAAAATTTTCTGAAATGACAAATCAACAGAAATTAGAACTTTAAATGCAATCATTTATGTTTTTGTGAGAAAGATTGCAACATGAGATCATACCAGTGAGATGCACGTAACACATTTCAATTTCAATCAAATCAAATCAATTTTTACTGCTTTCTGATATGAATTAGTTATATTTATCAAGCATAGAAATCATGGAACTCACAAATTCAAGTAATTGAGAACCTGGTTTATTATATTTTTGACTTTTCTTTGTCTTTTATTCATCAACGAATATTTACAGATATAAGTCGTTCATAGTGTTTCATGCAAAAAGAAAGCAGAACCCTAAACAAACAACAATCAAGTCGGCCTTGTGAGCACGCAGAGAAAGTCCGATTGTTTAGGAAAATAAGAAAGCAAAACAAGTTGAAATTGTATAACTCAACAACAATCAGGTCGGTACTCCCATACACGTAGAGAAAGTCTGATGAGTTATACGAAACACCAAGAAAAAATAAAGCAGAACGTCAAACAAACAACAATCAGGTCGATCTTTCGAAACGCAGAGAAAGTTCGATCGTTTGACAAAATAAAGAAAATCAAACAAGTTTAAATCTTTCAAAAGAACGCATGCATACACTAGAACACTTATTTATTCTATTTTTGCCTTTTTCATTTTTTATCAAGATTACCCAATCACAAGAATCATGTTACACCACGGATTTCAAGCAAGCGTTATGTTTATATCATACTGACAAGTATCAGATATTGATTGAAACATTCAATGAAACAAACGAGAACCTACAGCCTTTCTATCTATTTTATCCATGGTCAGTAACATTCACCGATGTAATATCATTTCTCACGAGGTTGGATCACATTTCTCATTTTTTATTTTTCCATTTTTTTATGCTTTTTCATATTTGAATACAAGAAAACACTATTTTTGTATTTTTCCATATCTCCCCTAAAAAGCAAAAATAAACGAAAACATCAAAAGAAAATAAAAATGATCAACTGAAACAGTTTACTTGGCATTCAACCGAGTAATCCCATTGATTTGCAATAAAAATTTAAAGCGAGTTTTGTCAAAAGCTTTAGTGAACAAATCAGCTCGTTGAAAATCCGTATGAATTTTCTGCAAATCAATTAGTTTCTTCTCATAGCAATCACGGATAAAGTGATATCTGATATCAATGTGTTTAGTTTTTGAATGTTGAACGGGGTTTTTCGTGATAGAAATAGCAGCTGAGTTATAAATGAAAATGGGAGTGGTGAGAAAATTCAAACCATAGTCGCGTAACTGCTATTGAATCCACAAAACTTGTGAACAACAACTTGAAGCAGCACATACTCCGCCTCAGCATTTGACCTTGCAACCGAAGTTTGTTTCTTACATTGCCAGGACACTAATCTGTCCCCCAAAAACTGACATCCAGCGGTGGTGGACTTGAAATTGATTTTACATCCGCCATAATTGAGTCAGAATAAGCCGATAACTCAAACGTATCATCATTAGGGTACCGGATTCCATGATCCGGATTACCCTTCAAATAAGCAAAAATCCGTTTTACCGCTATCATATGTGAAGCTTTGGGAGATGCCTGGTACCTAGCACACAAGCACACAACAAACATTATATCAGGACGAGATGCAGTTAAGTACATAAGGGAACCTATCATTGCACGAAACAATGTCGGATCAAAATTGTCAGCGGACTCATCTGGTTCAAGACCATGTGAAACCTGGGTAGGTGTACTCGGGATCCGGACATCTACAATTTTAAAGCGAGCCAAAATATCGGACACATATTTTGTTCGATGTAAAAATATGCCTTTGGCAGATTGATGAACTCGAAGACCCAGACTGAAACCCGTCTCCCCCATCGAACTCATCTCGAACTTCGTTTGCATGACACGCTCAAATTCCTTGCATAAGCTGTCATTTGTACTTCCAAAAATACTATCATCTACATAAACTTAGACCAGCAGCAAATCCTTCCCAAATTTCTTTGAAAACAGAGTACAATTCACCTTGCCACGTTGAAATCCATTGTCCAGAAGGTGTGTAGAAAGAGTCTCATACCAAGCCCTTGGAGCCTAATGAAGACCATATAAAGCTTTGTCTAGCTTATACACCCGTTCAGGAAACTCTGGATCATAAAAACCAGGCAGTTGCTTCACATATACTTCTTCACGAATTTTCCCATTCAAAAAACGCGCTTTTAACATCCATCTAATATACTTTGAAACTATGATGTACCGCGAAAGCTAGAAAGGTCCTAATAGCTTTAATTCTTGCTACAGGAGCATATACTTCATTGAAATCAATGCCTTCAATCTGAGAGAAACCCTGAACCACTAACTGAGCCTTGTTTCTGACGATGATACCACGATCGTCCTTCTTGCACTTTAATACCCATTTCGTTCCACAATGTTCTTTAGAATTAGCGGGTAAATCCACGAGATGCCAAACTCCTAATTTCTTAAATTGCTGCAATTCTTCCTACATTGCTTCTACCCAAGAAGCATCTTCCAACGCATGATTAACATTGGAAGGTTCAACCTGAGACAGAAAACATGAGTGAAATACCTGATTCTGAACACCGGAATCCCTAATTTCAGCAATTAATGCATCAATAGAATCAGCCAATTGATGTCTTGTGCGCACCCCAGAATTCGGATATCCAATAATATTCTCCTGAGGATGTATGTTATGAATCCGAAGCATAGTTGAGTCAGGAACTTGAATGTTGTCTGCAAGATTATTCAAAGCTGCATCTGCGTCCTCTGAGCTTGAAAGATCACTAATAGGTAAAGAAACCGGCACTGAAAAACTTGTACTTGGTAGAGTAATTGGATAATCAACCGTTGTTGATTCAGCTTCATGAAACGTACTCTCATCATCATCAGACGAACTCATTGTTTCTAAGTTAGAAACAATCTGACTAGATGAAGCAGTAGTAGAAACACTTAGAAGCTTTGGAACCCATGAACCAGGAGTAAGTATGGCATGTACCATAGCAACACCTAGAAGTTCTTCAGCAAGCTCATCAGCAGAACCATCATGTGCAGCCGAGAAAGAATCAAATAAGGTCTTGTAATCAAAAGCCGGAATATCAACCGATTTGGGTGTCAGAAAAGTGTGTCTTTGACAATCCACATTCAAATGATTCTCAATTTTCTTAGAAGAAGGAAAATAAACCATTTCATTGGATACTGATACCCAATAAAGATGCCGTCAACAACTTTGGCTTCAAACTTCCCACCTTCCTTGAGAACCGTGCATAAACACCCAAATGGTTCCAAGAAATGAAGATTCGGCTTACGGCCCTTTAGCAATTGATAACTTATCTTGTTGAACCGCTTGACAATCAGAACACAATTGAGCACATGACATGCAGTGTGAATTGCTTCAGACCAAAACTTGACCACACTACAAAAAAAATGTCATTTAGTGGCACAAACATTTAGTGGCATTTAGTTTTTGTACCACTAATATAGGGTTTTAGTGGCTTTTAGCATTTATGCTAGTAATATAGGATTTTAGTGGCATTTTAAATGTGCCACACTACCTAATATACCCTTTTGTGGCTTTTACTTTATGCCACTAAATCTATTTCTTGACTTCTCCAAAAAAAAAAAAAATTCCAAATCCCTAAAAAAAACAACTCTACTGAAAATCCTTCCAAAAAGAATAAAATACCGCCAATAATATTAACCTGAGTTCTCCAAAAATTCGGAATCCCTCCAAAAAGAATAAAAGAGCGATTATACTCAAAATCCCTAAAATCCCCTCCATAAGGAAATCGGTTCATCGAGTTACACAGCCTCAATTGCGATTCCCCTTAAATCCCTAAAAAATAAAACGATTTTGCACCTCAGTTCTTCGATTTGCTTCACCCACCGTTCATCTATTTTGCACCTTAGTTGCCATTGCTTGCTGGGTCTCGACATCTTCAGTTGTGGTTCTTGTTCGACAGCCTCTGTTGTTCGACAAATTTCATCTCAAGTAAGCCATCTTCTTCTTCTTTTCTTGTTCAACAGCCTGGAAATTATGAATTTCTTGTTCGAAACCCTAAAAATGTAGGTTTCTACACGAGCAATTTGGTTGGTTGGTTATCGATATACGATATACACTACTCGAATATATCTTAATTGATTTCATCCAAGAATAAATGTCCAGTTCCTATTCAAAGTCATGTAGTTTTAGTCCAAGAATAAATGTTCAGTTGCTATTCAATGTCGTATCTTTACTTCATTCTGATATTGGTCTATTTGGTCTACTGATCTATACATGTTTTCCTACACAAACTGATTTGGTTTTGTTAATTACATGTGCAATGAGTGTCCATCCGCCGGAGTACTAAAAAGCTGCAGATAGATAATTGTATATTTTTCATTTACAAGTATTTTTTAAAGTTCTGATTTCTTATTTGCATTTTGTTTTCTGTAATTGCATGTTCTTATAGTTGTGCACTCAATTATCTCAAAGAAGGAAAAGTGTTTTATTAGCAGAAGAGTTTAGTTTTATCCGTTTATGACTTTTTTTGTCTTATTGCGGGTTTTGGTTGCTCAATTGTGAAGTTGAAGTATCATCTCACCCTTTGTCATCTTTGATTATAATCCATGTGAGACACTGTTACTGCAATATAAAACCAACAACCAAACAACAATCCGGAACTGAATAGATGTCATGTATATATAGGATAAATCACCTGACTTCCTGTGCTCAATTGCTCATCCACCTCTGGACCTTTAAACATAATTAAAAAAAACATGAGATTTATTGGTAAAAACTTGATGCCAATAAGTGATGATAACATAATACTTCAGGTTCTTTTTGTCATTTTTGGTACTTAACGAGCAAATAAAATAGAATGGTAGTTATACAGAATTTATTTGCTCTGCTGTCCTATTTTTTACCTATTATAATATATCTTATACGTGGTAACTCTGTTGTTTCTTGAAGCTTAAGTGATATCTTTACATTAACTTGTTAGTAATTGTATAGTTTTTAAATGTTATAAGGACCCTCTATCAAGTATTGTATGTATTACTTTTAAAACTATCATAATAATTTATAAGTACCTTAATGGGTCGAAGAGGAAAAACTTTGAATCCACAACACCTGATATAGCTTCCTCATCAAATTCTGTTTCGTATATTGTTTCCTTTCAAGATCCATCTCATCGAACGGCCTGAAAATCCTCATTAAACCACATGAAGGAGGCGACGACAAAACGGCATTTAACATTGTATATTCTGAAATACTTGATGATATGAAAATACGACAGGTACCTTCCATATTAGGTCATTTTAATATATAGAAATTCCATGTCATATCTTACTTTACTTTGTCAGTATGTTACATTTACACTTAGAGGTACATTTTCCATTATAAAATCCATGTCCTATTTTTTCTGTATATATACAAGTGCTTATCCAGAAACAATTTTGAAAGGCACAACTATTTTCTAGCCTTCAAATAGACACTAACATTTAAAAAAAATACTCACACTGACACTCTTTCTCTAATTTGCAGCTGCAATATCACCAATGAAGTACAAAAAGTTGAAACACTGGGCCTGCAAGGCACACGTATACCAATTGAGGTCAGGGATATTAGAAAATGGACGCCATTCCTGCGTCCAAACAACAAATGTTACTTACTTCTCAATGCACAGGTATATTTCTAACAATCCATAATAAACCAATAAACAATATTATATTTTAAACATCCGCCAAATATGTAATATATGTAGGGTTCTCAGTTCTGCGATACAAGCAGTCGCCATAGGCCAAAGAGACATTAAATATACAGAAAGCCGTCTACAAACTCTATCATGCTATAGAATCAGATCTATGTGTGCACACCCGTCGACTCCTTCATTAACATCATCAGCCACTCAATACATTTACAGATACGAACTGCAGCCACTATTGATCAACTGGAGGACAACGACAATCTGCCATATCACTACTTTCAGCCTAAAGTCTATGATGATCTTCATGATATTGCCGACAACAAAGATGCGGTCACAGGTACATAATATAGAGTTCCAAAAATTAATACACGCCTTCCTCTAAAGATAAACAATAATAACCATATACTACTTACTTTAATGAAAATCATCACCGTTTTACTTATCTTCAGTTACATCCAACAAGACAATGACAATACAGATTACATTGGTCTCTTGGAAAAGAAATAATTCAGGCCTACCACAGGACACGATCCATTGTTGCTACTAACCATCTCAAACTTAAAGTAATAAACAAAACCACATCCTATATGACAAATTAAATATCCTATTTCACACAACAAACTAAAACATTTGCTGATATCCAAATGCAGGGGGCAGCAACAATTTGGCAAGAAGTAAGTCCTCAGAAAGAGTGAATAGGGATGCTCTTGACAGCATTCAAGGTCCAACAGTGGTTGCTTTAAGCTCTGTGAAAGTGAAATACTACAAAGGTAAAACAATTAACTAAAACAAAACAACCATTAAATATCCTATAAGAAATTATTAACGACATGCAACATTCTAGGCTAAATGCAAGAGAACAGGAGCTTGAAAACACAAATGAAGGAATGACAGTTGTTGCAAACAACAAAATATCAATAGCACAACTACAGAACTTGAAACTAGAAGAACTATCTGTAAGTAGAAACCTCACCTAAAACACACAAAATTTAAAAAACAAGAATACCCTAACGTTTACGTTAAAGCATGGCCGATAAATACTAAGGTTCAACAAGCCTCCAATCGATTTAGAAGAGCCCTTCTTGATATTATAAGTTGGACCAGAGATTTTGCTGATCTTAACCAGAAACTATAGGTCCCTATTATTGTTTTGGCTTCTTTTATTTAATATTACATATTTGCAGATGTTACAATTTGTAGGTTATCGCAAGTGATTTTAATAGATCAATAATTGTTATGTATGTACTTGCAGGTAGCAATGCTTTGGAGAATTTTCATACAAGTTTTTAAAAATTTAAGTGTAGGCATATGACGAGCAAGACATGGGTAACAATGACATGTTTAAAGAGGTATGATATCTAAAGAATATGATGATACATAACAAGAAAAATAGTATGCATGAATTGAATTTTAATTTGTAATTGTTGTATATAATACGTGTTGATTTTAAATTTGTACTAATGTTTGATTATATGGTTGATGATGACAGGGTGGACATAATGAGAGGGTGTCGAAGCTATATTTCTATGGTTGAGGAGGAATGATAGCTACATTTGAATGTTTAAACTATTTGTGTAAATTTTTACTAATGTTTAAACTATTTATGTTGTTTAAACTATTTGTGTAAATTTGTACTAATGTTTGATTATATGGTTGATGATTGAAACATGTTTGAATGTTAAAATTACTTTTATAAACATTTGGATCTACATTTGCAATTTAATCATTTTATCGATATTTATTTTATATATTATATTTTATAATGTAAATAATGTGTTTTTTGTTGCAGTGTATCATTAAAATTAGTATATATATATATATATATATATATATATATATATATATATATATATATATATATATATCTTAATCCTAATAAAGCAATAAAATGGTATCCACATGTCTTTTTTTTAAGGTGTTCACATCAGCATCGCCACATGTCAAAACCACATTCAATTATTAATTTAGTAAATTATCAATTAAGACTAATTACCAAATTTATCTAAATTAAAATTTTATTTTAAATAAATTGGTAAACTTAATGTAGATTGATAAATTACTTAATAATTTGAGTTCTTTTAATGAAACTATAAAGAATTTATCATCTTTAATGTATTAAATTATCAATTAATATCATATAATGAATAATGTCATTTATAATTTTCAAATTTCTTAATCATTTTTTTTATATTTAGCTAATATTATGAATCTAAATTCAACCCGTGTAGTACACGGGTTACTAACCTAGTATATATATATATATATATATGGGTGAGAGAGATTATAATAATCTTTTAGTGGCATAAAAATTAAGTGACTAAATATATTATAGATAGATAACTCTAATAACCTTTTAGTGGCACAAAACATTTGCCACAATAGTCTTTTTTTATACTGTGGCAGAAAAAAAGTGCCACTAATAGCATAAAACTTTGTGTGGCACATTCCAAAAGTGCCACTAAAAGGCTTTAGCGTCACCACTTTTAGTGGCATTTTTCTTTTGTGCCGCAGATTCCTAAAAAGGCTTTTAGTGGCACTTTTTTGGCTTTTAGTGGCATATTTTCTGTGCCATTGAATGGCATTTTTTTTGTAGTGCCAGTAAATGTGATTCAGACAGCATAGTTCGTGCCGTCTCAATCAATGTTCGATTCTTTCTTTCAGCAACTCCATTTTGTTAAGGAGTGTACGGTGCACTGAATTCTTGTTTAATTCCAAGAGAATCGCAGAAAGCTGTCATTTTAACATTCTTGACTTCGGTACCATTGTACGAATACTAAAAATTTTGTATTTATACATTGATTCAACCTTGGACAATAATTTCTGAACTGTATATGGAGTTTCATCCTTTGAATGCAGCGACGCGGCCCATGAGAAACGGGAAAAATCATCCGTTATCACCAAACAATAGAAACTTCCGTCAACACTTCGAACATTCATCGGACCAAAGAGATCCATATGAAGCAGCTCTAACGGAGTTACAATAGAATTAAGTCGTTTGGATGGATGAGACTTCTTCCGTTGTTTTCCTTTCTTACAGGAAACACACACATCATTGATTGAAAAATCAATTCTTTGAAACTCCTTCTACCAGATTATGATTAATCAAGTAATTCATTTTGCGGTAGTTGATGTGCCCCATACGGTGATGCCATATAATTGAATCTTCTTTCACTATCTTTAGAGATAAAACAAGTAGCAGCTACAGCAGACGACGATTGATCCATGTTTAACACATACAGATCATGAAATCTTGGCGCACGTATCACAATCCAATCATCAGGGATTTGAATTCCAGGTTTCAGAATTAGACACTTAGAACTCGTGAAAGCAGCAGTATACTGCTTATCACAAATCTATGATAAACTCAGCAGGTTGTGCTGCAGTTCTTCCACAAATTGCACTTTGTCAAACGTGACCTTCTCGTTACCCATTTTTCCTTCTCCGGTGATTCTTCCACCTTTATTGCCAGCAAAGGTAACATTTCCTTTGTTAATTGGTTTGACGTCTTAAAGCAGAGAAATATTACCCGTCATGTGCCTGGATGCTCCACTATCAACCACCCAAAAGTTGTTGACAGCTAGCTTTCGAGCACCCTGCACATATTAGCAAATAACTAGTGAGAATCTGGGCCCAAGATTTCAGCTTTGGGTCGACCGGTATCTTCAGAAAAGTCTTCAGTGGCTTTTGAGGACAATTTAGGCAACCACTTTTGCCTTAATGTTGGGATAGATGAATCACTAGCAGAGTCACCCAAAGATGAACTTCCAAAAGATTTTTGATGTTTGAAAAAATTTTCGCGTTTGAAAAACTGTTTTGTGACCACCTTTTGTAAGGATCAATCTAACCCTCACGCGATATCAAAGACTAGTAAAACCGTGCGGAATCCGGTTTTAGCTAGGTGATTCAAGAATAAACAATATATGCAATAATCGAAAAGTGTAAGAAACAAGAAAACACAAACCGATTGTATACGTGAAAGATCACTTCGATTAACACCAAGTCCGAACCTAGAAAGGTTTCGGTTACACCTTTAAGAACTCGCAACCAGTTAGCACCAACAACCCTAAATCGATTATAGGAGGGTCTATATATAGGAGAGATTGACTTGGTAAACAAGTCAATCTCTTTACAAAATTTCGAAACCTAAAGCCCATCCAAAACCGATCGGACCTACCACTATCACTAGCCCACATTTACATTTAACAAGCCCACTAACAAAATACTAGTCCAAACTATTAACTAACGAACTAATGCCAAAGCCTCAAAAGCCCGGACTCTACAATCTTCCCCTAGGCTTTAGCATTAGTCAGACTTCACATCCTGAACTTCTTTGACAGATTTACTGTTGCTGGATCATACCACAGCTCTTTTGCCACGATCTCAGCTACGGCCCGAGTATAACACTTTGCATATTCTTCAGTGTCTTGATTACTCTCAATCTGATGCTTTGCTAGTACCATTATATCCTTCTTGTGAAACCTCATCAAATCATGAACTTCCATGACATTGATTGTCTTTGATTTGCAGAGAATTTTGGCTTCACCAGAATAATCACTATAAGCCCATGTTTGAAAATCATGCAAGCAATCTTCAGGATGTCTCATCGGCAGAGGTATTGTTTTTGTCTTGTCTGTAGGTGGATACAGAACATTTGTGAACTTCTTGGCTTTTACACTCTCCTTTCCTGGGATACTCTTCTTTCCATCCCATTTGAAGACACTCCTGTACTTCTTCACATACGATTTCTTGTGAGGAAAATCTTCAAACCTCTTGAACTTGCTTCGCACAACATTTTCCAGTTTCTTGTAGAAGTACTTGGCTTGCTCATTGTTTGAAGGATTTGAAAACGGTGCATGGTACAACATTGTGAGATCTACATTCGTCCAGGAGTAAAACTGGGTCCAGCTCTTGTAGTATTCCAATGGATACTGACCCTTTCTTCTTACTACGAACATATTCTTCTCTCCATCAAACATCCAGGCTTTAATATCTGCATTAATTCCTTGCTTATCATGATAATGCTCTCCCAACTGGATTAGATACCTTTCAGGAGGATAGGCAAATGTCTGAGCCTCCCAACCTCCGTCAAATTCAGAAGCTGGTACTGTCATATAATCTCTATCCCGAGTATCTTTATCTTCAGTGGAAGCTTCGGGTAATACATTCTGAGTTTCCTCAGGGATATCAGCTTCAAAGTCAAATACTGGTGATTGTGAGGAATCACCTGCACGTGAACTTCCTTCTGTGTTACCTGGATCTCCCTTATCACCTTGACCAGAGTTGGACCTGCTTGATCTATCTGAGCTAAGCTGCTTGATTAGCTTATGAAGATCTCTGAATTGTCTTGTAAATTCTCGGTTTATCTTCTTCTGATTCTCCAACTCAGTGTTATGAATTTTCTGAATATCAATCAGGTCTTCAATTACCTCACTTTGGACTGTATTCTGGGCTTTCAGAACTTTTATTTCTTCTCTAAGTTCCTTTTCCAGTCTAAATTTAGGGATTTTGTTGGATAATATACAAAGTCAGCTGAATTTTTGAAACATTTTTAATAATGTTCTCATCTGATACCAATTGTAAGTCCCGAAAACGGTCCACACATGATATCTAACCTCGATTGTAAGTGCGGAATCCAAACAATCGAGTGATTCAAGATAAGAGATAAACAAAACGATAAACACAATAATAAAACTAATAAAACCTGGAATCAACTGATGCACACGATTACAAACGATCGTCTGGTACACCTTGAGAGAATTTCAAATTCTCTGTCCTCTCTAGTCTCTCTCAACTGGCCAACCCCTAATATGAGTATTAGGATTTGTTTATATAGATAAACAAATCCTAAACCTAATTTTCGGATTTGATTAAACAGGCCCATTAAACTCCCTTTAAACTCTATCTAATTGGGCCCAAACATGTCCAAATTGGCCCAATGACCCAATATACCCATAACCCAACTAATTTTCACCTATACACATGCATAGGACTTCAAATTAATCTGCCAAGTGACTATTTAATACACAAGCCAGAATTCTCGGTCCTTACAATCTTCCCCTTGGCTTGTGCTATTAAATATCTTTTTACTTTAAATCTTCAGACTTGCAGTCTTCTCCTTGGCTTGAGTATGGGTTGATGAAGATTCTTTTCTTTAACAATCTTCATTGGGCAGCATGTGGGATGATTGATGGCTCTTTCTCTTTATCAGCTTGAACTGCAAATGATGAACAAGTAATGAGAGGAGGATTCTCATGAACTTGCTTCTTCTTTAATGATCTTGGGTCCTTGCTGAATCATTGGTAACTGTCTTGACTTGTTGTTAACTTCAGAGGTTAAATTTTGAAAAACCTCTATCTTGGCATTCTTGAATTTCTTGTTGTGACTGCTCTGCATTTTTTTCATTCAGCTTCCCCTAAACTTGCAAATGGTATCTTTTGAGTCTTAAGAAGCTTCACTTGAAAAACCAACAAACTTCCCCTGAGCATAGGGTAAGTCCTTTTCCGGCTGGTTCTTCAACACGAACAGTAGCAGAGTTCTTGCTTTGGTCAACTGAGTCCTTGACCTTCTTCTCCATGAGTTGTCTTTCTCACTTAACCTGTCAAACACAACATGAAACAGACACTAACCAGACGATGACTGGTTATCGGGTTAGCATTATTTAACCAAAAACACTTCCCCTGAATCCGACGACTCTTCGCATTATCTCCCCCTGAGGTTTCGAGGGAGGGTCAAACTTTCTTGCATAAAACCCATAAAAAATTTAATTAAACTTCTCAAATCAACCTGGCCAATTCATAAACTTAAGATAACACAAAAGAAACAAAACAAACATACCAAATTACTAAACGAGAAGGTTTTATTTTGGGATCAAACCGTCTTTGTCTGAACTGAGGAACCCTTTTCAGCATCTGTTACTCAAACACGTCCAGGCGATTGCCAGTATATTGGTCCTTCTTAAACCCATGTTCCTCATTTTCCCGGTTGTTTGTCACTTATTTATCTTTTAGGTGCATTATTTATGAACATCCGACAGTCACACACAAATCCCAGGTAATTAATATGTGTAGTCTATCAAGCTTGATCATTCCCTACCACATATTTTCACATTCCCATATCCAGAGTTTTGAATCTTTTCTCGAGACTTGGTTGAGAAGAGAAAGAACAGATCATAAAAGAGATAGGAATAATATACAAAGACTTGTATGATTTCAACTCAGAGGCGTTTATCAGTCAGGTGGTAACCTTTCATCAAACACATAAGCCTAGTCACAAAGTCAGGGCTAACCAGGGTTTTGGACGCTAGAGGGTCTCTTTTGTTGTGCACATTGGCATCTTTTGGCGTGAGCAATGCAGAGGCAAGACTTGACTGACGACTTTGACATCCCCAGATCTTTGCTCACACAAAACAGAGGGGATGCCGATTTTTTGAGATTTTCGATTCAACACTTTGGAGTCTGGCGTGTGTATCGGGAACAATTTCGCAGTCAAATAGAACAAGCACTTAACCTAAGTGTGTGTTTCCCGTCAAATGGCATACTTTATCTTTAAGTGTTGTGACCCATACCTTTGTTTTTGGAACTGAGCCTACCGAGCACATCACCTTGGATCATGTCTTTCACTTTTTCCTTACACGTGTCAGTCATTCTGAGAACGGAAATATTTCACTTCCCTACCTTACGTGTGTCACTTCCCTACCTTCTCAACTATTTCATCTTAAAGCATAATTTTTGAGGGGTCGTCAACTATTTCATCTTATCTATTCTTTCCCTTGCTTTTTGATTTTTTTTTAATAACAACACACACCTTTTTTTTTCTCTTTTTTTTTTCTTTTTTTTTTTAAGCACACACTGACACAATACTAAATATGTACTAAAACTGGCCAAGTTAACCTTCAAAGTTTATCTTTTGAAAATTTTCAGAAATGGGTTTTGTTTCATGCACAACCATACTTCACATCAAACTAGCCAAGAAACAAACAATTCAGACAATGTTACCTTTTTTGCTGATTTTTTTCAGATTTACCTCTCACAAGGAAACATACCCCCCATAAAGATCTGCATGTCATGAAGTGAAGAGATGCCTCCTATCCTGTGCCTGGAACAATCACTATCACAAACAAACAAACAAGGTTAATGAAAGTCCTCCTTGATTGTTCCTGCACAAGGTGAGAGATCAGTTAGCCAATGGAACCCAGACCATAGTGGTTCTGGGTAGACCTGATGAATCAACGAAAGTTACTTCTTTTAAACACATGCCCTTTGTAAAATCAGGAATTGGAGTTGTGGGTGCCATAGATTTAAGTTTCCAAATTTGAGGTGATTTGATGAGTTGTTTTAGTCACGTTTGGAGTAGTGACTTTAGGTATTACAACCTTTTTCATTTTAGGTTTCTTTCTCAAAACAGTTTTAGTTACCTTTGGAGGGGCAGCTTTAGGTTTTTTTAACATTGTGTTGTTTTGAAATTGGTTTCTTTACCTTTTTATGAAAATTTTCATAATTTGGAAAAGAATATTTTTGATTTGAAAATTTTCTCCGCTCTTTGGCAGCGCCCCAATGTTGATCAGAGGGTTTTATCTTAGGAGAAACAGTCTTCATCGCCTTAGGTAGTTGCACCTTCATTGGCTTAGACTTTATTGAATCCTCAGACGAAACACTCCGACTTTGCGGATAATATGGCTCATAAGGGCTAAATAGACAATTTTGGGCAATGTGACCAGGAGTGCCACAATTAAAACAAGTCTGCTTCTTTAGATAGAAGTCAGACGTGTAACCGTTTCTCTTTTAGTTGCTGAGGTGGAGCACCATTTGCTTGTGTCTGAATCTTTGACCCGTTTGCAGATCTTGGGTTGACTGTGGACTGGTTCCTTGAAGCTTCAGTTCTTGTGCACCATGTATTCTTTGATGTCGAGGCAGCATTTCTACAACTGCAACTGCATGAGCCTACTGATGAAACTGGAGACTTGTTTGTCATCTTGGGCCTTTCAATCTTGATAGGAACAGAAGTTGGAGGCTTGATGGTGATCTTGGGCCTTATGCTCTTAATGTGAGATGATAAACCACCATCATGACCCAAGCCTTTGAACTTAGTGGTGAATGAGGGTCGCTCTTCTCCTTCAATCGGAATGAACATAGACCCAGTTGTCATGAAGATCTTACCATTGGGCCTTGTAGTCATCACCACGCGTTCCCGCTTTACCTCATCCACAACTTTGGAATAAGGAGTCTCGATCTTTGGATAAGGAACCAACTTTTCTTCATCAGCTCTCTTCACCTCACTAGAGCTTGAACATGCACACTTAGTAGTTTTATTAGACTGAGTTGCTTCAGTGGCTGTCTTTTCATCTTTATGTGCTGGTTGAGGCCCATATACCATGGTTGCTTCATTCTGTGACTCTTTCAACAATTCATCTGCAGTTTGGGGCACTTTTATGTATTCATGTTGCAATGGGGGAGGAAAATTTCCATCCCCGAGGCCAGATGTTTCTTTTACCTGCTCGAGTCGCTCTTCAGATTTGAATAAAGCATGATGAGAATCCATCATTTTCTTTTGTATCACTTGATGTTTCTCAAGGGCAGATTAGGAAGTGTCAAGTTTTGCTCTTAGTTCCTCAACCTCCTTGGTATAGCTCTTCTACCTTAGCGTTAGCAAGCCTAAGATATGTGCTTTTATCACTCACCTGAGATTGAAGATTCTTAACATCTACCTGAATGGCCTCAAGTTTCTCTCTAAATATTCTGGTCTTACTTTTGGACTCCCCAAGGTCTCTATCAGATAATGCACGATTTAGGGTTTCATTAATGAATTTGCGTTCCCATTCTTTAGCCTCACAGTTGGGATTGAAACATATCTCATCGGGTGCAGTGGGTGCCTGGTAGAATATGCGCCATGAACTTCTTTGGAAGAGCTTCTAGATCAAATTTGGACCGCAAAGCCTTGATTGGATTGAAAAGGGATGGATCGAAAAGTCTCAACTGGATCAGAAAGACAGCTTTTCGATCGGGCAGAGTTTCAGCTCGATCGAAAAGAGTAAGCTGATCGAAAAGTCACGAAGGGACTTTCCGATTGAAAGGCGAAGCTGATCGAAAGTCACGAAGGGACTTTCCAATCGAAACGGAGCTGATCGAAAAGTCACGAAGGGACTTTCCGATCGAAACGGACCTGATCGAAAAGTCACGAAGGGACTTTCCGATCGAAAAGAGCGGAACCGGGAAGTACTCTTCGATCGAAAAGTATCCAAAAGGATCGAAAAGCCAAAAATTTCGATCGAAATAAGGGTCCAAGCCACAGATTTCGATCGAATAGCTTATAGAACACGGGCTTCTTGCTTCTGCAACACTTGTAACCTGCACAACAATCACAAGAAACTCACAAATAACACCGTTAGTAACACCTTGAAACACTTGGAGCAAAAAATATGAAAATTAAAAAACAAATTACTCCACAATGTGCAAAAAAATTCAACGATCAAAACCCCGTCAAAATAAATTTGCACCAACTTGAAATGAGTGGCCGTTTACTGCTAAAGAAACCGGAAAATGTGGACCACTCGTTTTAATTAAATGACGATGGCAATTTTGTAAATAATGTGAACTTTAAATTGTCAATTTAATCTGATAAACGACGTAAACTTTTTCCGAGACCTTCGATTCGGCCGAACACTCGACTTCGGCCGAAAAGTTCAATTGCAAGCCATATACCTTTAAACACCTTGTGACCAACAATTTAGGAGCCGTGAATCAACACTGATGGACCGAAATTTGATCCCAGAACTACCTGTTTTGCTTTTCTAAACCGAGGCAACCGAAAAGCTCGAGAGAAGACCCGTAATGGCAATCCGAGAATTAACCCGAAACCAGAGATCGGTCGAAAACAACTCGAGACGATCGAAACTACCAAGATGGTCGAAATCACGAGACGGGCGAGAACCTCGAGTGAATCGTATACCCGAGATGAGCCGAGAAACAATCCCCTTTTCGTACGGAAACCACTTTGTCAAATATAGTAACACAGACAACCAAATTACCAAATAGGAAACTCAATTTCGAGTTATGTGGACAGTCCCTCCAAATCAAATAAGGAAATCACTCAAAATCAAATAAGGATATCATTTAAAAAGGATCAGAATTTTCGGAAAATTCAAAGCGATTCAAGGTAAAATATTTATTCAGAATCCCCTTTTTATGAAAATCTCATGAACATCAAAGAGAATACGTAGGTCACACGTTTCAATTCTTTAATCAAATCCCGAAAACAACACCCAATTTAGGAAACAAAAATCAACAAAACACAATGTGAACACCAAAATTTATTTGAAACCTATTTTATTTTTTTTAATCTTAAGACTCAATTCGATTAAATAAAAAAAAACATGGAAGATCATTGAGCACAACGAAAAACACAAAACAAAAAAAAATTGAATTGGATATCGTGGGAGCCTCGAAACGAAGTTTCTTGGCTCTGATACCAATTGTAAGGATCAATCTAACCCTCACGCGATATCAAAGACTAGTAAAACCGTGTGGAATCCGGTTTTAGCTAGGTGATTCAAGAATAAACAATATATGCAATAATCGAACAGTGTAAGAAACAAGAAAACACAAACCGATTGTATACGTGAAAGATCACTTCGATTAATACCAAGTCCGATCCTAGAAAGGTTTCGGTTACACCTTTAAGAACTCGCAACCAGTTAGCACCAACAACCCTAAATCGATCATAGGAGGGTCTATATATAGGAGAGATTGACTTGGTAAACAAGTCAATCTCTTTACAAAATTTCGAAACCTAAAGCCCATCCAAAACCGATCGGACCTACCACTATCACTAGCCCACATTTACATTTAACAAGCCCACTAACAAAATACTAGTCCAAACTATTAACCAACGAACTAATGCCAAAGCCTCAAAAGCCCGGACTCTACACCTTTTCATCTATCTCCTTTGGCTTAGAAACGGAATCAGATTGGTCTTTACTAACAGCGGAAGCTCGTTTCTTTGCCAAAATAGGAAATCTATTTCTTTGATGACATTGTTGATAACAATGAAAACACCGCCTACGATCAACAAAGACCCTAGGAAGACTATTTCCTCAATCAGTTGAGGTGTTATCATCAGAATTTTGCTTAATAACTCTCCTTGGTGCTTTAGCATTAAATCTTTGAGATTTATCCATTGGAGGAGATTTAAGCCTCGGAGTAACATACCCAAATTGGTTATAAAAACCACAGTCATCAACTCCACATTGGTCAGCATATCCTTTTGGTTTTATCTTTTGTGCTTTGTTTTGTTAAAATTTACCAAAATCATCATAGAAGTCATAATCATCACAAAAGCCATAGGATTTGTGATCAAAATCATTTGTTTTATCAGAAAACCGACCATCAGAGTTTTAAGAAATCTTTGGTGAGTATTTGGAAGTTTTTGTTTTGGAAACAAATTTCTGATTGTTTGGAGTGTTTGACTTTTGAGTATCCTGATCATTGGGACTCGTTCTAAGTTTGAGCAACAACCCACTTTCCCCACTACCATGATCAGACTTACCATTCTCCTCGAAATCAACATAAAACACCTTAGCAACTCGGTTTGGATCAACACAGCATAATGGAAACATCTCATCAGAAAAAATGTGGTAACTACCTTTGAGACAATACATTCTCGTTTTCTGAGATGACTCACCAGTTTCCATTTTACCTTTTAATTTCTTATCATTTTTCTGACTAACCTGAGGTTTCTTTTGATTGAACTCAGATTTTTCAGAAACTAATCCATAACCAATACCACTACACTTGACAGACTTTGGAGGAGCAACCGGAATTGCATTAACATCCGGTGTGGTTATGTTGCTAGCTGTTACTAAATCTTTTTCATAAAAGAGATCTGAGCCTTTAGCAAAATTTTCTTTTTCAAAAGTTTTCATTTTCTTCTCAGTTTCTTTTATCTGAATGGCTTGCTCCAAAGGTGTCAATTTGACAGAACCAGTTGGTTTGTCATCTACAGAATCACTTGACTCATTGGATTTGGGAGTATCAACATTTGCCTTAGACACATGTTTGACGGGCTTCTTTTTATAAGTGCCTTTGTGTTTGTCAGAATTTCCCATCAAGTTCTCAGTGAACTTTGAGTAATCAAACACAATCGATGGTTTGGTTTCAGTGTCTTTCGGTTCCAAACCATGCACAATCGGGGGTGGAACTAAATTGCATTTTGAGTCTTTGAACACCTCTTTTAGAGTTTCATTTTGCAAAGAAAACTTGCAAAGGAAGCTGAGTTTTTAAAATTCTCAAGTTGTCTTTTAAGATCCAGAATTTCAATGTTCAATTCAGAAATCTTAGCATTAGCTTCTGCAAGCTTCTTTTCACAAAAGATGTAGTCTTCAGTTTTCTTGTTTAATTCAATTTTGGTGCTCAAAGTCGAAGCATGTTCGCTTTTCAGTCCAGCCTTAACGGCCTCCCACCTTTGTTTATATATTTTTGTATTCTCCTCTACTAACATGTATTTATCATGATACATAACTTTCTCATCAGAAAGTTCTTTCAATTTATTAGCAGAGGTCATGCAATGTTCGCAAGGTTTAGAGTCAACCTGAATGTTAGCCATAAAGGCTTGCTGGCCTTCAGCAAAGAAGACTTCACCTAGAAGTTTAGGATCATCTTCAAGTTTCACATCTCTTTCTTCGGTACACAGCAAAGCGGACTCATCAGGATAATTTGCTTCCCAGTCATAACCTTCTCCAGTTTGAGAAACCAAAGCTTTAGAATCTTGATTCGAAGCATTTGAATTTGAACTTGATGGAGTAGAATTGCTTCCTGATGCTTTTGAACTCTAAGCTGCATATTTCTGAAATAATTTTGAAGTTTCTTGCTTCTTTGCATACTTTCATTCCTTTGAAAAGTAACCATAATTCTGACAATTATAGCAACGAACTTTGGATTTGTCGAATCCAAGCTTTCCTTCAGGATCTAAATCATTACGACCTGTTCTTTGCATAAACTTTTTGCCCCTTCTGACGAGCATAGCCATTGACCAGTTGATATCTGTTTTGGTCAAAAATTCACAAAGGGATTTCATATTCTAAACTTAGAATGTGAGGTAGGGTGCTTGTCAATATGCTTGAAAATGTAAAGTTGAACACAAGGATGTAACGAGGGAAAAATTCAGGATCCTTCGATTTGCCTCTAGGAATCCTAGCAAAAAAACCTCGGGAGCCGGCCTGAAGAGCCTGCTGCCTAGCACTTTTATTGATAAAAAAATGAAAAGTTACAATGGGTTGGAGGTTTGATCGATCAGAACTATGTGATACAATGTTTTTGCTGTGGTAATTGAGCTAGAGAGTGCGTTGGGTATCGAATGTGTGTTCCTACTGATCGAATCCTCGTTTATATAAGAATTAAAACAATAACAAACTTTCCAGGATTCCCGGGATCCTATCGTCCAACTAACTCGACCGTTATGGCCCTCTTTGTTCACTTGGTCCACGATCTTCTTTAGATGGAGCTTAAGTCTCGGAGGTAGTTGATGACTTCGACGGTACCTGGTCAAATAGGCACGTGGCAAATATGAGGGTTAGTTAAATAAAATAAATCAGGATACCTGAACGAGTGGGATTCCCAGACGATAATAGGATTCCTGAACCACATGAGCTTCCTGCGAGCATCCTGAAAATATACCCTCCACAATTGCCCCTTGAATTTCAACAGATGTGGATAAGTTTGACAGCTGTTAAAATTCAAAAAGATGCCCTTTTCACGGCGTCTAGACGGTAAAATCAGTTGAGAAGTGACTGATTTCTCGGCGCCCTACAGATGTGATGGTAATTATGATATTCTCTTTAAATAGGAGATCACACAATGAGATTTTCACCATCTTCTTCACAAACCCTCTCGAGCTTCTCCGATATTCCAAGTCAGTCCCTCTTCATCTTTCTCGTTTTCTTCTTGTTATTTGGCCATGGCCAAGAAAAACACCCAATCGTCTTCTTCGCTGAATTCTCCGGTCATCGAGGACTTCCACGATCAGGGGTACATTATCCCCGGCGAGGAGGAAACCTGCAATTTTGACGATAGCGACATCCGTGAGTTGAAGAATTCCGGTATTTTTCCGCTGGAAACGATCTTTCGAATCTTCGACCCTCAAGCCAAGTCCGACTTCATCTCTACCACCTGGGTTTGCTTTATGTACTACCCTTTCTCGTTTGGGATGACATTCCCCTTTCCGGAGCTCATCACCCAATTCTTCAAGACCACTCGGCTCTCCTACTCCCAAACCATGCCAATGGTTTGGAGAATACTGTATTCTCTTGACCAGTTCAACCAAACTAGGAATCTCAACATTGGGATTCTTGAGATCTGTGAAGCATACCAATTAAGAACCCATGGTTGTAGCCGGTTTGTTCTCAAGGCTCGTACCTCCACCTCCCAGTTGATTCCCCGAGCTTCCCACAATGACCACGACTGGAAGAAACATTTCTTCTTCGTCAAACGAGACTCAATTCCTGGGGGGACGGAGTTGTCGTTGAAGTGGGTTGAGAAGGGTAGGATATTGATTTCTTTTGTTGTTACTGGATTTCCAATATGTATTTGACTTTTCTGTTGTTCTCTTTCTTACAGCACCTAAGTTTGAGAATCTTATCAAGAAGCATCCTGATTTTAAGAAGCTCGAAGCAATCTACCAGATTCCTGCCAACGAAAGAGCCCTGGTCCTTGAAGCAACTGCCAGTGAAAACAGCTACTCGGCCGATCATGCTCCCGCCATGTCTGGTAAGTTTTTGTAGGATTCTGAACTGGTTTAGTTATTCAAGCATCCTGAATGTTAGCAACCCGTTTCTGTTTGTAGCTCCCAAATCCAGCTCTTCGTTCTCCCTGAAGGATCTTGACAATCTCCTCAAGGTGAAGAAGGAACAACTTGAACATCCTGCCACCTCCAAGTCGTCTGTTAGCCTGCCAAAGGCCTCGTCTTCCAAGAAACGGAAGGCTCCTGAGACTCCTGCATCTCCCGTGTACCTGGAAACCTTTGAAGATCTTGCCCCTTCCGAGGTTAGCAACAAGATCCTCTCGATGCAGACCATGATCAACCTGGTAAGAAGCTCAAACAATATTTATGTTAGTTTCATACCTGTTGCAGCTGCTGACCAGGATTCCTGTTTGTGTAGGGTATTGAGAAGCTGAGCACCCAGGCCATGGATATGGAGAGGAAGCTAGCTAAGGCTAACGAGAAGATCCAGTTCTATGAGCACAAGCTTACTGAACATCGTCTGGCCCTAGAAGCCAAGATGGCCACCGATGCTGAGATTGGCCAGCTTTCAGCTGCCCGGAGAGTCCTGAAGTGCAAAATCCAAATGGCGGATGAAGCTGAGGCAACTGATTTCCAAGTGCCAGGCTGGGATCTCAAAGACGGTTCCGGATCCTCCGGTGGCGATGACAAGGGCTTATGTGGTGGAGCTGGGAGAGGGCAAGAAGCTGGAGGATGCGGTGAAGCAGGTGGAGGAAGGGAAGACAGTGGGCGATGAGGATAATGCAACGGTCTGAGCCCACTTTTTATGTTTTTGTGTTTTTTGGTGAAACATTTCGTGGTTCCTGTAATAGACAAGTAACAAAAAACAATGGTAGGGATCCTGGTGGAGGGATCTTGTGTTTACAAGACGAAACCAGGATTCCTAAAAATAAACATTTGACTGCTGAGCTTCCCAAGCGGAGGGATCCTGATGTTTTCAGGACGAACCTTGGGGAACTCAAAACCCTTTTAGTATGTTAATAATATAAGTGTCTTTTGGTTACTCAAGTTGTGTTTTGTATTGAAATCTCATAGATATAATTAGTTTATAAAATTTATCAAGAATCTTAAAAAAGACTTGTATGTTGGAAAATAATGGGATTTGAACAATTAAATAGGTTAGGCTTCAAGATTAATAAGAACTTAAGTCACCTGACCTTCAAATTTTACTTTAGTCGACTTCTTGATTCAAACAGCCATTTCTTCTTTCATCTTATTCGGGATGCCGTTAGGAATCCTGAAATCACTTCTCTTGGAACTATCTCAACGTCCTCAAGAACCTGAAAGGATCCTAAGAAGCTTCTTGCCCTTCGGCCGAAGCTAATGCTTCTGAGAGTGAAATAGTAAGTTCAAAAATAAGCTGGGGATAAACCCGGGATTCTTGGGACTATGCCAAAACTGGGGACGAGCCCTTTTTACTTGGGACTAAGCCAAAACTGGGGACAAGCCCTTTTTACTTGGGACTAAGCCAAAACTGGGGACAAGCCCATACGTATGTGACATGATAATGCCAAAACCTTAGATAACACGTCAGTGTTACAAACCTTGAGAATCCGCCCAGCAGCCTACAATGACAAGATTGTCAGCCACCCCTGGAATGGATTGGTCCGGCCATTTGGAGCATACTAGTGGACAACGTGCGCTCCTGGCGAGGGTCGTGCGCTACTGGCAATTACCCAAACTTAGGAGAGGAGTCAGCCTCTCAAACCTTAGAAGGTACGTAGGATACCTTAGACGTAGGAGAGGTCGCCAACCTCTAACTGGGGATATACCCGAAATACTCTAAGATTCTTAAAATCTGCAAAACACTCAACACTTGGTGAGGGGTGGGTGTTAGCTTAGGTAACACCACTCCGATGCTTAAGTCAGTAATGTGTCATAAATATAATAATATTGGTATTGAAATCGGATTAGTATACGTACCTTGTAGTATTTCGGCAGTGAGGATCCTTAGGATTCCGAGAGGATTCCGGTGGGATTCTTACATAAAATATTCTTTAAGGTTGACGGAATTCCAAGCTCTTGGCAGAGGTTCTCCTTCCATATTTACCAAACAGTATGCCCCCTTTCCCTTCTTCATAATCTATAAGGTAAGGACCCTCCCACTTGGGTGCTAACTTCCCATCAGCAGGATTGGTAGTATTCTGAAAAGCCTTCCTCAGGACCAAGTCACCTATTTGGAATCTTCTTAGCATGGTATTCTTGTTATAGGATTTTGCTATCTGCTGTTGATAAGATGCCATCCGAATTCTGGCCATATCTCTGAGCTCCTCAACCGTTTCGAGATCCTGAAGGAGATTCTGGCTGTTGGTTTCAGGATCCTGGCAGTTGACTCTGGCTGTTGGGAGTACCATCTCCGTAGGGATCATAGCTTCTGCTCCAAATACTAATGAGAATGGCGTTTGGTCAGTAGTATTTTTAGGTGTGGTTCTATCTAACAAAAGGACAAATGGCAGCTCCTCAGCCCATTTCCCTTTCTTGGAGCCCAGCTTCTTCTTGAGATTGTTGATGATGATCTTATTGCTGGATTCTGCCTGCCCATTAGCTTGGGGATGGACAGGTGTTGAAGTGATCATCTTGATGCCCCGGCTTTCACAAAAGCTTGTAGTTCTCTTGCCTATAAACTGGGAGCCATTGTCGCATATGATTTCTACCGGAATCCCAAATCTGGTGAGGATGTTCCTTTTGATAAAGGATATCACTTCTTTCTCTCTCACTTGAACATAGGCTTCTGCTTCAATCCACTTGGAGAAGTAATCCGTCATGGCAAGCATAAGATACTCCCCATCTTTAAGATACTTCCTGATCATGTAAGTCAAGGATTCCCGAGCATCTTTAGGATTCTCTACATCTGCAACTGCATTATTGTTGACAACCTGAGCTTCCTGTTGAGTTATCGCTGGCGTCAGGATATGAGTTATTGTAATCTTGATATCCTCAGGGATCCTGAGCGATGAAGCCAAGTTTTCCAAGGCATCGGCTTCTTCATTATCTTCTCTTGGTACCTGCGAAATGTTAAAATTTTCAAAAAATAGAGACAACTTTTTAACAATTTCAAGATACTTGATCAGATTCTCCCCTCTCACTGCATAAGATCATTAAATTGGTTAGTCAATAAAAGAGAATCAACAAACACTTGTATAGACAGGATTCCCATATCCCTGGCCAGCTGTAATCCAGCAATTAAAGCTTCATACTCAGCTTCATTGTTGGTATCCTGGAATTCACAGGATATGGAAAGAGGTATTATGTCCCCCTGTGGCGATTTTAGCAGGATTCCCAGCCCTGTTCCTCTGACATTTGAGGAGCCGTCAGTATAGAGGATCTAGTTTTCCTTGAGCTTCTTAAGCTGCTGGACTTCCTTTTCAACTTCTGGTTCAATGTCGCTGCTGAAATCAGCCACAAAGTCGGCCAAGGCTTAGGACTTAATTGCTGTCCTTGGCTCATATTTGATGTCGTAGGCACTAAGCTTGACTGCCCACTTGGCCATCCTACCTGACAATTTTGGCTTCCTGAGAACTGCCTTAATAGGATAGTTAGATTTCACATTTATAACATGAGTTTCGAAATAATGTCTAAGTTTAGTGGAAGCCATTATAAGAGCTATAATTAATTTTTCAAGGTGAGAATACCTGGATTCTGCGTCTAGCAGAAATAATGTCCTGATTTCTTCTTGTAAAGCACAAGATCCCTCCACCAGGATCCCTATCATTGTCTATTTTTTTTTTGTTACTTGTTTCTAGCAGGAACCACAAAAGTAAAATGTTTTACAACCACCATCAACTAAACATGAAAACATAAAAAAAATGGGCTCATACCATTGCATTATTTTCATCGCCCATTGCCTTCCCATCCTTCTCCAGCTTCTCACCTTCGTCAAGCTTCTTACCCTCGCCGAGCTCCAGCACATAAGCCCGAGTCACCACCACCAGGGATTCCGGAATCGTCTTCAAGGAGCAGCCATCGGTCCCATCTTTCCCAATTCCAGCCTCTTCACCATCACCTCCCCCCAACGATTCCAGAATAGTCTTCTAACCCGCAACATCCCAGCTAGACACCTTGAAGCCAGCCTCTTCAGCCTCACCCGCCATTGGATTTTACATTCCAGGACGCTCTAGGCAGTTGAGAGTTTGCCTACTTCAGCTTCCGTGAGTATTTTTAGCTTTAAATGCCAGGCGCTGCTCGGTGAGCTTATGCTCGTAGTACAGGGTCTTGCCCTTCAGCCAGCTTCCTCTCCATTTCCATGTCCTACTTCTTGATACCCTGCACAAAAGAATGAGAATCCTGATCAGTGGCTGCAATAGGTGTTAAATTGATATATGTATTTGTTTAGCTTTTTACCAGGTTCCACACTTCGAAAGGATCTAGACCTTCAAAGGTTTCTAGGTACACGGTGGCTTCAGTGGTCTTTCGCTTCTTGGAAGCCAAGACCTTAGGTCGGCTGATAGGTGGCTTAGAGGCGGTAGGCTGCTCCGTTTGCTCTTTCTTGACCTTGAGGAGGTTGTCAAGATCCTTCAGGGAGAATGAGGAGCTGGACTTGGAGGCTGCAATAAAATCAGATCATCTGAAAAATACGGTTTAGGATCCTACAAAAACTTACTAGACATCTCAGGAATATGGTCGGTTGAATAGCTTTGCTCGCTAACCACTACTTCAAGGATTAGGGCTCTTTTAGTGGCTGGAATCTGGTATAGTGCTTCAAGCTACTTGGGATCCGGGAGCGCCTTGATGAGATTATCAAACTTGGGTGATGAGATTCCAATCGTGATCATTATGGGAAACTCGGGGAATCAACTGAGAAGTAGAGGTGCAAGCCTTCAAGACGAATTAGCTGGAACCATGGGTTCTAACTTGGTAGGCTTAATAGATTTCAGGAATCCCAATCTCGAGGTTCAGGGTTTGATTCAGTTGGTCCAAGGAATACAGAATGCGCCAAACCATAGGCATGATTTGGGCATAGCTCAGCCGGGTGGTCTTAAAGAACTAAGGGACAAGCTCTAGGAAAGGAAATGTCATGCCAAGCAAGAAAGGGTAGTACATACAACATCCCCAAGTGGTGGAGGTGAAATCGGACTTGACTCTGGAATCGAAATGTTAAAAAATTATGCCCGGAGGAAAGATGCCAGAGTTCTTCAGGTCGTGGATGTCTCCGTGTTCGAATGTACAGGTTTCTTCCTCACCAGGGATGACATATCCTTGATCGTAGAAATCAGCGATCACCTGGGAGTTCAACGAAGAAGATGAATGCGTGTTTTTCTTGGGCATGGCCGAAAACTAGAAAATCGAAGGAGAAAGATGGTGAGAACTGACCTGGATTATCGGAGAAGCTCGAGAGGGTTTTTCGGGAGAAGATGAAGGTAAATGATTTTCGAATCCATTATTTAAAGGGAAGTAATGATGAGGGTCACATCCATCAGACGCTATAAAAAATGTCACATCCCAATTGTTAGGGGTCTATTTTCAGGATGCTCGCAGGAGGCTCAGATAGCTCAAGAATCCTATTGTCACGTATATCCTGATTTATTTATATTCGACTAACCCTTATAATTGCCACGTGTTTATTTGATTCAGCTACCGTTGAGTTGTCAATTACCTCTGAAATACTAGCTCCAGCTACTAAAGAATGTGGACCAAGTGGACGAGTGCAGCTCTAACGGTCAAGTTAGTTGGAGAATAGGATCCCGAGAATCCCGGAATTTTTGTTATTCATGTAATCATTATATAATCGAGGGCTCGATCGGTTTAGGAACACACAACTCACTAGCACTTTAGCTCTGATAGTATTGATTCATTGTAACACTTAGCCCGATCGATCAAACCTCCAAAACCATTGTAATTTTTAGTTTCTTATTAATAAAACTGTGAGGAAGCAGGCTCTTCATGCCGGCTCCCGAGGTTTTTTGCCAGGATTCCTAAAGGCAACTCGAAGGATTCTGGATTTTCCCTCGTTACATCATCGTGTCAGCATTCGTATTTTGATATCTCACTAATTTGATTATTAAGCACACTACCTCACATTTTAAGTTTGGAATACGAAATCACTTTGTTGATTTTTGACCAAAACAATAGCTATGGTAAGAAGTATTATTTTGCATAGATCGTGAAAAAACTATAATGATGGCTTGGACATTCCTCTGGTGGTTCATCTACTCGTAAGAATTGTTAGAGCATTTTCTTTGTGACGTGTGTGTATCACAGTTAATGTTGTTAATTAATACATTTAGTTTGATTAAATCCAGTCAAGGGTGAAAAGTGTCTTAGTATGATAGTTCAAGTGATGATTAGTTAATGTGTTTTAATATGCATCACACATTTTTGTGATACATATTAAAACTTCTGCTCATCTATGAAAACTACAAGATGCATTTGAAGAAGATGCCTAAAAACCAGAATTGTGATCACAGCGGACCAAGATGGTAAAGGAGCACCGTACCAATCATCTCTATATAAATGGGTGTGTTGTGGTTCGACACATTCAAGAACACAATTGAAAAGAACCGAACGTACCAACAAACCCATTTCTATTCTCTGAGATTCAATCTTTATAGGAGGAGTTTTTTATCGTGTTTCTTGATTACATACACATTGTTGAGTTCATATCATTGTAATCTTGATCAATTGAAGCTATACAACGAGTTTTATTTACTTGATTCTGTGTTCTTCGTATTCTTAGTTTTTGGTAAACTTTCGTTCCAATTTCGGTGTACAAATCACTAGATCGGGACGAATCTGTTTTACAAGAATGCAGGTGTTCTTGATAATAGGTAGCAATTCCGAGAGTAATGGGGACCACCGTAGATTCTGCACCACACAAACTGAGGCCATCCGTCATTGTAACCGAAATATTCCTCCAGATTGTTATCCATCCCTAAAATACTTCTCAAAGATAGATAGATGTTAAGAAGTGTAAAACCACGGAGGGATCTTACTACTGCTAGATTCAGTAAATCGAGAACGAACACGATGTAAATAAAGCTTTGCTTTATTGATTCACTAAGAGTTACAAGCTAGAGAGAGAAACACACTCAGTTTACACACACTTAAGAAGATAGAACTCTCAGAACTCTTGAACTCTCTCTATCACGAACTATTTATAATCACTTATATACTAACCGGCGTACCACCTTGCGGACCAGTTTGTACGCCCGTACCAACTGGTACGACGGACCATATGGTACGACAATCTTGGTATGTTGACTATATGACTCACAAAGATGCTCTAGTCTAGATACAATATACGAGACACATCGAAGCATAGGAATATGCTCTAACAAACTCCCCCTTAACGTGTAGTGTATCTATGTATCTAACTATCTAACTAAACTTCAGTCTTCAATCTTCAGCATCCCTGCATCTGATCTTCAATTTGAAATCTTGTCAGAAATACAGCTTGCATGGCTGGATCAATCTTGAACAATCTTTGAACTTCAAGATCCACTTGTGAAAGATATTACATACTCCCCCTTTCACCATGCTTGAGTCTTGTCACACATTAACCTGCAATTTTAGAAGACAGAAACGCGGCTTTCCTTTTTATTTTTTTAAATTAATTTAATCTTGGCGCAAAACTTCTCTTTGAGAATCCAAGATATAGTTTTGAAATTTTGATTTCGTATCGTGTATCGATCGATCGAAAACAAATAAGAAACAAATTTTTTTGGCATTTTGAAACTTTATATCAAAACACACCTAAATTTTTTTTTGGAATTTTCAGATATGAAACATAAATGCAATACAGAAATGAAATACTGAATCACACACTATTTTTGTCTTTTGCAAGAAAGATCACAACTTGGGATCATATTGGTCATGACATGCTGAACTACACTTCAATTTCAATTACTTCAGCACACAAGTCATGTCGATTGCTGGTATAATTTGTCTATCTTAAACTTAGGAACAATCATACTCATAATATTTGGATATGTTTTTGTATTGATTTATATTGCTTTGACCAGTGTACCCCACACTAGATATGTATTTTCTTATCACACTTTGTGATTTCATTTGTGATTTAATCACATAATGATTGTATTTATGGTACAGTCAATTGTGTTCCATGCAAAAAGAAATAAGAACGTTAAATCGTCTACCTTAAGGTCGATCTTTCGATACGTAGAAAAGGCCTCGGATTTAACAAAATAAGAAAATAAAACAAGTTAAAATTGTATAACCCAAGAACAATCAGGTCGGTACTTCCGTATACACAGAGAAAGTCTGATGAGTTATACGAAACACCAAATAAAATAAAGCAGAACATCAAACAAACAACAATCAGGTCGGTCTTGTGGACACGCAGAGAAACTTCGATCGTTTGAAAAAATAAAGAAAATCAAACAAGTTTAAATTTTTGCAAAATGAACACATGTATACAAAGTGACTTCTCATTTTTCTTTTCCACATATCTTTTCTTTAATATCTTGAGATATGCATCAAGATGTTGTCCACTTGGTCAAGCATTAGAATTTAATGAATATCACATTTGAATACTTTCTGATTTAATGCCGAGCCTACCAAGCACATCAAGCAATGATCTTATGGCTTTTTCATCTATTTTATCCATGGGTCAGACACGTAAGCCAATGTAGCATCATTTCCCAATTTTGTCGGATACAATTTCTCATTTTTCAATGTTTTTGTATTTTCTGTTTTTCAATGTTTTTGAATTTTTCTATTTTCTTCCCCTTAAAATGAAAACTCTATTTTTGGATTTTCATTTTAACAAAACACAAAGACACTATTTTTGCTTTTCAATTTTTCTCCCCCCTAAACTACAAACAAAATGAATTAAAGAAATAAAATTGACCAATCGATACTGATACCTTTCAGGTTTTGGCTTTCAGGAAAAACTTTCAATTTTTGTAAGATAAACATTAAATTTAAGTTAAGTAGGAGACTCCACTATCAGTAACTGCTTGAAGCTTTGAACTTCACAATCACCGATAGGTCTTCTTGAAGTAACCTACACACTAGATTTAAATGATTATTATTCAAATGAGCCAAAGCACACAGCTTCTGGTCGACCAGTGTCTTCCACAAAATCAGTTGCAGCTTTGGTGACCACTTTAGGTCACCACTGCATTTTTGCCTTCTCAGTTTTAACTGAATCATCATCATGTGATGAACCACCAATACTTGAATCAAATTTGAAAAATTGTTTTATTTAATATTTTGATTTGGTAGGTGTAGACTCAGTAAAAATCCTGCCTGATTCATCAATAAATGTGGCAGTTGTGTTTGAAAAAGATCTTTTTACAGATTCAGGACAATCCCGTGACATATGTCCCTTTTGGCGACATTGATAGCACAAACGATATGATCGGTGAGGTTTTGAGTTATCCTGAACTGAAGGGCATCTATCAATGAACTCAGAACCATCAGAAATATCAGCAAAAATTCGGAATCGGTTAGAGTGTACCCATTTCGATGTAGGACTTCGAAGTGTGGAATTTGATCTAGAAGATGAAGAAGCATTAACTTTTTCAGCATCCCGAGAAGAAGTTTCATATGAAGCCTTCTTCTGAATCTTACCTCCAAATCCCTTTTCCATTGTAGACATAAACACCTGAGCCAAATAATAGATTTGTTCCAAGCTTGTGTCTTTCTTTCTTTTGGAGCTTTCTTGGGTATATTCTTCTTATTCTGCTTCTCAGATTTCTGATTCTTGTATCCCAACCCAGAACGTTTGGAACCAGATTTGGACAATTCAGCTTGAGAACCAGAAACACCATCATTAGCCATTTGAGAAAATACAGCTTTGATGTCCTTCAACTTGTTGGCTTCAACCAACTTAGCAGCAGTTTGTGCTTCACTCAACAAACCCTCATTTTTCTCAATTACCTTATCAGCAGAAATGACTCCTTCATCAGAAATAAACCCACCAGAAACAAATTTAGAAGCAGATTTCTCAATCAAATTTTCCTCCTTTTTCACTTTCTTGTTTGAAACCATTGATGTCTTCTCAGATTTCTTAGAAACAAATTCAGAATAATCACCATTTTTTTTAGAAAATTTGACATCAGCTAGAGGATCAGTTTGAACCAATGGAGGTGGCAACTGATTGAAATCTTCACCACCAAAGACTCTTTTGAAATTCTCGTCGTTGCACAAATAACTTGTGAAAGAGTGTGAATTCTTCAAATTATTTAGTTGACGATTCAAATCCAGAATTTGAACATTTAAATCTGATATCTTTTTTCTGAGCTTCAGCCACAGCCTTTTCTGACTCAATTAGCTGTTCTGAAACTCTGTTAGACAAATACTTTTTTCTTCTCGCTTTATCATGGGCATCAAACTTTTCATGTGTAAATTTTTCCACCTTTCCTTGATAAATCTCTACATTTCTTCTCAACAATTTGTTTTCTTTTGTCAGATCGGTGACTTTATCTTGTAATTTTGACTAGAGAACTTTATAATCATTGTTTGAAACCATGAGTTCATCATAAACTTTTTGAAGTTGAAAATTGGTAAGAAGAAGTGATTCCACACTTGCTTTAGATTTCTTATACAAGGCATCTAAATCTCCAATAGCATCCTTTGCTTCAAACTCCCATTCTTCAACCTTTGTAACTAACTCAGCATTTTCATTTTGTAACTTCAAGATCTGTTCTTTATTGACACTAACCATCTCATCCAATCTTGCTTTTAGCTCTAAAACCTCTTCTAGCAACACCTTCTTTTCTTGTTCCACCATTGCATTAGCTTTGAAAATCTCATCAGAAAGTTCACACTTTCTCTTGTATCCTTCTATCTCTGCTTCTTTCTTCTCATGTTCAACAATCAACCCTTCCTTTTCAGAAATCAATTCTCGAATATTTCTTTCTTTGTATCACAAAATTCACATGTTGACTCATACCCACTAACTTCAGAATCACTTGTTTCAGATGCACTTGTTTGAGATTCAGACTCACTTGATTCATCTTGCATAGTAGCCATCAAACCATAATTTTCTGGAGAATGAACTAAAAATGCAGATTCATCTGGAAAATCCTTAGCCCAATCATATCCTTCCTCGGACACTAGTTCTTTTGCATCCTTAGTATGGTCATGGAACATTTGAAACATTTAAGCTTCGACTTATCCAGACCAAGTTTTCCTTCCTGAAAAATAGACGTCTGGCCATGTTTCTTCATTAATCTCTTTCCTCTCTTAACTACCATAGCAAACTGCCATTCCAGATCTAATTTATGCAGCTGGTCATCATCCATATGTTTTAGATCCTCCGGAACCAAACCAGAATTACCAGTTTGACTAAATATGGATCCAGACGAAGATAATATGAAAGCAGATAACAAAGCAACTATATCTTCGGTTGTTTGAGTAGAAGTAGATTTGCTTGATGACCTATCAGGAATAGTAAAACTGCAACCCGAAGAATAACCAGTATTCTCAGACTTTCCAGCAAGAAATGTTGTTAACGATGGATCACTGCTTGAAATAGAATGTGATTTTGTTTTAGCATGCATAGTAGAAGTGTTTTCTCCAAAATATACCTCGGGATTTTGAACAGATGGAGTTGCTGACTTTTTTCACAAGTAATACCATTTCCCGAGCTTGTAATTTGCTTATCAGTTGATTGAATGTTCAACTTGAATAGTTTGGATCATTAGACAACATCATCACAAAATTCTCCCACTTTTCGGGTAAAGCTTCCAGGAATTTCTCCTTTAATTCATCATTTTCTTTCTTAACACCTACGATGTCAAGTTCATTGATCAAATGTGAAAACCTTGCAATCAAATCAGAGATCTTCTCATTCTCACAAAGCCCGAAATTGTCAAACTCTTTCTTCAAAACTTTCTTACGAGTGTTTTTGTATTGATCATTACCCTCACATCTTTCCTTAATAGCATCCCATAATTGTTTCGAAGTTGGAAAATTCTTAAACTGATGCATCAAATCTTTGGGTAATGTCATCGTTAGAAAACTATATGTCTTCTTTTCTCTTGCAAATACCTTCTTTTCTTCACGCTCAAAATTACTTATTGATTTTGGTAAAGTATTAGCAATCAATGGATACTCATATTGTTTTTCAATCGGAATCCAACAATCAACATCTTGTGAGTATATGTAAGATTCAAATCTTTTCTTTCAGTTATGATAATCTTCCACTCGAAGTAATTTAGGAACTTTCTGAGTTGTTCCGATTTCATTATCATAGTTCATCATGGCTTGCATCGAGGTTTGCATAGCTGAAAGCGCTTGAAAATCACTCATCTTGAAGTTAAAAATCGAATGTCAAAAACTTCGAACTAAAAAACGGAGGTCTTTCAAGCGGATTTTGGGGGTCAAACCGGAGGGTACTGGACATTAGGCCAGTAAAAGTATATATCTCGTCGAGACGAACGTTTTGGTTGGTATTAGCTCCCATCACTCTTAACGGTTCTCAAGTTACGTCAGTTTTAGTGAAGGCCAGTTTTCTGCCGAAGTACCAAAATATCGATCTCCGTACTAGACCAAATTTAGCGTACCACTTTCTACACCCGTACCACACACGGACCAGAATTCTTAGGCGTACCACTTACGGACCAGATCAACTCAGCGTACCACAATTTGTAGCGTACCATACTGGTACGGCGTAACTGCCAGCGTACCAAAAAATAACCGTCGAGGACCACTAATGAAGATTGCCTTGCGTACCAAAGTTCAGCGTACCAGAAAGCTATGAAGATTGCCTGGCGTACCAGAACCTTCAACCTACGTACCAAGGTGTTCTTCAGGCATACCAGTGACGTACCAAACTGAGATCGATCAAATTTTTGAATTCTGAACTGTTTGAGCTGAAAATTGGACCAGTTAGGTGCGCAAACACACTAGGAACGCTCAGAAATCATTTTTGACCTTAAAAACACTAGAATTGAGAAAATTTGATGGAAAACAACTCAAACCCAAGCTTTCTCTCTCTAAAAACTCGAAAATGGACCAAATCACAGCAGTAGAGCAACCTGGATTGCTCTAATACCACTTGGATCAGTGAGGTGCGAAAACACTCTAGGAACACTCAGAAATCATCTTTGACCTCGGAATCACTCATAATTGAGAAAAATTGATGAAAAACGACTCAAACCGAAACTTTCTCTCTCTAAAACCACAGATGGATCTTACTACTGCTAGATTCAGTAAATCGAGAACGAACACGATGTAAATAAAGCTTTGCTTTATTTATTCACTAAGAGTTACAAGCTAGAGAGAGAAACTCACTCAGTTTACACACACTTAAGAAGATAGAACTCTCAGAACTCTCAGAACTCTTGAACTCTCTCTAACACGAACTATTTATAGTCACTTACATAATAACCAGCGTAACACCTTGCAGACCATTGGTACGCCCGTACCAACTGGTACGGTGGACCATATGGTAGGGCCATCTTGGTATGTTGACTATATGACTCACAAAGATGCTCTAGTCTAGATAAATACACGAGACACATCGAACCATAGGAATATGCTCTAATAAGAAGAAATTGAATATTTTAAGTTAAGAAAATAAAAAATCTAACTAAAAGAAAAAGACAAAAAAAAAAGTAAATGGGTAGGCTGCTACCTCGTACTTTTCTCAAAATCCTCTTATGTGTCCCCGACAACGGCGCTAATAAGCTTGGTGTGTGTGCGGTGTATATATAAATATAGTAATAATAGTTTCACCTTTTAGTGTTAAGCTTTTAAATTTATAAACACGATTAACTTGAACGACTACTATTTTACCACATACCACGAGCAAGTGGACCCACCGTGGAGCTGTATAGTAGTTGTAAGTTGAATCGGGATCATTCAAGGACACAATGGAAAATGAGGTCTTCGGGTACTCAGTCCACTGTTATCATTTAGGCAAATCTAACTTCTAATTTTAAGTTTATAAAATCTAGCTAAAGAAGAGAAAAAAATCTAAATGATATGGAGTTTTTAGTAATGTATATTGAAGTTAATATTACTTGGGAGAATGTATCAGTGGCTGATGATGGTAAAAAATGGTTGTTTATAAGCTTTCTTTAAGATTATTTACTAGTAGGCAACTAGACCGCCTCTCAGCCTCAAATCTAGTATCACTACTCTCCCGTTGATCGCCCTTTGTGGTAAGAACACCGGGGAACTGTCCTTCTAGTAAACAAACAAAATGGTTTTAATGCCATTTAGTTGTAGAGCATCTTGGTCCCACTAGCGTTACACTCGATACGCCGTCATGAACCAGCAGGGGAACAACCCTGCATAGCGGATTATTTTATAATTAAAATTATCTTTTTAAGGAACTAGGGCCCGTCTATATGTACCTCTCGGCTTCCGTGAGGTGACAAAATATTACCCTTCTTTCCCAACCAAACACTTCCAGCTCACACATGCATGATAGCCGAGTTTGCTTACATACACATAAGGATCCTGAACGTATCGTGTAGCATGGGACGTGAGTCACCCGAAGAATCATATATCGTCCCCTAACCGAGTGTCATAGGTCCGGTTGATGAGATTTTGACTCCTCAAATGGTATGCGACACGTAAAGCAAACTTGTTCAAAAAGGTTTATAATAAACTTTCAATAAAAAGTGATTTTATAAAGTCATTAACACACACCTTAAAGAGAGTTTATAAAGCCACTTACCAACCCACCAAAGGTTTTTTGCTTCCCAAGTAAGTATAAGAGTTTAGCCACGCATGTCATTAATGATTTGCTTAAGAGAAAGAGAAGAATTCATAGACAAACACTTGCATACTCTTGTAAGGAATCACACTCCCAAGATGAATGCTTATCGGCTTAATATTCAGTTATATCGGAGGATATAGAAGGCCCGAGATAAGTTATCTCGGAAGGAACAAACTATCCGGAGTAACTTACTTTACCTCTGGAGTATTATAATCTCAGAAGATTCTTATTGTGTCAGAAGTGGATAAGCACCCTAGATAACTCGGGTTACCTCGGTAAGGCGAGTTATCTAAGTCCACTTGTTTGTATCCACTTGTTCTGACGTACCTGGTGATCTTTTCAGACACTCAAGCAAATTCCCGCCATACCTGATGCCGTCAAGGGCTCTCATTGATTTCTTAATCACTATAATATATTTCTAGTTCATTGTATCTCAATTTAGCATTCTAGATTGATCGTAGATAAATCAAGGGCTCTCATTGATTTCTTAATCACTATATATAGTTTCTTGTACATTTTAACCAAACACAACAGATTAACACAATCTGAGTCAATTGTATTTTCCATGTTTATCAAGTAATCAATATAGTGCCGAGTATTATTCATACGTTGTGTATTTTACTTGCTTTACATTATAATTCCGTTTTGCGTTAAACTTAAGAGAGTAATTGGTTTAACTAGTTTCCGCCTGGTTAAACTAGAAGTAAAGTCTTGTATGTTAGTATCTGATTAAACCAGCCCTCGATCCTAGGCTCTTGTTTTTAAAAGATTTTCCGTTTGAAACAAGTTATTTACTTTATACTATGTTTTTAGCATAAACGGTGTTTTTCCTCATTTGGAAACATTTTAAACAAATGGCTGATTCTCGAAATGGCAGTTCCAGTAAACCACCTTCTCTTTATGCCCGATAATTTTGATATGTGGAAATTACGTATGATATGGTACCTTCATCATTCCGACTATATGATGTGGAAGTTTGTAATTTATGGTCCCACTATTCCAACAACGAAGTTTGCCACTGAACCAAAGGTTGACTTGATAAAACTTATTGAGAATTTCTTACGATGATCACAAATCCGTCGAGGGTGATCATAAAGCTTTGTGGGTATTACAAGCTGCACTTCCAAATTCTGTTCTTGTTGGTTTTAAAAACTGCAAAACTGCTTTTGATTTATGGAAAGCACTAAATGAAATGTATGAAGGTACAGATGAAGTAAAAGAAAATAAAAAGGATATACTGAAAAGATATGAAAACTTCTATTACAGGAGTGGTGAAAGCATGAATGCTCAATATCTTCGATTTGTACAATTACTGGATGATTTTCAGGAAATGATGTAAAATTAGAGAATGGCGATGTCATCAAAAAGTTTTTAAGGTCTCTACCTAATGTATCAGCTGTATATACAGTAGGCATCAAGTATAACAAAAATCTTAAAAATTTAAAGCTGAGTGAATTACATGTGATGTTGAGTTCCCATGAGATGGAGATCAAAGAGAAATCTGGTGTTTTAAGCAAATCATCTGTATTAACACTTCCCACCTCTACTGCACTAATTACTTCTCATGATGTGAGAAACCAATACAATAATCAGACATTTATGATCACTTATCCCACTTCGCCAAGAGGTAATGAACTTGTACCTCAATTCTATAACAACTTTGCTCATATTGCAGAAACCAACCATGGAGGTTTCCCCAGATTTGATCTTGAATGCATAAGTGCGGATGACCTGGAAGAAATGGACATCAACACATAACTAGAAATGGTCTCATTCAGAGCTCAATATTTCTACAAAAGAACTGGTAGAAAATACAATGGAGATAAAAGTGCTCAAATTGGACTTAACAAGAGTAAGGCAAAATGCTTTAACTGTCACCAATTAGGACACTTTGCCAGGAAATGCAAGCAACCAAGAGAAGAAGGAATAAACAAGGATGGAGGAAATTTCTCAAGACCTCAGAATGCTGATACCAAATCTCATAAAACACATGCATCATTATCTGAAGGTCCCACACCTCCTAAACCTGGCTCAAATGCTCAAAGTAATGCAACTGTTGTAGTTGCTAACCAGACTGAATGGGTTGATTGGGAGGACATAATGCAAGAATTTGTTCCCATCAATCATGCTTTCATGGCAAAAGAAGTCTCATCTTCTGCTCCTACCCCTTCAAACACTAAGGTAAATACTGAAACTCCATAAAAGGTTATTTCTTTACTTAGCAAACCAGAATGTGTTGAACAAATTGTAAATTATAGAAAACACAATTTGGCTCATATTGAAGAAATGGAAAGCCTAAAGGAGACAAAAGAATACTCTAGAAAGGGTGATATTGCCTACAACAACAAGATTGAGGAACTAATAAAAACCATTAGTTCTTTGAAACATGATAAAACCAGTCTTGTAACCCAAATTGATGACCTATTTCAAAATTAAAAGAAGCAAAGAAGGAATGTGATGATGTAAGAGCAGAGTTATGTATAACTGAACTCAATTTATCTAATGCAAAAGCTGATTCTGCCAAACTTTTGGCCAACAATGAAAAACATCTTAAGTTGTGGGCAGATCTGAATGCATAGGATAACAAAAATCAAAATGGGGGTGGGTATAACAAAGTTACATACCTAGATTCTTACACAGAATGTGTTGAGCCTGTAACAAATGATAAATCAAATGTTTAACTCACTCCAGACCCTTTTGTTAAAAATGTCAAAGAAAACAATATTTCAAATGAGTTTCCTATTTTGAACTTCAAAATAGAAGAAATATAATCAAAAGTTTCTACATCTGAAAAGGTGGTCCCATCAACTGTTAAGCCACAGTTAGGCAGCACATCTAAAAATGAAGTCAAAAGTCACTTGAAAATAACAACTGTTAAGAAAACTGAAAAAGTTGACTTAACAATTCCGAAGTCTAAAAAAGTTGATCTAACAATTCCAGACAAATTAAAATCACCTTCAGTCACCTTATAAAGAATACATTATGAGATTCCTGAAACCAAGAAAGTAAAGGAATGTAACATTTGTGGCAAAATTGGTCACATGACAGTTGAGTGCTATCATAATCCATTTTTTATACTAAGTCAAACTGTCAAAAGTCAAACAGAGAAAAAATTAAATGAATTTGATAGTCCAACTGAAAAAAGGTCAAACATTGTAAGAAGTTCAAATTCTTCAAGTCAAGTAAGTACTCAGGATCTAGACATTAGGATCCACTGGGAAGTAGAGACCAATTTTCATTAATGATTATGATCATGAGAAACAAGAATACATCAATCATGCTTTGATGGCAAAAGAAAATTAATCAAAGTCAATCGTCAAAAAAAATTAGAAGTGACAATGGCGTTGAGTTTAAAAACCATGTTTTAATCTCATTTTGTGAAGAAAAGGGAATTTCTAGGCAATTTAGTGCAACAAGAACTCCTGAGCAAAATGGTGTTGCTGAGAGGAGAAACATAACTCTTATTAAAGCTGCAAGATCAATGTTGGCCGAATCAAAATTACCTGTTACTTTTTGGGCTGAAGCAGTAAACACTGCATGCTATATTCAAAACAGAAATTTGATTGTGAAAAGGCTAAACAAGAGTATACAACTCTAGATCTAAAATTGTTGAAGTAACAATTAGTATCTTCTTTAATGAAAAATCAAAGAATAGGTTTAGATCTGAGCCCTCATGGTTATTTGATATTGAATCACTAACCAATGCTTTCTACTTAAACATTGAGAAGCTTTCTAGTGATGATATCAGGTAAACGTACCTTAGGTTACTACAGACTATGGAAGGTTTAAAGGTGTTGATCCTTCATTATTCTCATCAGTAAGCACAAAGCCCTTCAAACCAACAAAGCTCTTCAATTTGACTCCTGGAGAAATCATAAAGTTCAATCCTGATGGAACTCCCATTCCTCAAGATGTAATTCAAACACATGAATTTAATGATGAAACTCTTCTTCTCATGTATAAAGATGCATTGGAAGAACATGGAACTTCAAATTCATAAATTGATCAAGAAGCTGAAAATGATACTGCAGAGAATTTGGTCTCAACTCCCACTAATTGTAATAACTTAGGCTTTCATATTTTTGAAAAGCTTCAATGAGAAACTAAGTTCACCTATTCCAATAGTTGAAGCTCATTCAAATGAAAACATTTATGAACCTATTGAATCATAATTTCAAGAAATATTTTCTTCATCTAAGAAGTCAACATTAGAGCTAATGGGTGAACATACTCCTATCAACACACCCAAGCCTAATTTTAGTCATGATTTCCCAACATCTTACAATTCCAGGGTGATCAAGTCTCATCCCTTGGAAATATCATTGGAAAGGTTGAAGCACCCAAGACAACAAGAAGCAAAACTACAAATGCTAATTCATAAAAGCTCTATATGATGTATACTAAATTGATGTGAAAAGTGCTTTTCTTTATGGTTGTTGAATGAAGAAGTCTATGTATGTCAGCCACCTGGGTTTGAGGATCCACATCATCCAAACAGGTGTGCAAACTGATAAAAGCTCTATATGGTCTTAAGAAGGCTCCAAGAACCTGGTATGAGACTCTGTCTTGCTATCTGCTGGAACATGGATACAAAATATGAGCTATTGACCAGACTCTATTCATCAAAACTGTTGGTAAGGATCTTCTGATGGTCCAAATTTATGTGAATGACATTATTTTTGGATCAACAAATGAAGCTCTGTGTAAAAAGTTTGAGATCTTGATGCAATTCAAATCTGAAATGAGTTTGATGGGTGAACTTACTTTCTTCTTAGAACTTCAGGTAAAGCAATCAAAAGAGGGCATCTTTTTTAATCAATCAACGTATGTTCAAGATATGCACTACGTTAAAAAGTGGCTTTTTAGCCACGGTTTTTTCGAAAACACCTAGCCACGGTTTAAAAAACAAACGTGGCTAAAGGTAAAAAACACTAGTTTTAGCCACACATATTTTGTACCCGTGGCCAAATATATAGCCTTTGGACCCTTTTAGCAATATATTTTTGTGTTTATGTGACAACAACAATCAGGTGCAGTGGCTTTAGCCACTGTTTTACAAAAACATGTGGTACTTATTTGTCACACTTAAAAAAGAGTGGCGAAAATGCACCAAACGGCCACAGAATTTTTATGATTTTTATTCATGTGACCAAAAAGGAATGTATGGCCACACTTATATATTGTTGTGTGATGGAAGAGTATATTTTATTACTTAGTAAATTAATTAAAAAACATAACTATTAAGTATATATTATGTGTGGCTAAATGTGAGCAATTTCCACTGTTTTTACTTAGTTATGTGGCTAAAAACTAGTACATATGGCCATTGTTATTAGGTTGTGTGACTAAATAGTAGGTTGTGAGTGACAAAAATCTATTACCTATGACCACATATATTGATAGTGACTAAATAGTAGCCTCTTTTAATTAGTTATCTGTGGCGACGGCGTATATATATATGATTACTAGAGGTCAAATCTTTATCTACCACCTCGAGTTTCGAATAAAAATCATATAATTAATTAATTAATTGTCGATCATCACCATATGCGCCGTTATCTATCTCAACTCTCTATTTTTTGGTTTATCACCACTCTCTAAAAGTGTGGCATTTGTGTCCTCTGAATGTGGAAGATAGCTCATAATACGTAGTAAGTAATAATCTAAATGACTACAATTCAAATGTTTTAATGTGGAACTCGCGTCTCTGATTTGGTTATTTTTCTTGAAGTGGGGACATTTAGTTAATTAATTAATTATGTTTATGTTTAATTTTAGGTTTAATTATGTTTAATTACATATTGTTTGAATTAATTTTGAGTTTTAATATCAGTTTGAACAATTCCCCCCTTTTAATTAAAAATTTTCACCAAAAAATTTGAATTTCCCACCATTAGTTCAAATTTCACCTAAAATTTCAAACTAAATTCAATTATTATCGATTCATCAGGTACTTTTTCCCTCTCACTTTATCAGAAAAATTCTAGTTAAACGTCTCCATCGAATAACTAGGTCTTCTTTCTCATCCATATCATTCTCATCTTCCATGGAGCTTCAACAACGAATATGTTAGAATATAATGTAATTGTAACACAAAACAGTCAAGTATTAGAAGATGAAGAAAATATAAGATACATCCTTAAAAGAGAAAGGATATGAAAGTCTTTATGAATAACAGATTTCTGCATGACTTCTGTATTCATACAAAACTACTTCGGAATTTCCGAAGTAGTTATGTACAGACTAAAATCTACAGAAATCCTCATTTCTGTAGATAACTTCTAATGGGAAGCATGAACAGTCTTCAAAGAAGAATCCAGAAGGAGTTCTGGATTATCAGAAGATGAATACTACGTGAAGAACAGATTATATCTTTGTGTGAAGAACAAGCAAAAAAAAAAGTCAACTTGCCATTAATCAAGTAAGTAGTTGAAGACAGTTGACAAAGAGATAAATTGAACATGCTCAATTTATCTCTATATACTCTGACACACTCCAACATCAACTGTCCTCAACCACCTTATCCAAATACAACTTGCTACATCTGCCTATAAATAGCAAGCTGACTTCACCAAACAAAGCAAGATATCAAGTATACAACTCAATATCTTCTCAAAGCAATTGAAACATAACTCCCATAGAAAGTTATTTCTGTTGATACATAGTCATATTATAAACTCGTGTAAACCATTATTTACATTTGAGATATATAGTATAACCCTTTTTATGAATTGCTGTCTTCCAAATTTGATTTACTTTCCGCAACTCATTTATCTTGTTTAAATCAAATTGTGCCAATATTGTTAAAGAGACTTCAGGGACCCAACAATTGGTATCAGAGCAGATTGAATAATCAATATTCAAAAGATCCTGCTCTTTAAAATGCTCTCAAATCAGAACAATGGAAAATCTTTTGGCTCACTAGCGAACCTCCCTATGCTTGCTAAGGAGGAACATCCATAGTGGAAATCTAGAATTACCAACTCTCCAAAAGGAGTTGATGATTCCCTGATGGATTGCATAGCCAACAAATTCCATTATTATGAGACAAGACTTTAGGAAACCACAAAGCACAACAAGAAAACCATTAAACCCCTTATGTGTCTTATTACAGAAATCTCTCTACACAACAGTCAAAAGAATCAAAATAGATGTCAAGAGCATCACATACAACAAATCTGGTATTGTGACTCTGGATGCTCTACCCACATGACTGGGGAAATAAAACTGTTAAACAATTATATAAAGAAAAAAGGAAGATCTATAACCTTCGGTGATGGTATAAAATACAAAACCATTGGGTATGGAACCATTACTAATGGTGAAGTCACACTTGAAAATGTGTCACATGTCCAAGGTCTAAAATACAACTTATTAAGCTGTGGACAATTATGTGATAAAGGTTTCATACTTACTCTTTACTCCAACAAGTGTGAACTTGTTGGATTAAATGCAGTAAAATTTACTTAACATGAAAAGGAATAAATCAAAGTCTCTATTTTATAAACTTGAACAATCTTATTTCCAATGAGTCTCTCTGTCTCGTGTCAAAATCCTCTAACAAGGAATCTGAGCTTTGGCACAAAAGACTATCCCATCTAAACTTCATAACAATTGCTGAACTAGCAAGTAAAAATATGGTAAAAGGTCTCCCCACCACTCTTTCTAAATCTAAAGAAATATGTGAAGATTGTCAAATGGGAAAAATGAAGAAAACTTCTCACAAAAGCATTCAAGAAATATCTGGAAGTCAACCACTCGAGCTAATCCACATGGATCTCTGTGGACCTATAAGCACAGAAAGTCTTGGTGAAAAGAAATACATACTAGTTATGGTGGATGACTTCTCCAGATATACATGGGTCGAATTTTTGAAATAAAAAAGTGAAACAACAGACCTTATCATTAACTTTATAAGAAGAATACAAAATTTAATGCACTTAATAGTAAGAAGAATAAGGTCTGATAATGGAACCGAATTCAAAAACTCAAAACTAGACACATATCTGCTTAGAAAAGGCATATCTCATGAGTTCTCAGCTCCAATGACCCCACAACAAAATGGGTAGTAGAAAGGAGAAATAGAAATCTAGTAGAAGCTTCCAGATCCATGCATTCCTCAGCAAATCTCCCCATCTACTTCTGGACTGAAGCCATTGCAACAACTTGCTTCACTCAAGATAGATCTGTCATCAACAAAAGGATCAATCAAACTCCCTACCAAACAATCAATAAGAAAATTCCTAAGTTAAAATTTCTTCATGTCTTTGGATGTAGGTGCTACATACTAAATGATCAAGACTATCTTGGAAAATTTTACAGAAAAGCCGACAAATAAATCTTCATTGGATACTCACTCAAGTCAAAAGCATACAAAGTGTTCGTTTTGAAAACTCAAGTGGTAAGAGAAAGTATAAATGTGTCATTTAGTGAAAATAAAATGGCTATACATGTTAGCACCACATCTCCAAATATAAATGATTGCATCCCTGAAGCAACAATTTCAAAAGGAGAAGCGTCCCACCAATTTTGCAAAGAAAATTCTAATGATGAAAATAACCTTCCCTTATTTTCTCCTCTTTCAAAAACTACTGTCACAAACGATCATTACAAAGATAGCAAAGAAACCATGATTCAGAATGAAATTTCCCACTCAAAAGGTAAAAATAATGAGATCTCCGATAAAAAGGGTCCAACTATAGAAACATTACAGAACTCCACTTCGGAGCCCCTAAATAACTCTGTAACAAAGATCTTACCCTTGGCTGACTGTCCATCTGCTGAGGAGGAGTGTCAAAACATTGTCACAACCGACTTAATGCTTGGGAGTGAAGAGTTAGCCATTCTCCATCCAGCAACAAAATGGACAAAAGATCATCCCATAAATTTAATCATTGGTGATCAAAACAAAAATGTCCAGACCAGGAAAGCCTCAGCCAATCAATGTCTCTATGCTGAATTTCTCTGTATAATAGAGCCAAAATCTTATGAAGAAGCCATTCATGATCCACACTGGATCCTAGCCATGCAACAAGAACTAGGACAAATTGAAAGAAATAATGTGTGGAATTTAGCTCCAAGAGCTAACAACAAATCTGTTATAGGAACTAAATGGGTCTTTTGAAATAAAACAGACGAAGAAGGCACCATAATAAGAAACAAAGCTAAACTTGTTGCAAAAGGATGCTATCAACAAGAGGGATTAGACTACGATGAAACCTTTGCCCTAATTGCAAGACTTGAGGCTGTTAGGATATTTCTAGCTTTCGCAACCTTCAAAGGTTTCAAAGTCTATCAAATGGATGTTCATTGTGCCTTTTTAAATGGAAAAACTGATCAAGAAGTTTACATTGAACAACCACCAGGGTTTGAAAATGAAAATTTTCCAAATCACGTTTGCAAACTCAAAAGAGCTCTGTACGGTCTAAAACAAGCTGTTGATACATGGTTCCTGATCGTCATGTGAAGTATCGAATACAAGACGGATTACACAATATAGCTGAGGTCCGAACTCCCAGCGAACCTGGAGTTCGGACAGCTCCGATCGTGTGGCCGAACTTGAGGTTCGGCCAATCGTATTTCAGCTTGTATAAATAGATCATCTTGTATAGAATTGTTAAGCTTCTGAGTCATATCTTCTCTAAGTACTTTATGGTAATCTCTGTGGTTAATACAAGTCATTTGTATTTACTATCTGTGTTACTCGTTTACATTGATTTCATTACGACTAAGTAGAAGATCCACACACTCAAGCAATTTCAAGTGGTATCAGAGCATTTGGTTTGCTCTACTAGTCGGAAATCAGTGTTTCTCGGAGTTTTGAATTCAAATTCACGATTTTGCGAAAATGTCAATTATTTTTTATTTTGTTTGATTGTTTTGAGTGTGCTTTTTATTCAAAATTCATTCCAGAGTTTTTTCTATCAAGTTTGCTTGAATTCCTGTCGAAAATTCCAGTAAAAAACGTTAAAAATCGAGAAAATGACGTCGAGAGAAATCTGTCTCGTTTGAGGTTCGGACAAGTTAGGCATAACCGCTTCGAACTCGAGGTTCGGACAACGTTCGGTCATTATCGTGGTTCGGTGAGAGTTTGGTGAGGAATCGGTCGACATTCTGACAGAGTTCGGTGATTGTTCGAAGTAGTTTGGTTTTTATTCTTCCGAAGGTCAGGTTCGGAGAGAGTTCGGAGAGAGTTCGGCGTAGCCAAGTTCGGTCTAAGTTCGGAGATAGTTCAGAGAGGTTCGGACGAGGTTCGGAGTGAACAGTAACCAACTTTTCGAAAATGTCCGATTTTCAAGCGTTCGCAGCTATTCAAAACTCAGTTCAAGCTACGATGCAAACGATGATGAACTATGATAATGAAATCGGAACAAGTCAGAAAGTTCCTAAATTGCTAAAATTGGAAGATTATCATAGTTGGGTTAAACGGTTTGAAGCATTTGTCGATACAAATGACATTGATATGTGGTTATCTTTCACTGAGCAATATGTTTACCCTAAAGATGAAACTGGTGAACCTATTCTTCAAAGAAAAATATCATCTGAACAAAAGAAAGCTTCTCAAGCTGAGAAAAAGGAAGATGGTACTTTAACAATGGCATTGCCTAAAGAGTTACTTCATCAATTTGCTGGTAACTAGACATCAAAAAGTCTATGGGATGCGTTGGAAAAACGACGTGAAGGCAATGACCAATACAAGAAAAGTCGACAAAAGGTTTTGAAGAAAGAGTTTGATAGTTTTAAGCATTATCAAAATGAAACGATTCCCAATTTGATTGCAAGATTCGCTCATCTGATGAGTGACATGCGTTTGGTGAATCTTACTAAAGAAGAGGCTGATATGAAAGAAAATATCTTGGAAGCTTTGCCTGAAAAATGGGAGAATCATGTGATGATGATTACTCACGATAAGGATTTTTCAGGATTGTCTTTCAATGATTTGGTTCAAAGAATTCAGGCTCGAGATATGGTGGGAAGTCTAATATTCTTAGTTCTACTCTTCCTACAACATTTTTGGCAGGTAAATATGAAATTCCAAGTTATTCTTCTGCTGGTTGTACTGTGTCAATTCCAAGTTCTTCGACTCACAGTGCATTGTCTGTTCAAACTGTTTATGATTATAATGCGTTGATGTCTGCATTAGTATCTTCATATTTTGACGTTATCACTGGTGCTGTGAATAACGCTGAGTTAGCAAATGAAGATTACGATCAGATTGATTATGATCATTTGAAGGAAATGGATTTAAACTGGCAATATGCTATGTTGGTTCGTAGAACAAAGAAATTCTTTAATGAAACTGGTAAGAAGAGACTGAATCAGGAAGGGAAGATTGGATTGGACAAGTCTAAGGTGAAATGTTATAAGTGTTCAGTTTATGGTCACTTTGCTCGAGAATGTCCAAGTTCTGCGGATAGTAAATTGAAGACTGGTTAACATACACATTTAGTTTTTCATCCATCAAATGAAGCTGAAAAGGTTGAGAAGAAATCTGCTACTCTTGCTCATGAGTGGACTGGTACATTTGTGCATTTAAATGAATTTGCTTGCAATGCAGATTCAGCAGTTAAAAAGAATCATACTCCAATCTCAATTGCTTTAACTGTTCAACATGCTAATGATGACAGCTTTTTAACTGAGTCTGATTCTTCTTCAAGTGTATCTTTGGTTTAAGAATAATTACCTAAAGTTTCTACAAGTTCAAAGGTTGACGAGTTTGAATGTCTTAAATGTAAAAGATTTCTTCAGCAGGTTGGAGGTTTTGAACAAAGATGTCAACTATCAACTGAAGAAATTGTGGTGCTCAAGAAAGAGGTGGAAGATTTTCAAAAGAAGTATTATGAATTAGTTCATGTTCATGATGATGTTTTGAAAGAAAAGGCTCAATTGGCTGAAGAGTGTGCGAAGGCTAAAGCTGAAGCTTTAGATGCAGCTCAAGGCTTTGAAAATTTGTTTGAGAAGAGTTATCCGGTTCAGCAAAAATATGAAGAGGCTACTGCTCTTATTGCAAAAACTGCTGTTACCGTTGAGAAGCTTCAAAATAAGATCTTTATGCTTCAAGATGAAAATGTTCTTTATAGAGACAAGAATGAAGTGTTAAGAAAAGATGTTGAGATTTACAAGCAAAATCGAGAAAATGTGCCTGAAGAATTATATGTTGAATGTGAGATCCGGAAGTTACAAACTTATGAGTATGATGATCTCAATGAAAAATTCATCAAGTCACAACAAGAGGTGTTTGAGGGACAACAGAAGATTAATAATTTGAAATTGGAGATTTTGGAGTTAAAAAGACAAGTGAAGAATTGCAATTTGTCACCGATATTGCTAAATTTCTTATACAAGCAGGATCATAGTTCGGAGAGTTCTAAGAAGGATGATATTCACTTGGTTCCTCAACCAGTGGATTTAATTGAAGTTACTTCTGTTCCGCTTGATTCTAAAGCTCAAGGGTATGATTATTCAAAGTTTGCTACTCCACCCAAGAAGAACATGTCCAAGTCTAAAATGAAGGAGAAATCTTTGGGTGAAGCTCCAAAATTTATTTCAAAGTCTATGCTTCTGGAAAATGAAATGGTTTTTGATAAGGTTGCTTCAAGTTCTTCATCCGCAACCGAAGAAGAAAAAGTGTTGATTGAGAAGAACAAGCTGAAAGATATCAAAGATAAATTTACTAGTGACGCTAAGTCAAGAGTTGCTTCGGGTTCTTCGTCCAATTTTTCAAAGAATCAAGGCTCTAAACACAAAGGTTTAGGTTACAAAGTGATGGAAGAACCGGCTCAAGCTAAGGCATCAGTGAAGGATGAGAAGGCGTCTAAGGCAAAAGTTGCAAAGCAATCACCATCTCAGAACGAATTTTCTTATTATTCTGGAAGTTCTTCATCTTCAAGGAGTCCATCTCCTAGGTATGATTCTTCTGATGGTTTCTTTGATAACTTTCATTCTGAACATTCATCTGATTCTCAAAAATCAAAACAATTTTCGAACAATTTTAGAGAAAGACTTTGTTATGTATGTCGTCAACCGGGACATCTTGCTGTTGATTGTCCAACGACTGCATATATCCACAACACTGCCAAATATGTGGATAACAAAGGTCAAATTTTTGATGAACCATGGTCCCCAAAGATTAAATCAACTCGTAAATCGTCTTGGTCTAAATCGAGTACGTCGGTTGAATCTGATTCAGGTTCCGATCAAAAATTAAAACTTTTACTAATTTGGAAACCAAAAGTTGTTTCCAAGGCCAACAATGACTTTGTGGAAGACACCGGGCGACCCGACGCTGTTGATTCAGGTCGATCCCAAAGCGACTAATGTTTTATTTGGTGTCAAGCAGGTGTTTCAGGAAGACCTTTCGGTGATTGGAAAATTGCTGATTGTGAAATATCTGCTCTAATTAAATTGAATTTCAAAATCGATTTTGTTTTCAAACTGCTAAACTGCGAGTATTTGTGTTGGTTGATCAATTTTTCTTGGTTTTTCACTCCGTCTCATTCTGAGGGGGAGTTTGTTTTTGCAAAAATACAAAAATAGTGTGTTGTTTTTCAAATAAGTAAAAATGAATATCTATAAATAGAGTTGTCATTTTTAGGTGGGGTGGGGGGGGGGGGACTTTCAAAAAAGACAAAAACATTGAAAAATGAGAAATTGTATCCGACATGATTGGGAAATGATGGTACATTGACTGACAGTGTCTAACTCATGGATAAAGTAGATGAAAAAGCCATAAGACCATTTGATTGATGTGTTAGGTAGGCTCGGCAAATCAGAAAGTATACAAATGTTGTATACACTAAATCTGATGCTGACCTAGTGGACAACATCTTGATGCATATCTCATGATATATCAAGGAAAAGATATGTGAAAAGTAAAATGAAACGTCACTGTGTATACATGTGTTCATTTTGCAAAGATTTAAACTTGTTTGATCTTTTTATTTTGTCAAATGATCGGACTTTCTCTGCGTGTCGAAAGACCGACCTGGTCGTTGTTCGTTTGACGTTCTGCTTTATTTTCTTTGGTGTTTCGTATAACTCATCAGACTTTCTCCGCGTGTACGGGAGTACCGACCTGATTGTTGTTGAGTTATAAAATTTTAACTTGTTTTATTTTCTTATTTTGTTAAATCCGAGGCCTTATCTGCGTATCGAAAGATCAACCTTAAGGTAGACGATTTAACATTTTATTTCTTTTTGCATGGAACACATTTGACTATATCATGGTTACAATCATTATGTGATTAAAGTCACAATTGAAATCACAAAAAGTGATAAGCAAAGCATATCTGAGTATGTCTGATAGTGTGGGGTACACTGGTCAATGCAAACTTAATCAATACCTTAACATATCCAAATGTTATGAGTATGATTCTGCCAGAGTTTAAAGTTGGACAAATTAGATCTGCAATCGGCATGGCTTATGGGCTTCAATAATTGAAATTGAAATGTAGTTCAGCATGTTATGTTCAATATGATCCCAAGTTGTGATCTTTCTCACAAAAGACAAAAATATAGTGTCTGATTCTGTATTGCATTTATTTTTCTTATCAGAAAATACCAAAAAGATTTTAGGTGTGTTTTGATATAAAATTTCTAAAAGCCAAAAAGATTGTGTTTCTTATTTGTTTTCGATTGATCAACATGAAATACAAAATCAATTTCCAAAATCAAAATATCTTGGAGTCTCGAAGAGACATTTTGCACCAAGATTATTTATGTTGGCAGGTTTCTAAGTGGGAAGAGAACATCACAACTTCAAGTCTTCTGAAGATTGTTGATAAAAAGATTATACACGATGCAATATCAAGTATTTAAGATTGAACTCATCATCAAGATCGAAGAAGAATTTGATTAAAGATACAAGATACAAATTTAATAGAGGAGATGATACTGCACATGCCGAGGGGGAGTTTGTTGATACATGGTTCCTGATCGTCATGTGAAGTATTGAATACAAGACGGATTACACAATATAGCTGAGGTCCGAACTCCCAGCGAACTTGGAGTTCGAACAGCTCCGATCGTGTGGCTGAACTTGAGGTTCGGCCAATCGTATTTCAGCTTGTATAAATAGATCATCTTGTATAGAATTGTTAAGCTTATGAGTCATATCTTCTCTGTGTACTTTGTGGTCATCTCTGTGGTTAATACAAGTCATTTGTATTTACTCTCTGTGTTTTACTCGTTTACATTGATTTCATTACGACTATGTAGAAGATCCACACGCTTAAGCAATTTCATGGCACCTAGAGCTTGGTATGACACCTTCTCTGAATTCCTTTTATCGGCTAACTTTAAAAAGTGATCCATTGACACCACACTATTTTTTTAAAGAAAGAAAAGGACATCTATTGATTGTACATATCTATGTAGACGTTGTCATCTTTGGATCCACGTGTCCATCATTTTTTAAAGAATTTCAGGAACTAATGACAACAAACTTTGAAATGAGCATGATGGGAGAACTAAACTATTTCTTGGGAATCCAAATTAAACAAACTCTAGAGGGAACCTTTATAAATCAAGCAAAATACATTAAAATCTCCTCATTAAGTATTCTCTTTCAAACTGATCCCCATTTAAAACACCAATGGCCACAAATGTGAAAATTGATGCCGACAAAGACGGTAAAAATGTGGATGAGCACACATACAGAGGAATGATAGGCTCACTTTTGTATCACACAGCAAGTAGGCCTGACATCATGTTCTCCACATGCTTCATTGTCAGATATCAATGTAAACCCAAGGAGTCACATCCTATTAGCTGTCAAAAGAGTTTTTCTCTCTAACAACCTACTCAGACGCTGATCATGCAGGTTGTAGACTAGACAGAAAAAGCACATCAGGAAGTTGTCAGATGCTAGGAGGTAAGTTGGTATGCTAGACATAAAAAAAACAAAACTGTGTATCAACTTCAACCGCTGAAGCTGAATATGTTACTGCTGCCATCTACTGCTCTCGAGTAATATGGATGCAGACCCAACTCAAAGACTATGAGATAAATCTCACCAAGATACCAATTTTCTGTGATTTAAAAAGTGCTATTGCCATCACATCCAATCCTGTTCATTACTCAAGGAAAAAGCATATCGACATCAGGTATCACTTTATCAAAGATCATGTTGAAAAAGGACACATTGAAATGTACTTTGTACCAACTAAACTCCAGCTTGCAGATATCTTTATTTTATAAACTTCAATGATGACCTATAAAAAAAAGGGGGGAGTCAGTTCAATAACTACTTGTCATTTTCTTTCTACTCTTAAATAACTTCTCTGAAAAGTTGACTTCTAAAACAAAAAGGCTCAAATTTCCATAACCAAAAACATCAATGATGACCTACAAAAATAGGCTGTCAAATCCATCTGCTATCTTCCCTATTCATCTCATCATCGCAACTTGTCTTTAAAAGAAGCAAAAAATGAAACCTCCAAGCAAATAAAAAAATTCAACCATGTCTTTCAAAGAACTCTCTCCATAACTACCTGAAAACACAACTTTCCCTGTCCCTCACCTTCACAACCTCATACTTTACACACCCTGTGGAAATAGATTTTGGTCCTATCAACCAATGATGAAATTTCTCAAAAATTACCCCATTGGGTATGCACTAACTCTGGATATTCCAATCAACTACTCCCTACTTCAAGAGATCTGGAGGAATGTTGTTCTCATTGTCAAGGATGGAGAAAATGCCTTAATAAGAAAATCTGTCTGTGGAGTTGTAGAAACGAGAAACGATCTTACTACTGCATGCTTTGATCAAACGTAATGAACACGGATGTAAATAAGAGAAATCGTATTGAATCACTTGAGATTATAATGAAGACTCTCTGGTTTCTCTCTCTAGAACACACACACAGAAAGTGTAGAATGATAGAAGTGTTCAACTAGTTCCTTGCACATTCTAACACACAGGCTATTTATAGTTAGTGACATAGCACCCAGCGTACCAACTGGTATGCCGGACCATATGATCTGACGGACCATATGGTACGCCACCAACCAAATAGACACTACAACTCACTCTACGACATGCTCACATAGATACAATACACGAGACACTCATAGCATAGGAATATGCTCTAACAAACTCCCCCTTAACGTGTAGTGTATCTATTCTCTAACTAAACTACAGTCTTCAATCTTCAACATGGCTGCATCCGATCTTTGACTTGAAATCTTGTCAGAAATAGAGCTTGCATGGCTGGATCGCACTTTAATTATCTTTGCACTTCAAGATCCACTTGTGAAAGATACTTCATACTCTCCCTCTCACCATGCTTGAGTCTTGACACACAAACCTGCAATTTCAGAAGACAGAAACGCGGTTTCCTTTTCTTTTGAAAATTAATTTAATCTTGGTGCAAAACTTCTCCTCGAGAATCCAAGATAGATTTTCAAATTTCGATTTCGTATCACATGTCGATCGGTAGAAAACAAATAAGAAATAAAATCTTTTTGGCTTTTTGAAACTATATATCAAAACACACCGAAAATCTTTTTGAACTTTTCAGATATGAAACATAAATGCAATACTGAATCAGACACTATTTTTGTCTTTTGCAAGAAAGATCACAACTTGGGATCATATTGGTCATATCATGCTGAACTACACTTCAGTTTTAATTACTTCAGCACACAAGTCATGTCAATTACTGGTATAATTTGTCCATCTTAAACTCAGGCACAATCATACTCATAACATCTGGATATGTTATTGATTGATTTAGTTTGCTCGTCTACCTTAAGGTCTGAAGCTTTCGATAGCACAGATAAGGCCTCGGATTTAACAAAATAAAAAAATAAAAATAGTTGAAATTGTATAACTCAACAACAATCAGGTCGGTACTCCCGTACACGCAGAGAAAGTCCGATGAGTTATACGAAACACCAAAGAAAATAAAGCAGAACGTCAAACGAACAACAATCAGGTCGGTCTTTCGACACGCAAAGAAAGTCCGATCGTTTGACAAAATAAAGAAAATCAAACAAGTTTAAATCTTTGCAAAAAGAACACATGTATACACAGCGACTTCTCATTTTCTTTTTCACATATCTTTTTCTCGATATATCATGAGATACGCATCAAGATGTTGTCCACTTGGTCAAGCATTAGTATTTAATGTGTTTATCACATCTGTATACTTTCTGATTTAATGCCGAGCCTACCAAGCACATCGAATCAATAATCTTATGGCTTTTTCATCTATTTTATCCATGAGCCAGACATGTAAGCCAATGTACCATCATTTCCCAATCATGTTGGATACAATTTCTCATTTTTCAATGTTTTTGTATTTTTCTGTTTTTGTATTTTTCTGTTTTTCTCCCCCTTAAAATGAAAACTCTATTTTTGGTTTTTCATTTTAACACAACCAAAAAAACACAAAGACGCTATTTTTGGTAATTCAATTGTCTCCCCTAAACTACATACGAAATGCATTAAAGAAAGAAAATTGACCTTTCGACATGGATACCTTTCAGGTTTAGCTTTCAGAAAAATTTCAGTTTTGAAATTTGATATCACATGTAATTTAAGTTAAATCAGCAGAATACTCCTCCATCAGCAACTTTTCAATCACCAATAGGTCTTCTAGAGGTACCTGCACACTGGTCAAACATATCAGTTTATAAATGACCCGAAGCGAATTGCTTCTGTTCGACCAGTATCTTGATTTCCTTTTGAAACCACTTTAGGTTTCCAATGTTGTTGGTGTGGTAAATCAGTATCTGATGAACCAGTCACAGTTGATTGTGACGAACAACCTACATATGGAACATTTTGAAAACGAGGAATAAATCTTCCTTGAGTTTTGAAAAATATAGGTTGTGGAAAGTCATCAAACACTCTGCCATATTCATCAATGAATCGCGGTTTGGCAGGTTTACCAACATAGGGAACCTTTTCTCTTCTTGAACTAGAAGCAGCAGTAACATGACAATCGTGTGCCATATGCCCTTTTTGGCGGCAATTGTAACACAAACGATTGTTTATGTTTCTTTTCTTTGGAACCTGCATAGCTTCACAAACATATTCATCTCCAAAATAATCATAAAAATTATCATATACCTGAAATCGATGATCATGAACCCATTTGGATGTCGGGCTCTTTGGAGTAGAATTGGATCCTCCAGAAGAATATTTAGCACCTTGTTGCTTCTTGGTCTTTGAATCAACATTCTTCACAAAAACTTCAGCAACTTTCCGAGCATCTACGCAATGTAGCGGGAATTCTTTATCAGAAAATATTTGTTCCGAACCCTTGAGTTTGTAGAACCTCTCGGGTTGAACTTTGTCAGCTTTAAAAACTTCTTTCTTTACTTGCTTCAGATTAACTTTCTTCAAATTCTGTTGCTGTTGAACCTTTGAAACATTCACATTAACCTGTTTCTTTTGAAATCCCAAACCTGTATATTTTCCGAAAACCTTCTCTTCTGAATCAGATGATTTATGCCCGTTCTTTGCAAGACGAGAAAATCCAGCTTTAACTTTCTTGAGATCTTTTAGAGCATTGATAGTCGTTTCATCAATGTCAGCTTTTCAAGACGAAGACCCAGACACAACCTTTTGAGCTTCAGAAACTTCAGTAGTTTTGCCTTTTTCCTTTTGCTTTTCTTCAACAAATTTGGAACCAACAAACTCAGAATAATCACCAATCTCAGCCTTGTCTTTCAAATCATGAACACCTTCTTTGAGACTTCCTGGTGGCGAGACTGTCTTGTTAAACATCTTCTCAAAATTTTCATCTTTGGCCAGAAAACTTGTAAAAGATTGTGAGTTAGTAACATTGTTCAAAAGACGTTTTGAATCAATGACTTCAATCTTTAATTCAGAAATTCTTTGATGAGCTTCAGCCAACTCTTTTTCTGTTGCAATGAGCTTCTTTGCCACTTTGTTAGTTTCATACTTTTGCAATCTTAACTCATCTAATCCGGCCACCAATTCCTTCTCGAGTTTATCTTCATTTCTTTTCTGAATATCCAAATTTGCATTTTGCAACTTGTTCACTCTAACCAACTGCCTCTTCTCATCAAGTAACTTTTCCATATCAGTCTGATAAGATTGAATCTTAGTAGCTTGATCACCAGAAAGTTGAGTAAGAGTATCAAGTCTGGACTTTGATTTATCAAAAAGATTTTGAAAATCTTTTGCAGTATCCTCAGCTTCATCTTCCCATTTCTTCACTTCTTGAACTAATTCATCCTTTTCTGTAGATAATTTTGTAAATTTCTTTTCAAATTCCTGCTCAACACTTTGAAACTGCAACTCTTTTTTAATTAACTCTGTCTGAAAAACTGAAAACTTTTCTTTTTGAGATTCTAACTCTTGGATCATACCTTCCAACTTTTCTCTATCAGCAACCAAATCTTCTTTTTCCTTAACTAAACCTTGAATCATTTTATCTTTTTGAGAACAAAACTCACAGACAGATTCATAACCACTATTTCCATAACTACTAACATCTGAATCAGAATCTGTTATCTCTTCTTCGTCATCACTGTGAACAATCTGAGCAACAAAACAAGACTCATCAGGAAAATCAGCAGCCCAATCATAACCTTCATTCGATGTTTGTTCTTTTGATGCAGAAGAAATAGCAGTCAAAGCAATTTGAGGTGAAGCAGTTTTATCAGCTGTCTGAACCACCTTTTCTTTTGCGGGACACTCACGAGCAAAATGACCATATTTGGAACATTTGAAACATTTGATCTATGACTTATTTAAACCAAGTTTGTCTCCTTGAAAAATAGATGTCGTTCCATGTTTCTTAATAAACCTTCTACCTCTTTCAGTTAGCATAGCAAACTGCCACTCCAAATCTAATTTGTTCAACTGATCTTCATCCATATGATCTAAATCCTCTCTATATAGACAAGATTTACCAATTTGACTAAATATATCACCAGAAGAAGATGATATGAATCCAGATAACAACGCAACTAAATCTTCAGCTGACTTTCCATTAATCGAACTAGCAGATGATCTATCAGGAGTAGTGAAACTGCACCCCCTTGATGAACTTTCATACTTTCCTGATCCATGATCAGCAACAAATGCTGTTTGAGGTGGTTTGATGTATCATAACCAGATGATTTAGACTTTGCATTGATACTTGCAGAATTTTGTCCATGATATAACTCAGGATTTTGTAATTGAGCAGTGGACTTGTTAGAATTCATCATTTCCATTTCTCGAGCATGAAGCTTTCCAGTCAAATCATGAAATGATAATGTGGAATAGTCTTTGTCATGAGTAAGCAACAACACATAATTTTCCCATTTCTCTGGTAATGCTTCCATCAATTTCTCTTTCAATTCTTCCTCGGTCTTTTCAATCTTGACTACTTTCATCTCACTAATTAGATGTAAAAATCTTGAAACAAGAGCAGAAATATTTTCTTTGTCGTGTTGTTGAAAATTTTCAAATTCTTTGTTCAACACTTTCCTTCGACTCTTCTTATACTGATCATTGCCTTCACATCGAGCAGATAAAGCATCCCATAACTATTTAGCCTTCTTGCAAGTACTGAATTGATGTAACAACTCAGTAGGTAAAGCCATGGTAAGATAACCATAAACTTTTTGTTCAAGTTCATAACTTCTTCGTTCATCCTTATCAAAATCTTGAATCTCTTTATATTCTCCATTGTCAGTTGGACGCACATACAGCGTTCGAATCGGAATCCACAAATCAATATCATTTGTGCTGATGTATGCAGAAAAACGTTGCTTCCAATTTTGATAATCTTCCAATTTTAACAACTTGGGAACTTTCTGACTTGTTCCTATTTCATTATCAAAATTGAGCATAGCTTGTACCGTGCTTTGCATAGCCGCAAATGCATGAAAATCGGACATTTTTCACCGAAAATGATACTTCAAAAACTTCGAACTCAAAAATGAAGGTCTTCCAAGCGGATTTTGGGGGTCAAAACTGGACGGTACTGGCCGTAGGCGGGTACAAGTCCTAGATCTCGGAAAGACGAACGTTTTGGCTGGTATTGGGTTCCGTAACTCCAAACGGTTTGCAAGTTACGTCAGTTTTAGTGAAGGTCACTATTCTGCCAGCGTACCAAAACAAATCAACGGACCAGTTCCGGACCAAAACAATCAGGCGGATCAAATTTGTACTAGCGGACCAGATTCCGGATCAGATGAACTAGCGGACCAGAAATCTTCAGCGGATCAAATTTGGTACGGCGGACCAGATATCTTCAGCGGATCAAATTTGGTACGGCGGACCAGATATCTTCAGCGGATCAAATTTGGTACGGCGGACCAAATAAACCAGCGGACCAGATGTGATACGCCAAAACCACCACGGACCAGTTCGTTGAATATTTCCTAGCGGACTAGGCGGCGGACCAGTCTGTTCGTTGGGCGGACCAGTCACAGAAAACGCAAAAATCGACTGATTTTCACAAATTTTGACAATTGAAGCTGAAAACTAGATCAATATGATGCGAAAACACTCCAGGAGCATACAGAAATCATTTTTATCCTTGGAATCACTCAGAATTGGAAGAAATTGAAGAAAAACTTACCAAACCCAAGCTTTCTCTCTCTAAAACCCCGAAAATTGATCAAAAACACAGCAGTAGAGCAACCAAAAGCTCGGATACCACTTATAGAAACGAGAAACGATCTTACTACTGCATGCTTTGATCAAACGTAATGAACACGGATGTAAATAAGAGAAATCGTATTGAATCACTTGAGATTACAATGAAGACTCTCTGGTTTCTCTCTCTAGAACACACACACAGAAAGTGTAGAATGATAGAAGTGTTCAACTAGTTCCTTGCACATTCTAACACACAGGCTATTTATAGTTAGTGACATAGCACCCAGCGTACCAACTGGTACGCCGGACCATTTGATCCGCCGGACCATATGGTACGCCACCAACCAAATAGACACTACAACTCACTCTACGACATGCTCACATAGATACAATACACGAGACACTCATAGCATAGGAATATGCTCTAACAGGAGTAATGCTTGTCTTTAATCAACATCTGATCAGAAAAGCACTTCAAATCAAAGACACTCCATCTGCTCCAAGTCATTTTGACCAAGACACTGTAATGAAAACTCTTCTTGAAATGGGATACAAAGGAAGTCTATATGAGGGAAAAGCTGACAGAGTTCACCTCCCACATCTATGGCAATATTTCTTCTCTCAAATTCAAATTTGTTTCTCATCAAAATACTCTGATCATCATCTCTCTGATGAGGACACTCAATGTGTCATGCATGCTTTCATTCAAGGTCACAACATGAATTTTTCTCTGTACCTCATGAGACACATGCAAAGAAACCTCAACAGACCTTTAAATGAAAGATTCATTCTCTATCCGAGATTTTCAACAAAATTAATCCTTCTAGCATTAAGCTGGGAAACAATACCAAGAGGAACCAAAACCAGCAAGGTAGTATCTCAAAAGGGGTTATCTCCTGGTGGATTATCAATCTCTGGACTTCCAGATTCCAATGGATATTTTCTCCCATCCACAGGAAGGCAAACCTCCTTGCATCTTCATATCTCCCTTCAAATGGAAGCAATATTTAAAGCCTTTAAAACTCCTGCTCACAATAGAGACCAGAATATATGCACGTGTACAGACATTTGTACCTGTCTCAAACTTTTTGTATAGATTTCTTGATTAAATAAATTCTTCTTCCCTTGATCAAAAATTGTACAGAATGTCTCCTCAAAAGTCAAAAAGGAGGGGGTTTATTCAAAATATCTGAATAAATTCTTATTTGTTTCTCTCCGATAAATGTGATAATTAATTCGCTAATTATTCACATAAAAGCCAACAGTAATTTTTCTTACCGTTCAGAATAATAGCGTCTGTTCGAATTAATTATAGCCGTTATAAGAAAACCTTGAAAAACGTGACGCCATCAGGAGATACCTATAAATGAACATCAACTCTCTCATCTAAATCCCACTGTTCATTTTACAAACCTGAGAAATCACAAGAAATCAAAATGGCATCCTCATCTGCAACCCCTGCGATGAACACCCGGTCCAAAGGAAAACTTCCCAAGAACACCTCTGCTCAAACCCTAAACCTAGATTCCTCATCTTCCGACTCACCACCTATATGGAATTTTACCATAGATACCCTCAACCAACCTTGTAATCTAAACCCTTTTGCATACTCGTTAAATCTCCAACTGATCATAGAAACCCTAAGAAATTCCTCTCAACTTGCCACAGCCCTAACTATCAACGAACCATGCCCAAAATCAGCCATTCTAAATTTCTAGGCAACCGTCAAGATGACAGATGAAGACATGAAAGGAAAAGTGAACTCTGATGATAACATCACACTTCAACTATTTGATCTGAGAAAAATCTTTCCATTACCAAACAACTTCTCACCTATCTCTCCTAACCCAGAAGATCCAGCCCTAATAGATCTGATCATTGAAATCACCGGAGGCAAATTTGAAGAAAATAATCACATCTCAAACCTCAGAGTAAGTCAGCTAAAAAGCCTGGAGATTTACTACTGACTTACTCAACCGTACCATGACATCCAAGAAAGGAACCATGGATCGAATCAACAAAAATGTTCTCTCCATTCTTTCCAGTCTATGCTTCAATGAAGAAATTGACATAGCCTCACTAATCTGGAAAGATATGGAAAAGAAAGTCAAGGAGAAGTCAAAAGGGAAGAAGTCAGAATTTGTACCCTACGTAAGATTCCTAGCACAAATGATCAAGGATAAAGTAACAACAAAGGAAAATGAAGAGATGCATACAACTGAAATGTACCACATCAGAGGCATCTACAAACCAGGTACGCATATAAATTTCTGCAATTTTCCATGGGGTTTTACGACCAACTTAGAATACAATAACCCAATTCTTCATAAATATCTCATCAAAGCCAACAAGCTCAAATCAAATCCTGATCAGTCACCCACCTCAACCAACACCACAACATCACCATCAGAAGAAATGGTTGATCACAACCCATCCTCTCTTCCGCTACAACAAAACTCACCACATCAAGAAACCCCACCATATTCCTCACAAACACCACATGAGCCAACCTTCTCACCCCAATCCTCTCCAAATAAAAGCCAACACTCATCACCACAAGCATCCCTCCAAGAAGCCTTTGCCAAATATCAAGCCCAATAAGCCAAATCACCTTACCTAGACATTCCCATCATAGCTACACATCACAAAATCTTCTCAGATTCAGTAAGTGAAGATGATGATGTAATAACAAGTGGAGACTCTAGAAGTCAAGGAAACTTGGATAAAGGCAGCACTGATGTGTTCAGTGCAAGCTCACAAGAGACATCCTCACAAAGACAAACAACACATCTGTCTAAGGACTCTCTAAAAACACGGGAGGTAAATCCAACTCTGGATGAACCAGTGAATGTGGAAGACCTGTATGCACTCAGCATAGCTGAGTTAACAGGCACTGGTAAAAATTTCAAGGAGAAATCAACCAGTCAAACAGAAAGGCATGTGTTGTCCTCTGGTATTTTACCCCCTGGTGCTGCATCAAAATCTGATTTGGAGAATTTTTCGAAATGTCTCACTGATCTGCTAAATTAGTTCATAAATGAGCAAAAACAACAAAATACAAAACTACACCAGAATTTCTGCAGTAGTTCTGTACAAATCGAAGACCTGACAAAATAGACAGAAAGAAACAGTCAGAAAATAGCTGAGCTACAAGAAGAACTGAAAGTAATGAAGGAGAACAGTAAGCAACAATTCAACCAGATTTCTGATCAGCTGAGAGAATTACAAGCAAAGGACTGGCAACTAACAGGAGGAAAACAAGAATTAGTACAAAATCAGATAAAGGAACTAAAAAGGAAAACTCAAAAGGCTCTGCAATTCTATGAAGCCAAAGGAGAAGAGTTGCTAAACCCAATCAAAGAAGAGTTCAGCCTTCTACAGAAGGAGATAAAAGACGAAAACACAAAACTGATAAAAATAAATTCCAATCAGATTCTCCCAGAAAAAAGAATGAAGAGTTTGTCTACACAGGTAACAGAAGCCAGTCCACTTAAAAATCCTCAGAAAAGAAGGCCACAGCTACTCCAATTATCAATCTTGATGACTCTCCTCCCAACTTAAAGCGAAAAGCAGCTCTTGATGAAATCAAATCCCCTCCCAAAAGCAAGAAAGATGATCAATGAAAGCCCAGCTTAACTCATGATCACTCAATGCCTCCACCACCACCAAGACCACCCACACAGAAACCCAGTCAGCCAGTACATCCACCCTCATCAAGTACATCCATCAAAGCTCATTCTGCATGAACATCAAAATCCTCCAAGGATTCTACTAAAGGCAAGGTGAAAGCAACAAATCCAGGGCGGATGCCTGAGGGCATGCCGGCTGCCAAAGCGGACAATATCTTGGTTGCGACGGGTCTGGGCTGTTACAGGATCTAAAGTAATTCCAAGCACTGGCAAATAGGAATCTACTTCAGAAATCAAGACAAACAGAAAAGGTTCATCAGAATCAACCAGTGTCATGCTTACTCATCTTTAAAATTCATCTCATTTCTACTAGATGAAAACAAAGAGACTGTACCTGAGATCCTAAGAAGAAAGGAACTCATGATCAAGACAATAGAAGATCTAAAGCAACACCGAATGCTGCAAAAAGAACTGCACAAAGCCTGTTGGAGTCCTCTTCCCAAGAAACTCCGTGTAAAAGAGGACTTTGTAACAGGATTCCTTTCCTAAAACATTTGTACTCACAGTTCCATGCATCTTGATAGTCTCTAAAATCTTTGTAGTTTAATATTACTTTCTCTTTTTTATTTTCTTCAAATACTTAAGGGGAGATTGTTAGAACATAATGTAATTGTAACATAAAACAGTCAAGTATTGGAAGAAAAGATAAGATACATCCTTAAAAAAGAAAGGATACGAAAGTCTGTATGAATAACAGATTTCTGCATGACTTCTGTATTCATACAGAACTACTCCGGAATTTCCGAAGTAGTTCTGTACAGACTAAAATCTACAGAAATCCTCATTTCTGTAGATAGCTTCTTATGGGAAGCATGAACAGTCTTCAAAGAAGAATCCAGATGGAGTTCTGGATTATCAGAAGATGAATACTACGAGAAGAACAGATTCTATCTTTGTGTGAAGAACAACCAAAAAATATCAACTTGGCATTAATCAAGTAAGTAGTTGAAGACAGTTGACAAAGAGAGAAATTGAACATGCTCAATTTATCTCTATATACTCTGACACACTCCAACATCAACCGTCCTCAACCACCTTATCCAAATACAACTTGCTACACATATAAATAGCAAGCTGAGTTCACCAAACAAAGCAAGACATCAAGCATACAACTCAATATCTTCTCAAAGCAATTGCAACATAACTCCCTTAGAAAGTTATTTCTGTTGATACATAGTCATACTATAAACTCATGTAAACCAATATTTACATTTGAGATATACAGAATAACCCTTTTTATGAATTGTTGTCTTCCAATTTGATTTACTTTCCGCAACTCATTTATCTTGTTTAAATCAAATTGTGCCAATATTGTTAAAGAGGCCTTCAGGGACCCAACAAAATAGCTTCAGCAGACAGCGCTAGCAATTCTTCAGAAGTACTATGTGATTTGGGAGACCAATCAGTCCAGAAAACGGTAATTGTCAAGTTATTCCGTTTCATTAACTACAATCTATTTTCATAAAATTGTTTGTTTTGTTTTTCAGGACCGATTTCACATCAAGAATCTCGATCGTGAGCTCGAACAAGGATTAGATGAGGAGACGGGATGATGAGAATCTAAGATAATCTATAACAAGAAATGATAAATCAAACGATTCATTTATTATTACTGAATGATTACAACGAACCGAATGATTACAAACTCGTCATAAGAAATCCACGGTCACACTAGGTTGAGCTCAAACCCAATGTGAGACTCTCTCTAGAAATGATAGCTCACATCACTCAAGATCATCCTTATTTCAAATGAAGCTATCCCTTCCTATTTATAAAGAGTTCATGTGCTCACTAGCCCACTAACTAGCAAAACACAAATAAAATGAGCAAATTACAAATAAACAACTAAAATAAATTATTAAATCAAAGTTGATTTTATTAATATGAAGTTTGAATCGCTCGAACTGATCTTCCATTGACTTTTACGTTGAACGTTGAGTCAAACAGTTGACTTTTCAAGAAAACGTCTTCGGTCCAAACTTGCAAGCCTCGATCATCACAACCTGCTTCTCTTAATCAAATCACAATGGATTCTTCAACCGAATTATTCAAGAGTAGATTTGATGGCGCCAGTCACACTTATTTTCGGTTCCAACAATTGCCCCTTGACTGACTCTGTCAAATCTATCATACTGGTGAAGAACCGCTCTGTCGTACATTTTCAAAGAATAACTGATAAACCCGAATCTTTCTGTTGTAAATATTCCCCTATTGAATAAGCTTCTTTTGTTCTTGTTTCTCCAGTTGAGGGCCAAGTGTTGCAGTTCACTCGGTTCACACGATCGGGTACAATACTAAGAATGGTGAACATCGGAGTTAAAATCGCAACAAACCGAATCAGATAAACTAATCAATCACTGAAAATGCTCCAACTTCTGAAAACCAACCCAATAATCCAAATCCATAATGGTTCCCCCTTTTCTCTAGATCCCTCTGTAAACATCCGATGCGGAAGGAAAATCAGATGCAGAGAGTGGAACCGTTCTGCCCAGTTCCGTCGAGAAAACGGTATAAAAATCCAGAAATTGGACAATCTTGCGAAAAAACGAAAGTTGGATGCTAACAGTTGTGAATGATCCATAAATACTGCACCTTTTCCCCGTGACTAGGTTGGATGCAAAAATAATGTGTCAAGTCGGTGAAAAACTGAGATCCCGAGCGTAAACGTGAAATTTATTCATCAACGGAGTCTTCATAATTTTGGTTCTTGAAAAACGAGCTCGGATAAATATTCCGTGAGGATTTCTAAGTCAAACGGTGCAATTTGGAATGAATCTCAGAAGTCCATCAATTCTATTCAAGTAACGGTCCTTCCGTTAGAGATTTAACGGAATATTCCAATATTTAGAGTTAATTACGATTTGCGTCCCTGAGGTTTGCTGGTTTTAACTAGTTGAGTCCATATGTTCAGAAATTATCATATGCAGGTCTGACGTTTATAATTATTAACCATTTGAATCCCTTTAGCTAACGGAGTTTAAATTTTCTGTTAAATAAATGGGCATTTCAGTAATTTCGTACAAAGGGATTACTTATGTAAGTTTAATAAGGTTGTTAAAATGCAGGTAGTATTTTTGTAGTTTATATAAATAATTAAAACATAAAAATATAAAAGTATCTCAAATCATCCACAATCTCTCAATAGCCTCTCTCGCTCTTAACAAATCCGCCGGAAAAATCATACCGACTTCCGATCAAACAATCCCAACTTCACAAACGGACGATGGAGAATCATGTAGGCGGTGACAAGCGTTGTTGTATCGGCGCCGGAGAATACACCTCCACCATGTCACCTCACAACGGCCATCTCACACCACCACTAGTGCCGCCCATAACCCAATTTGATTTCAGCGATGGTGATGGCTAGGTCCGACAACGGACATCGGTGGAAAGAAATCGACTATCATTCGTTTAAAAACACAACTGAAACCACCATTGTTTGTCTCCATCTAAATCAAGTCAAATTACGCGGCAATGACTGATGATGATCACAATGAAGAAATGCAAGTCAAAACTGAAGTCAACATCTTTAAATCTTCATATATGAGTCACAATCTTCAAATCGGATGTTCATCAGTTGAAGATGAAGATGACAATGAAGAAATAAACGACTTGAAGAAATTGAATTAAAAAACCAAATCTAAAAACCCATGATTTCACCACCTCTAAAAACCAAGTCTAAAAACCCATCTTTGAGAAACAAAACAAAAAAAAGTCAAAATACAACACTTGAAATTGAATTTGAGCATCAAGAATGGAGATGAAAATAGCTTTCGTTTTTCCTCATCCATTTGTTTGTTTTTATCCAACATCAAGAAATTGAAGAGCGGTGAGCAAGGGACCGGTGATGGCGATTGAGGCTCAGATCCGTTCGTTTTTCTTCATTCTTTTCATCGCATTTTCGTTTCTTTGCACCATCGATTAGAGTTGAGATTAAGAAGAAGAAAACCCACAACCGTTTAGATTCTGTGCAGATCTAAACTCCGTGTAGTGCCGCCGCCGTTCATTTTTTCCGATCACAACCACCATCAAGAAGATCCCAGGTATTTGCCCTTAATTGTGATGATGTATTTTGATTTACTGAGAAGGGAGATGCCAATGATAATGTTGATGCAGTGGGTAAATGAAGAAGATGAAGTGGGTTTGATGTCTGGTGGAAGTTGATATAGAAGGGAGAGATATTTTTGTTAGTTTGATAAATTACAAGAATTGTCCATTAAAAATGATATAGTTGTTAAATTATTTATGAGTTATTGCACAAATAGTCCTTAAGTGTAAAATGACTAATATACCCTTTGAGTTAACAGAAAAATTTAACTCCGTTAGCTAAAGGGACTCAAATGGTTAAGAATTGTAAACGTCAGACCGACATATGATAATTTCTGAACATGTGGACTCAACTAGTTAAAACCAGCAAACCTCAGGGACGCAAACCGTAATTAACTCCAATATTTAACTGAGATTCCAGTTAATTCGGTTAGATGACATCAGCACTGCATCAACTAAACAACTTGGAGTGAGACATAACAAAAAAGTCACATACTTAACCGAAAAGCAAAACTAGTCCGTCAGTGGTCGTTAGCTAACGTGGTCTTGACGTCAACAAGAACTAGATCTCAATCGAACATAGCGGAATATTCGGGAAAAATTATCAAATTTCATCAAGTAATGAAACCAGTCATTTTCAAATTTTTTTTATTTATTTTTTTAACAAGGTTCCATTAGATTCAATGGAATATTCTAGCAACTAACCAAGATTCCAGTTAGTTTGGTTAGCTGACATCAGTAATGCATCAGAATGACATCAGCTAACTGACTCTAGTTAGAGTTAACTGAAGAGAAGCTCAAACTAACGGGAAAGGGGTCAGCAGCCGTTAGTGGCGTTAAAGGCCCAGCAAAACCTTAATCCATGTCAATGAGAACCAACCAATCAGAAATGAGTTTCTTAATTAATCAATGGCCAGAATTATTCAGATCTCATGGCTGAGGAATATCGATCCGTGTGAGGTGGGTATTGCCCTCAGAAGGCGCCAACGAAGAGCTTATCAACGGTCCTCTTATTCAGGTGGTCCCACTTGCATTCCCAACATCCAATCAATTTCGACAGCAATCAATGACTCCATCGGATCTCTATTCAGGTGGGGTCCAGCGCCAATCCGTCAGCCAATCAAGATGCGATAAGGAAAAAAGAGAACTAGGGTTGACCGACAATGGAGAGAGAAACTCATTCCCCTCTACCCAATGAACACTCGCCACGTCAGCGTGTCTTCCTCTATCAGCGAAACCCTAATTTGCCGGAACAGACCACCGGAAAAACGCATATTTGCCGAAAAACCGTGTTATCCACATATCTCCCATAATACATGACCGTTTTTCTGACATCCGAGAATTCCAAGGTTAACTTCCGTTAGACAATCTCCGTTAGTTACGTTGTAAGTGTTAACTTAGTAACTAATGCTTAACTAGGCCGAATACGTCCACGACCTTTGGTTGATCACCGAACCTGTCCATATGTGTTATGTGTTTATTTATTTATTGTCATTATGTGCAATGTGATTTAAACACATGATTTAGTATTGATAATAGAATGTAAATTGGTCACTTTTGGTTTCCAGCGAAACTACCGGGCGAAACTACAGATTCGCCCGGTAGCCGGCTAAACTGTTTGACTCACATGTGTTCAGAGTCAGTTTCGCTTGGCCAGCGAAACTGCCAGCGAAACTAGCTCCTGATATAAAGGCCATAAAACCCTAATCTTCATCATTTTGCATACTCCACACTAAACACACACACACTCTCCTGGAATTTCTTGTCAGTCGAGAAGCACCACGAGCCGACATGATCTCAGCCTCGAGACATCATCCATTCGGACTCTAGATCGAATCGTGAGTCCCAAAACCATCCTTTATGCATTTTCTATGTGTTTTCTTAAAAAGCATGCTTAGCTCTTCATGTAATAACTTGATCTTCTAATATGATGCTTAGGAAGGCTAGATCTATCATAAAGTCTGTAACTTTACGTTTGAAATCAAACCATAATGAAGATTCATGCTAGTTAGGTCATTTTAGGTTTAAAATGTGTTTTTGGTGATTTGAATGTGAAAATCCATGTTTAAAGTGTTAAAGCTTACTGTTTTATGTTGGTAAATGTTTATGCATGCTAAATATTGAATCACATGAAGTATGGAAGCTGCTAGATTGATCTTTAGGATGATTTATGTGTTTTTCGCGACCAGCGACACTATGTGTTCTCTGGGCGAAACTATACAGCGAAACTGTTTATGCATCCAGCGATACTATGTAGCGAAACTGTAGTGTCGCCCGCGAAACTAAGTAGACCTGCTCGAACGAAACTACCGAGCGAACCAACCTGAACGAAAGTTCAAACCAGTTTCGAGCGAAGCTAGGCTAGCGAAACTGTGTCATCAGTTTCGAGCGAAACTAACTAGCGAAACTGTGTCATCGGGTATTACCCAGCGAAAATGCTGCCCGTGCACACAGCGAAACTGCATAGCGAAACTATAGCGAAACTGTTAGCGAAACTGAGACCAGACCAAAACCCAAACTTGTACAACTTGTTTGAATGATATGCTATGACTTACATGATTTTGCAATAATGAAACACGCTTTGATTTCATATTTATGTGGACCCTTGTTTATGATCAACCATCGGTGTCGTGTGTCGGTATGTCGTGTCATAGTTCCAACGTGCTATGTTATGGGCCATAGTGACGTTAAGTTAAAGATTAGACACAAAACTAATACTTGAGACCTAAACGTGTTTCTAGGTCTTCATTAAGCAAACAAATACGTGGGTTATTTAACCAGTGTAGCTGAGCAACCTAAGGTGAGTCTCACTAATCCTTTAATTGTGAGCCCGTTTGGGTCACAACGAATTTACTTAACGGAAAACAACGCTGACACTTTGAGATATTGCCAAATGGGATATCTGTTATGGAAGTTGAAGTGCTTTATGGGGAGCACTTGCAACTGTCCATCTTTGGGGTTTCAAATGAAATCCGGAACAACCATTTTGACACTTAAACTCTTTTTGGGATTTCAAAGGAAATCCAGGATAAACGATTTTAATATGACTAGTGTAGGTTAAAGTCTAAACCAAATGATATCACATGATTTCTAAGGATGCCTTGAAACTTAAAAGTCCTCAACAATTTAGTATCATTAATTTGTGAAGCGAGGGGATGTTGGGTAGATCTACTGAGGGTTGACAACCCTGCTCCGCGGTACACAAATGTGTAGCCAACCGGTTGGAGACCGAACGGAGTACAATATCAGCCTATTTTAGTTGTGGGTCCCATGAGGAACACAACTGGAGGCACAAACCATCGGCAAATGCCGAACTCTGTTACGTCAGCTTTGGTACGAACTTCCTTAGTGCATGGGAACCGGATTAGCTACCCGCGATATCGGTTGACCGCTTTAATCTTTACTTAACTAGTGCATATTCAAAAATTCAACACTTGGAAATTGTTTTGCAAAACTATTACTTATTTATACGTTGATACATACGCTTATGAGACCGGGCCGCTGCATGACATGCCCACTGTGAACTCACCAACCGTTAGGTTGACACTTGCGTGGTTTAAACTTTTGCAGATCGTTGAGGAGTGTCCGGAGCAGGTTGGCATGGCACGTGAAGACAATTTTAATTCTGTTTAAACTTAATTGGGAATTTAAAACAATGATTTGTAAAGCACGTGGTTAGTGCTAAGATGTTATTTTTCCGCTGCGTATCTTGAGACTCTAATTTAAGATTTATGTATGGACTAACTCTGATTTGCTTAGTATTTGTAACTAATGGTTGTGGTCCTGGTTTGCTCGCACCCCTTAACGGTATAAACTCCGTTAGTGGTTATTTGGGGGTGTGACAGTTTTTGATAATTTTTATACCGTTGAACCCCTTATTCGAAGCTCTACACATCTGTACGATCAGAATCATCTGAAAATTATTCGAACTAAAAACCCAGATGTTTAGATCGAGATTGCCAAGGTCCGTTCGAGGTCGTCAAGGCCATTCGAGGTCGCCAAGGCCATTCGAGATCACCAAGACTTATTGAAATCGCCAAGAACGACCATGAAATCGCTAACAAGGAAGTTCAAGGATACCCGAGATCGCCAAGTACATCTTCAAGCTCCATCCAGATCGCCAAGAACACCTTAATTGGCTGCAAAATCGCCAAGAACATCTTCAACATAACCTAGAAAAATGATGAATACTTGTGATGAACACAACACTTCGATCCTTGAATCTGACCCGAAAATGAATGGCAACAAGTCTTTCTTTACACAAACCTGTTATAGAACACGTAATGGCCACTCACACATCCCATACAGCTGCAAAAATCGATTGAATCTGTCCCAAATTCTGGAAATCCTTAACAATACGAAGAACACGAAGAACACCACGAAACACGCACTAGTGTGTGATTTTCCAGATCTGTCAAATCTGTTGCGAATCAGGCGAAACCGATGCTTCCAATGGATCCGGAACACGTTTTCCATCAAGATTCATACTTTATTTCATCCAAAAACACTAATTATAACACCAAAAACTCAGAATCAAAGCTCAAAAATCTTCAAAAACCCTAAAAACGGGAAAACTCTAACAACTTCGTTTTTTCTGCTTGGATCTCATATTTCTTCACTTAATTGAACGATTGGAGCATGAAATCACCTCTAAATGAACCCAACAACAAGAATACATCATCAGATTCATCCAGAAATCATCCAACAGCTCCAAAAATGAAGAAAAGGTATCCTAAATGGGTTTTCCAATATGCACTTTATTCAAGCTCAAAATAAGTTTCGTCGTGAGACGCGATCTGATCGGTACCCGCTCTGATACCATTTCTTAGGACCGATTTCACATAAAGAATCTCGATCGTGAGCTCAAACAAAGATTAGATGAGGATACGGGATGATGAGAATCTAATATAATCTATAACAAGAAATGATAAATCAAACGATTCATTGATTATTACTGAATGATTACAACGAACCGAATGATTACAAACTCGTTATAGGAAATACACGGTCATATTGGGTTGAGCACAAACCCAATGTGATACTCTCTCTCTAGTAATGATAGCTCACATCACTCAAGATCATCCTTATTACAAATGAAGCTATCCCTTCCTATTTATAGAGAGCTTATGTGCTCGCTAGCCCACTAACTAGCAAGACACAAATAAAATGAGCAAATTACAAATAAACAGCTAAAATAGTTGATTTTATTAATATGAAGCTTGACACGCTCGAACTGATCTCCCGTTGAATTTAACGTTGACCGTTGACTCGAACAGTTGACTTCTCAAGAAAAGGTCTTCGGTCGAAACTTGCAAGCCTCGATCATCACAACCCGCGTCTCTGAATCAAATCACAATGGATTCTTCAACCGAATTATTCGAGAGTAGATTTGATGGCGTCAGTCACACTTATTTTTAGTTCCAACATTGTTTATTATTAATACATGTTTAACTTGGGATCCCTGCATTCGTGTACAGTTACAGTTACATATCGATGAAATTTCGTTTCATACAGAATTAATTAGGAAGGGGTATATATTGCAGAAATCCCCTCCATTCATTTCAACCCATTCATTTTATGCTAAATTAGTTATTTACCTTCTTAAATGACTATGAGAGCATGCTACATTAGTTATTTTTATGCTATGAATGTTGAGGTCAAGCATCTGCACATGTTTCTAGATTCATGTTACTGGAGTTTTTTTTTTTGGGGGGGGGGGGGGGGGAGGCGGGGAGGAACATAAAAGAATGCTGATGAACCTTCTTTCTTCTTTATGTACACTGCTAGAAATGGTCAACTGTTTGTTTATATCCATCGAAGACATGATGTATTCCACTCTTCCCATTAGATGTCTTTAATTTGTGTATAACATATCAATTAATTAATCAATAGGGTCTTTATGTGATATTTTAATAATTAAGAACTAATTTATGTTACTCCGATCATTACTAGGAAATGACCCTAGAGGACATATATAGGAATGTTTCCAACATTTTTGTAGGTTCATGTTAGAGGGGTACAAAATAAAGAGATTGTAGTTTAAATCCCCTCTAGAAGAATAGAAGAATGTTGATGTCATGCATCTGCTACTTTGCTAGAAATGGTTAACTGTTTGTTTATATCCACTAAAGACATGATGTGTTCCACTCTTCCCTTTAGATGTCTTTAATTTGTGTATAACATATCAAATAATTGACCAATAGGGCCTTTATGTGATATATTAATAATTAAGAACTAATTTATGTTACTCTGGTCGTTACTAGGAAATGATCCTAGAGGACATATATAGGAATTTTTCCAACATGTTTTGTAGGTTCATGTTACAGGGGTACAAAAAGAAGAAATTGTAGTTTAAATCCCCTCTAGTAGAATAGAAGAATGTTGATGTCATGCATCTGCTACTTCGCTAGAAATGGTCAATGTTTGTTTATATCCACAGAAGACATGATGTGTTCCACTCTTCCATTTAGATGTCTTTAATTTGTGTATAACATATCAAATAATTAATCAATAGGGTCTTTATGTGATATATTAATAATTAAGAGCTAATTAAGAAATAATGAATCAATATTGTCTGCATGCTTTCCTATTTATGTACTTCGTTGGAAAACATCTAACTACATTCTGTTAATTGTATAAAATTCAAGGATTCGCTCCAACAACACTGATTGTCAATTGGAAAAACTTGAGTTCGAACTTAAAGAGGAGAGACTTCTTCGGGATGAAAAAATGAACAAGTTAAGGCCCTCTTCTTGAAGATTGAAGAATCAGAGAAAAAACCTGATCTACTTATAGCTCATCTATTTGCACTTGGAACACCGTTACCACAACAACTTAATGCTCCGGCATCTATAGAGGTAAATTCTTTACATAACAACTTAATCATACCATTCTCAAGTACCTTATAATAATATATACTCTTGTTCCTGAAGAACACAATCCGGGTGAACTCTTATTCCTGAAGGACACAAATAGATGCAAGTTCCTGGTACATAAGAATATATAATTCATGTAAGAACACAATTATGAGTAAAATGGAGTTCTGCTATGATTCATTGAAAATGTATGTTAATATGGAAAAAATAGAGTATATACATAAACTGTATGAATAAAACTGGAACAACTTAATTAAAAAATATAATAAATACTACCGTATCGGGATCAACTCTTCCCATCTTTTTCTCCTCTACAATATCTTGTAACCAAATTTGGGCCTAGTTGCATAGGACACTTTCATGATAGGTCCGCGTCATTATTCTGTGCTCACTTTTTACCAATTCAAAAACATTGTTCTAGGTAAACTCTAAGGAGATTTGTGTTGGATCTAGCCACTAGACTAATCATGCTGACAAACACACAACAGTTAGAATTTATCAAACTCATTATCGGTTTGATTGCTCATTTGAATAAAGTAATTAATTGAACTGTATGGCGTGAAATCAGTGGTCGATCAACCTCGTCTGAAGCGGTTGAAAAGAAAAAGGTAAATATTTGCTAGTCAAGTTTCATTCCATTCTATAGTTTCACAGTAATCTATTTGGAAATGTCATGTAGTCCCATTTTAAATGCTATTTGGTACCTCAAACACTTAGGCTAGCTAGGGATTGTTGGAACAAAAGGTGAGATGTGTACCAAATAAGTTCAACTGACTTTGAAGTTGATCTGGAACTTAATGTGATGTTCATCCGGATGTTTTAAGTTCATCTGGATATCTAATGTTCATCTGAAAATTAATTGAATTGTAGGACCTGATGACCCATACTACTTGCAATAAAATGGCACTCCTCAGTCCATATCTATCATGGTGGTAAGTATTTCAAAATTGCTATATATATTATGATCAATTTCGATAACCTAGTTATCAATTAAATGTTTTAGTATAGGAAGGAATACAAGAAAAAATGGTCATAATTAAGCTCAAATCTGAACAGTTGAAGATGAAGATCATGTGGTAGTGTTGTTGACTCCCGGATTGAAAATTAAATTGAGAATAATGCTTGTATGCAGTTTAATTTTCTTTAATTTTTTATTTGTATTTCATTTGTGTTTGACTTGTAATTGAATTTTATTTGATTTGTAATTAATAATTTGTAATAGGTTTTAAATTGGCCACGCGTATAGTGAGGACACATCTGATTTTAACAACCTTTTGGTCACTTTGATTTTCTTCCCAAATATATGTTGCTAAAACACAAATATATGTTGCTAAAACACAAATATATGTGACCATATATATAATACCAGAAGCCACACTTTTTTATATTTTAAAGTGGCCATTGCCACCCTTTGGCCACACGTATTGGGACAAAATATCTGATTTCAACTACCCTTTGGTCACTTTATTTTTTCCAAATATATGTGGCTAAAAAAATATACGTGACCATATAATACCAAAGTCCACACTTTTTATATTTTAACATGGTCGTTGCCACCCTTTGGCCACGCGTATTGGGACAAAATATCTTATTTCAACTACCCTTTGGCCACTTTTTTTCAAATATATTTGGCTAAAACACAAATATACATGACCGTATAATACCAAAGGCCACACTTTTTATATTTTAACGTGGCCGTTGTCACCCTTTGGCCACGCGTATTGGGACAAAAGTTTTAATTTCAGCAACCCATTTGGCATGTTTTTAAAAATATGTGGCTAAAACACAGATATATGTGACCATATAATACGAAAGGCCACACTTTTGATATTTTAACGTGGCCGTTGCCACCCTTTGGCCATGCGTATTGGGACAAAATATATGATTTCAGCAACCCTTTGGGCACGTTTTTTTATAATGTATGTGGCTAAAACACAAATATATGTGACCAGATAATACCAAAGGCCACGTTAAACAAACACATGTGGCCATTGGGACCCTTTGGCCACGCTTTCCAGAAGAATTGTTTGATTACAACCATAAATATTGGTAACCTTTAGCCACTCTTCTAGGTGGCTTCAGCCACTGATATTCTAACATGGCCGTATGATACATCCAGTGACGGGACCTTTGGTGTCGTTTGAAATGAAAAAAAAAACGTGGCTAAAGACCTTTGGTCATGGTTTTTTCTGTGGCTGTATGATCATGCTCTGCTACTAAAACTCCCATATCAACTACACACAAGTTAACATCTGATGTGACTGGTGAACCAATTGATGAACACACTTATAGAGCTATGATTGGATCTCTTATGTATCTAAGAGCAAGTAGACCTGACATCATGTTTAGTGTTTGCCTATGTGCTAGATATCAAGCTGGACCAAAAGAATCCCACATGAATGCTTTGAAAAGAATCTTTAGGTACCTTAAAGGACAACCAAAACTTGGGTTGTGGTATCCTCAGAACAATGATTTTAATTTAAAAGCTTTCACAAACAGTGATTATGGAGGATGTAATCTTGACAAAAAGTCAACATCTGGCGGTTGCTAATTTCTTGGTGACAGGCTTGCCTCATGGCAATGTAAGAAGCAAACATGTGTTTCTACCTCTACAGTAGAATCATAATACATCGCAGCTTCAACCTGTTGTTGACAAGTTCTATGGATACAAGATCAGATGATGGATTATGGCATCAACTTCATGGAGACACCAATGTATTCAGATAATACAATGATATCATCACCAACAATCCAGTCAAACATTCCAAGACTAAACACATTGAAATCAGGTATCACTTTATTCGTGACTGTATTGAAAAGAAATTAATCAAACTTCAGCATGTTTCCACTGAAAATCAATTAGCTGATCTATTTACTAAAGCATTTGATGAGAAAAGATTTTTCTATCTCATCTCAGCCATAGGTATTATGAATTTTGATTAAGCAATCAAGCTTTGAAGAAAAAATATTTCTGATTATTAGTCCGTCTCTTGATACAGAAAGAAGAAAAATAAAATTATTCTATTTTCCTCCGAGATAATTTCATCCGGAGAGAACCTTCAAAAAAAACTCCGCAGGTAACTCACATAGGACAGAAACCATGAAAAGTCCTTAAAACCACAAGTTTTTATTAAAAAGTGTTGGCGAGGTAACCTTAACCGAGATAACTTCTATCAAGATAAAATTATCCTATTTTAAGGGAAGAATTCTTACCCGAGATAACTTCAGCTAGAGTAAAATAAATTTATCTAGGCCGGAGTAATCTTGCCCGAGATAACCACTAATCTTGCCCGAGATAACCACGCCCGGTTCAATTAACTAGGAATCTCATGTGAAAACCTCTTCCGAAGTAAATTCAACCGAGATAACTGTTAACCAGGGTAATCTTGTGTGAAGACCTCTTCCAGGTAAGTTCACCCGAGAAAATTTTTTACTTTTTACTGGGATACTTCGTCATTAAAATTTATCTCTTAGCGAGGTAAATTTTTATAATGATGACTTATCTCTGTAAAATTTCACCTAGACTAAATTTCATCGCCCAAGCTAGGCGACTTGACAAGTGTGGGTCGAAGGACATGCTGTCACGTCAAAGGCAATTTTACTTCTACCACATCCAAGTTTTACTTTCTACAGAAACTGCCATTTCAAGTTCTTCATTAAAACCATAACCGTTTGTAACCTAAACCACGAACCCACGATCCAATATCAGATTTACTTCCATTAACTCCGAAACTCTCTCCACATACTGCCAAAGCCTACCTTTTCTTCAATCACCATCACATTCATACTCAAGATTCTCCAAAAAGTTCTCAAACCAATCAATCAATGGCAACTAAAGCCAAAAAGGGGGAATCTTCATCAGAAGAAAATGCTCTGTTTCATGCCAACCACAACACGGTGGCATTTATGTCCAAGACTGACAAGAATACTATCTTCCATGAGATGATAAATTTCTTAAAAGCTTCTCACATACACTATGCACTGAAGGTATATCTAGATATATGTGAGAATGTCATCACGGAATTGGTTGAATGCATCATGAGTATAAATACTGAACGAGTATATGAAATACACTCGACTGTTCAAGAAATGGAAGTGGTCATTACTGAAGAAGTCATCAAAACTCACCTCCGTTTCAACGATCTAAATGGATTCAGGGAAGTCCCTTTTTCTGAATATCTTGCCACGTTAAGGGCATGCGGTTATGGAGGAAGTGAGAAGAAATTAAAGAAGCCTTAGTTGCCGTTCAAATGGAGATACTTGGCACATGTTATACTTGCCGGTCTCTTATCCAAAAAGAGAGTTAATGAACTATTAGTCGTACAAGCTTCAGCCTTTCATGGCTTGGTATGAGAATTAAACTTTAATTTTTCAAAAATGGTGCTAGAGCGCATGGTTGATAATCTTAAACTGAATAACAATCACTTTTTTCACATGTACCCTCGCTTTTTGCAGCAATTTTTAAAGGGATTAATCCCAAATCTCAAGATTTCTGATAAACTTTATCAATTGAGAGTGTCAAATGAAAAAAATAAATTCTCCTACCTCTAAAATAATGAGAAAAATGAAAATGCGTGAGCGGTGGATCGTCTACTTAATCATAATGAAATTAATGTAAAACAAGAATGAACACGAGATGTAAATACAATAGACTTGTATTAAACCACAGAGACACAAAGTATACAGTTAAGAGATCTGAACTAAAAGCTACCGAACTGAAAATAAGACAACCTATTTATACATGCTAAAACTCGATGGTTCGAAACTCCAGTTTGGACAAGTTAGGACTCGTCCGAACCTGGAGTTCGCCAGGAGTTCGGCCAGCAGCATTTATGCATAATCTTGTCTTGTATATGATACTTCACATGACGAACAGGAACCATGTATCAACAAACTCCCCCTCGACTTGTGCAGTATCATCTTCCACTTAAAACTTGTATCTTGAATCTTCAATCAAATTCTTTCTGGATCTTGACGATGAGTTCAATTAGAAACCTGCCAACATAAATAATCTTGGTGCAAAACGTCTCTTCGAGACTCCAAGAAATTTTAATTTTGAAAATGATTTCGTATTCCGTGCTGATCAATCGAAAACAAATAAGAAACATAATCTTTTTGGCTTTTAGAAACTTTATATAAAAACACACCTAAATTTTTTTTGGTATTTTCTGATATGAAAGGTAACTGCAATACAGAATCAGACACTATTTTTGTCTTTTGCGAGAAAAATCACGAATTGGGATCATATTAGACATAACATGCTTGACTACACTTCAATTTCGATTATTGTAGCACATAACCAATGTCAATTGCATATATAATTTGTCCAACTTTAAACTCAGGCAAAATCATACTCATAACATTTGGATATGTTAAGGTATTGATTATATTTGCATTGACAAGTGTACCCCACACTATCAGACATACTCAGATATGCTTTGCTTATCACACTTTTGTGATTTCATTTGTGATTTATCACATAATGATTGTATTCATGATATAGTCAACTGTCTTCCATGCAAAAAGAAATAAGAATGTTAAATCGTCTACCTTAAGGTCGATCTTTCGATACGCAGATAAGGCCTCGGATTTAACAAAATAAGAAAAAAAACAAGTTGAAATTGTATAACTCAACAACAATCAGGTCGGTCTTGTGAACACGCAGAGAAAGTCCGGTGAGTTATACGAAACATCAAAGAAAATAAAGCAGAACGTCAAACGAACAACAATCAGGTCGGCTTTGTGAGCACGTAGAGAAAGTCTGATCGTTTGACAAAATAAAGAAAATCAAACAAGTTTAAATCTTTGCAAAAAGAACACATGTATACACAGTGACTTCTCATTTTATTTTTCACATATTTTTTTCTTGATATATCGTGAGATATGCATCAAGATGTTGTCTATTAGGTCAAGCATCAGATTTAGTGTATATCAAATTTGAATACTTTCTGATTTGCCGAGCCAACCTTACACATCGATCAAATGATCTTATGGCTTTTTGATCTATTTTATCCATGAGTCAGACGATGTAAGCCAATGTACCATCATTTCCCAATCATTTCAGATACAATTTCTCATTTTTCATTGTTTTTGGATTTTTTTTCTTCAATTTTTCAATGTTTTTGTATTTTCAAATATCTTCCTCTAAAAATGACAACTCTGTTTATAGATTTGCATTTTTAACATTTGAAAAACAACACACTATTTTTGTATTTTTGCAAAAACAAACTCCCCTTCAAAATGAGACGGAGTGAAAAACAAAACAGAAATTGATCAACCAACACGAATATTTTCAGTTAAGCATTTTTGAAAATCAGATTAATTTTGAAATTCAAATTAAGTTATCATAGATATTTCACAATCAGAAATTTCTCAATCACCGATAGGTCTTCCTGAAATACCTGTTTGACACCAAATAAAACATTAGTCGCTTTGGGATCTACCCAATTCAACAACGTTGTGTCGCCCGGTGTCTTCCACAAAGTCATTGTTGGCCTTGGAAACAACTTTTGGTTTCCAGATTTGTAAAAGTTTCAATTTTTTATCAGAACCAGAATCAGATTCAATTGGCGTACTTGGTTTAGACCATGACGACTTACGAGTTGATTTGATCTTTAGAGACCATGGTTCATCAAAAAATTCGACCTTTGTTAGCCACATATTTTGCAGTGTTGTGGATATATGCAGTCATCAGACAATCAGCAGCTAGATGTCCTGGTTGACGACATAAATAACAAAGTCGTTCTCGGAAAATATTTGAAAAATTCTTTAACTTTTGAAAACCAAATGAATGTTCAGAATCAAAGTTATCAAAGTTATCAAAGAAATCATCAGAAGAATCATACATAGGAGATGGACTCCTTGAAGATAACGACCTTCCAGAATAAGAAAAATCTTTCTTAGGATAAGATTTCTTTTGAACTTTAACTTTTGAATTCTACTTTGCATTTGCTGGCTTCTTCGCTTGAATCGGTGCTTCCTTCACTTCATAACCCAAGCCTTTGTACTTTAAACCGATGAACTTGAAGAACTAGAAGCTTCTCTCCCCTTAGCTTCTCTAGTGAATTTTGGTTTGATATCTTTCAGCTTGTTCTTCTCAACCAAAACTTTTTCTTCTTCGGTTCCAGATGAAGAACTTGAAGCAACCTTATCAAACACCTTTCATTCTCCAGATAAACAGACATAGAAGTAAATTTTTGAGCATCACCCAAAGGCTTTTCTTTCTTCTTAGAATTTGAGTTCTTCTTCTTGGATGGAGTAGCAAATTTCGAATAATCATGCAATTAACCCTTAAGATCAAGTGGAGCAGATGTTACCTTAATAAAATCCACTGGCTCAGGAACCATGTGAATATCATTTTTCTTAGAATTCTCCTCACTCTTATCCTGCTTATATAAGAAATTCAGCAATGTCGGTGATAAATTGCAATTCTTCACTTGTTGTTTTAACTCCAAAATTTCCAACTATAATTCATTAATTTTCTGTTGAGCCTCAAACACTTCCTTTTGTGACTTGATGAATTTTGCATTGAGATCATCATATTCATAAGCTTGTAATTTCTTGATCTCACATTCAGCAAACAACTCCTCAAGCACACTTTTTCTCTTCTTTTTATAAATCTCTACATATTTAGTCAAAACTTCATTCTTGTCACGATAAAAAACATTTTCATCTTGAAGCATAGAAATTTTGTTTTGAAGCTTCTCAACAGTTGCAGCAGTGTCAACAATAAGAGAATTAGCCTTTTCATACTTTTGTTGAATCGGATAAATCTTCTCAAATAGATTCTCAAAATCTTGAGCTGCATCTAACGCTTCAGCTTTGGCTTTCTCACATTCTTCAGCCAATTGAGTCTTTTCTTTCAGAACATCTTCATGCACATGAACCAATTCATAACACTTCTTTTGAAAATCATCTAATTCTTTCTTGAGCACAACAATCTCTTCAGTTGACAATTTAGATCTTTCCTCAAAACTTGCAATCTTGTTACTCAGCCTTAAACATTCAAAACATCTTGATTCTTCGACTTTAACTTCGTTAATCATTGATATTGTCGAATTGGAATCAGAATCAGTCAGAATGCTTTCATCATCATCATGATGAGCAGTCAAAGCAATTGTAAATGGAGCATGTTTCCTTGTAGCCTCAGAATCTGCATTCCAAGCAAATTCATTTGGATGCCAAAACATCTCATTTAAGTTCTCATCAAAAGAAACAACTTTTTCTTCAATCTTAGATTTTTCACTTGGTGAATGAAAAACCATATGAGCATGTTGACCACACTTCAACTTGTTTTCAGTTGAACTTAGACATTCTCTTGCAAAGTGACCATATACCAAACACTTAAAACATTTCACCTTAGATTTGTCCAAACCAATCTTTCCTTCTTGATTCAGTCTTTTCTTGCCAGTTCTATTGAAAAATTTCTTCGTTATTCGGACCAACATAGCATACTTCCAGTTCAAATCCATTTCTTCCAGATGATCATAATCGATTTGATCGTAATCTTCATTTGTCAACTCAGCATTACTCATAGCACCAGTGATAACACCAAAATATGAAGATGCCAACGCAGACATTAAAGCATTATAATCATCGAGGGTTTGAGCAGATAATGCATTTTGAGTTGAAGAACTCGGAACAGAAACATTACAACCAGCAGAATAACTAGGAGTTTCAAATTTACATGCAATGAATGCTATGGGAGGTGCAGAATTAATAATATTAGATTTCTCGGCATTCATGGTTGAATCATTATCACCAAAATACCAGCAGGATTCTGGATTTGTGCAGGAAGTAATTTTACCATCAACTCCATATCTCTAGCTTGAATTCTTTGAATTAAATCATTGAAAGATAAACCTGGATATTCTTTATCATGGGTAATCATCATCACATAATTATCCCATTTCTCAGGTAAAGCTTCCAAAATCTTTTCTTTCATATCCGCTTCTTCTTTCATAAGACTCACCAAACGCATTTCACTCATTAAGTGAGCGAATCTTGCAATCAGATTTGGAATTGATTCGTTTTGATAATGCTTGAAACTATCAAATTCCTTCTTTAAAAATTTCTGATGACTCTTCTTATATTGATCATTTCCTTCACATCTGTTTTCCAATGCATCCCACAAACTCTTTGATGTGTAGTTACCGGAAAAATGATGTAGTAACTCTTTGGGCAAAGCCATCGTCAAAGTACCATAAGCTTTCTTCTCAGCTTAATAAGCTTTCTTTTGTTCAGATGGCATCTTTCTTTGAAGAATGGGTTCACCAGTTTCATCCTTTGGATAAACATATTGCTCAGTAAACGCCAACCACATATCAATGTCATTTGTGTCAACGTATGCTTCAAATATTTTAACCCAACTATGATAATCTTCAAATTTAAGCAATTTGAGAACTTTCTGACTTGTTCCAAATTCATTATCATAATTCATCATCGTTTGCATCATTGCTTGAACCGAATTTTGAATAGCTGTGAACGCTTGAAAATCGGACATTTTGAAAAAACAAGTTACTGTTCACTCCGAACTTGGTCCAAACCTCTTCCGAATCACAGCCGAACCTTGTCCGAACTAAGAAGTGACCGAACTCTATCCGAACCTCCCTCTCGGATGACCAATTGAACTTGGACCGAAATCGTGTCGAATGTCGTCCGAACTCTCACCGATCCAATACCTAACGATGTCCGAACTCTCACCGAACCAAGTAATGACCGAACTTCATCCGAACTAGGAGTTCAGAGCGGTTATTTTGAGCTTGTCCGAACCTCAAACGAAAGCTAATTCACTCGACACCATTTTCTTGAATTTCTGTGATTTTGGCTGAGATTTTTGACAAGAAATCAAGCAAACTCGATAGAAACAACCTAGAGAAGATTTTTTTTATGAAAAACACACTCGAGAAGATCAAACAAACTCCAAAATGATAGTCATTTTCGTAACACGTGGAAGTTTGATTCAAAACTCCGAAAAACAGAGATTTCCGACCAGTAGAACAAACCAAATGCTCTAATACCACTTGAAAATGCATGAGCGGTGGATCGTCTACTTAATCGTAATGAATTTAAAGTAAAAAAAGGATGAACACGAGATGTAAATACAATAGACTTGTATTAAACCACAGAGACCACAAAGTACATAGTTAAGAGATCTGACCTAAAATTTACTGAAGTGAATATAAGACAACCTATTTATACATGCTAAAACTCGATGGTCCGAACCTCCAGTTCGGACAAGTTCGGATTTGTCTGAACCTGGAGTTCGCCAGGAGTTCGGCCAACAACAATTATGCATAATCTTGTCTTGTATATGATACTTGACATGACCAACACGAACATTGTATAAACAAAAAATAAGGGATATATACAGGCAGGGACACTAACCAACCCATACCTATACCAAGACCTGCAGTGGGTGCACCATTGGTGCAACCACATCCACCACTTGAGCAACAGAATGCTCCAATTGACAATCCTGCAATACCTGTAGTGGTTGAACCAACAACTGAATAACCTTCTTCTTCCACTAAATTACCACCCAAGAAGAGGAAGAGACAGTCAAAGAAACTCAACATACCATCCATTTCAACCCTACCCCAAATTCCAGGAAGTCCTCAATCAAAGGATGCCAGGTCTACTCCACCTGAGCAATCTAAGGCCACCCAAGCAGATAGCCCCCTGCCAAGGACAATGTCCTTAGGCAGAAAAGACCAAAAATGGATACCCACAACAAAGATGATTCTCCCAAGGGAGACGAATCTCTTGGTTTGAATGTACTTCCCCCATTCACTAGAAAATCTCCATCTAAACCAAGCCAACAAACACCTCAAAGTGAGGGTGATGACATTAACTGTACCTCTTATGATACACCATCTCTAAACACCCTACTAGCTAGAGATTTCTCGAAGAGTTTCAAGGAAAGCTCACCCAGACCCCATTTTGCTAAGGAGGTCAGCTATAGGAGTATAGATATAGCTGATGTGAAAAGGGCTCCTGCTACACATGGCTCCCTACTGGAACCAGTGGAAAGTGGTAAAGGAAATAAGACCCAATTCACGGAAACTATGCCATATGTTTTCCCAATGGAACCTTTAATGGAACCTGAGGAAATAACAGAGGTGCATAGGAATCCAGGAGCCAGGAAAACCAAGGTAAGAAGTATAATCAAGCCAGGCTTGATGTCTCTTTTTTGCTCAAGGATACTGGTGTAAAACCAGTGGAGAGCAAGCTTTCACTAAATGAATTAACGATTTTGTACCATAATCTTCAAGCTCAAATTTCTTTGCTCTCACACACTGTGAAAGAGCATGGGGAACAATTCAAGAAACTACATGCTGATAAAGAAGCCTTCCAATAAGATGAAATTGTAAATACCCTACCAACCTAACCGCAAGAATTTGGTGTTGTTAAAGATGATGCTACCAAAATGGTCGGTATAAGGAAGAGAACTTTACTAAATATGACTGGAGCACTAGAGTCCCAAAAGAAATCGGAATGGGCTTATTCAAATAAGCATGTGTTCAACCCTTCAATCTAGAAAAAGCATGGAGGAAGATATCCATGAGAGATATTCTAATTGTTGCTCCTCATCAGGATAACTTAAAAGAGTTATTTATGTTCAATATTGATAGCTGCTGGTGCACTTCCTGCAAAGATCAGAAAATTCAAAATATCATTGAGGAAAGTTTCATAACACCAAAAATGAGGGCCATAGCAGAAGAGGAAGGTGTGTGACCTGGATGCAGAAGCTGAAGTATTGGAAGATGTGGAGGATGATAAGAAAGATGATGATGGCAGTGAAACTGAAAGTTTGTTAAAAGTGGATGATAATGAAGGGGCTGATGAAAATACTCAAACAGTTGTTGAAGATGAAATTGAAAATATCCAGGATCCACCACCAACTGATACTGAAAACAAAGTCATGCAAGAATACAAGGTGGATATGGATGTGGCTGATGATAAGATAGAGTCTATAATCAAAGATTATAAGAATACAAGTTCAACCGAGGTAAGTGAAATTGAAGTTACTCTGGAAACAAATGTTTCCTAAAAACCGAGTGAAGTTACCTCAGGAGAGATGATTACCCCGAAAGAAGTTAATATCGGGAGGAGCTCTTGTCACAATACAAGAACCAGTTATGTCAACACTAGTGGTTACCTCGGAGGATCAATTTACCTCGGGAAATCAAATCTCTACACATGTGCACTTCTCACATGCTGATGCTGAGAGGATCTTTGAGCCTATCATTCATGAATACACATAGGCCAGCTTATGGGATAAAGCAGAATTCTTGGCAACACTGTCTGTCAGAAGAATCGAGGAGGGTATAAACTTTAACTGGTTACACATTGCACCCTCTTTACCTTTTATTTCTATTCCCATACTACAGATAGACAAGCCACTTGCAATCACTGCTCCAGAAAGAACTGATTGAGTAAGAGATGATGAAGGAAGGTTAATAGTTCTTGGACATACTATCCACCTGTCAGGGAACCTAAAGTGTTTGTTCCTGTTGTCTCCAAAGTAATCAGATCTGAAGAAATTTTGGCAAATTACATGGGAAACTACAAAACAAGACCAAATTGGATAATTCCAATTACGGAGGTCCCTAAAGAGGAGGACAAGAGGAGCATCAATCCCTCTTTGTTGGATACACTGAGAAGAAAGTATGATGTGATAAGAAGAGAACAAACCATCATTGCTGAAAGATCTAGAGTTCTAAGGCCATTAGATACATTTTCTCTTCCACCTAAACCTATCAAACCTCATACTTTAATTGACTCCCTTTTGAGGAATGTATCTTCTACTCCACCTCCTACCACTCAAATACCCACTACCCCACTCAAAAGAAACCCACCAAGGGCCAACAGACCACCTCCCAAAAGGCTAGTCACCAGAATGCCCATATTTGTCAAATTTATACCAGCAAAGTTTAAAGCTGACAACTTTACCCCAATAAACCTTATAGAAACCAGGTCTAAATCAAAAACTATACCTTCACCTTCAATCCAAAAAGTAACTCACTCACCCACTGAAATCATCAAACCACCTCCAACATTACCTCAACCACCCATTGAAAACTTCAAACAAACACTGATGCGCCTGCAAGAACATCTAGGAGAAAGAAATCACTGGCTAAAAGAAAAAGAGCCCAGGTAGTATCTTCAAGTTCAAGTTCTGAGTCTTCTGAAGAAAAGGAATTTGAAAATATGCACTCAGAAAGAAGAAGAATTATCTCCTGGAAGTTTGATGAAAATTCAGACAAGTATCTATTCACCACAAGCAAAAATGAAGAACTGAAGATGACTGTTGATAAAGCAATGAAGAGCTTATTAGAGTTAGAGCTTGGTGATGTTAGAAACTCTGTTAGTGATATCAAGTGTTTGTGTGCACATGAGCAAATTCTCATGATGAGAATCAGAATGTTGTTTAATACTACTAAAAGAGACACTTCTAGTGTAGTGCCCTTAAGTACCCACTGTCATGTGACAAGATTAGAATGGGATAATGATAAGAGAACAAAAGTCTATAGAGCTGATGGTTCATTTACAAGGCACAATGAATTAGATCCTGATAAATGGATCAAAGCTGATAAACAAGCCATCATTCACCTCATGAACAATCTATTCAACAAGGACAAGGGGCCACAAGATAGGTAAGTGTTGTTGGTAAAGAAATTTTTGTCAAAGTTCTGCCAAAGAATTGGGGATTTTTGAAGTTTGTATTATATTTGAAGATTTTGAAGTCATCAGTAGTGAAAAAGAAAGAAAAACAGAAGATTTTGGAAGCATCATCTTGGGGGAGACTGTAAGGAATCACACTTCCTAGATAAATGCTTATCGACTTAATATTCAGTTATATCAGAGGATATAGAAGGCCCGAGATAAGTTATCTCGGAAGGAACAAACTACCCGGAGTAACTTACTTTACCTCGGGAGCTTTATTATCTCGAAAGCTTCTTATTATCTCAGAAGTGGATATGAAAGTGACTTAGCGTTGGATCGGTTTGGTCGATAACAATCGTATACGTGAGAATGCAAACACAATAATGTGAATAAACTCAATCTCTCATTAAAACGTAATAACAAGAGAATCGGAGTACACACACAATCTCACATACAAAAGTTCGCTCACTCTCAAAGACTACATACAAAGACACAAACAAAAATATTTATAGTCTATCGGATGTCCGAACTCCTATGCTTGTCCGAACCTGAGGTTCGGCCAAGGCTCGGCCAAGGCTCGGCCAAGGTTCGGCCGGAGTTCGGCCATCAAACCAAAACTTGAAATCTTCGTGTCTTTTGTCTGATCTAGCTCATTGCCATATCGTGTATCAACAAACTCCCCCTTGGCAACAGCTGGACCGTTTTTCGCCAGCCTTGAACATCTGCAGTAGCCCCATCACCCTTCCGGATCAAATCGTGGTTATTTCCAGCAAAGATGTTGAACGCAAAACAAACTCGTATCACCCTCTGGAATTTCAGTGCTTGCTCCATGTCATCAGGGTGATACAGGATTGGATTGTAATAAAGCTCATCTATATCAACCTTTGACAAGTTAATCAGCCACATATGATCATAAATCTTCACAACCTGATTGTTATCTTTCAAACAATAACTGTTTCACCTGTCTTCTCATTGTAATACCACCATCTCAGATATTTGATGAAATCATGTTGCATCTTCATCAGAGGAATTTTCTTCATCACATCTGGCTTCTTTGGAAACACCAAGATTATCAACCTCTTTCCAGTTCTTTCGTGGACTCTCATTCGGGATCGGTGTCTGTTTGGCTTTTGAGGATCCAAAAACTGAAATCCTTCCCGACACTCCCTTTCAAGTATCTTCTTAAATTGCATACCCATTGCATCATTGCCATAACAGCAGAAAGGTTTTCTGGTCAGCTCACGAACATCCCAAACCGGCAGGCTACTAAAATCTTTGGCGCACTTGAAGTACTGGATTCCATGTTCTCTTTTAATCCCGTAGCACCTCAAGCTTCAAGCATACATCCAACTTATAATTTCACCTGACACTTGACCCTTGAATTTGAAAGACGATCTATGCTTGATTGGTTTTGGAGGCGGTACATAATTGGCATGAAAGGCTTTCATGAACTCTTTAAATGTATGATTCTGTTTCTGAATCTTTGCCTCCTTAACCATCGGGTCTTCAGGTTTTTTCAGACTCTTTCTTTTTCAACCTCTCCTCAACCTCAGCATCCTTCTCATTAGGAAATACCTCAAACTCATCACCAGCTTGATTATTGTTGAAGTTGGAGTACAGATCTGGATATTTTTCCTCTGTGATATCCTCCACTTCAATCTCCTCTTCAAATATACCCTCCACGTCTTCATCAGACTCTGGTTCAGGTTCTTTGTATTTCTCTTGAGCTTTCTCAGACGCTTTCCTCATTTCCTCATCATTTAAATCAAACACCCTTTGTAACTCTTCAGCCATCAAGTCACCAACAAACTCCCCTTCTTCAAGCGTTTGTAACATTTCAGCAAATTCACGCATACTCTTTGCAGCTTGATCAGATGGAATCGAAGTGATCGGCACAGCTTCAAGTGAGTCTTTCTCCCCCTGGGAAGATGATGTTCCAGCACCCGAACCCGCAGTTCCAGATGGGCCTGGTCCTCCAACAACATTCCCCTCAGTATCATCTTGATCGGGATTATCGTTCAGAAATCGCATCGGATCTTCATTACAACCCAAGCCATCTCCAATCTCCCCCTGAGCTTTAAACTTCTCCATCAAGAATTTTAATTGCTCACCTATTTCCAGAATCATCTTGGACTGAGTCTGACTAACCCGTCTTAATCTCAGAATCTCCTGATCTTTGACTTCATCCCGACTCTGGAGAGTTACAACCCGTTGATTCAGATCAGCATTATCTAATCTCAGCACATTAATAGTATTCTCTTGTGCTTCAGACTTAGCCTTCAAGGCATCAATCTGGGATTGTTGATCAGATAAAGCACTTTGCAGGATACTAGCTTGAGAAAAAGAAATTGAGCCCTGTTCGAAGTTGAAGTTCACATCAGGTGTCGAATGAGTTGAAGCAGTTGCAGTTGAAAACACTGGAGTTGTAGGCATAGACCCCATTGGTTGATTAACAAACTGCGCACCAGTACTTGCTGAAGGTGATGTGCTAACAGTTGTCGAACGGTTTGCATTCATCAAATTCTGCAAGAAATCAGTTTGGACATCAGACACTGAAGTCTGAACCGTTGTAGTTGCTTCAGTAGTTGCTGTTGATGTAGAGACACTAGAAAGAGGCTGTAAAATGAACTGATGTGCGCCTATGCCTTTCCTCTTCTTAGTTCGGCCTCCAAAAACTGACTTCTTCCTCCCTTTTGATGGAGTTACAGATGAAGAACCAGTCACAGGTTGTTTACCTTTGCCGGAAACCACGTCGGCATCTGGGTTATAATCTTCATCAGATTCAGATGAAGCCACCACATCATACACTCGATCTTTGTATCGATCAATGCTTTTGTTCTTGCTGATTCTGTAAGGAAGGTGTTCATCACTACCTTTCTTTAGCTTCACAAATTTGGAATTGATCAAGACCCGCACAAACGGATCGTTTGTCTCTGACAAGTCTTCAGAGTCAACTTTAGCATTCAGAAAATCTTCATCGTCATAAGATTCATCATCAAGAGTATTCACCGCTGGTGTCTCAGTCACAACGACAGATACAGGAACTTCCTGTGCTGAGACCACCAGTTTAGTAATTGGCGGCTGAGATACCACTCGTTCTGGTTCTTGATTCACAGGTTCCTGAACCACCGGAACTTGCCTCTTAGGCCTCTTTACTCTGCCTTGTTGTGGAATTTGGTTCTGTTCCTCTATCCAGCTATAATCCAATTCTTCTGAATCACTTCCATCATCATGACGAGGTGCACCCATTACCGGTGCCACATAGTTGACATTGGCAAGATGACCAATAAATCGTTTCAATTTAGGCTGAAACTCTAGTGCCTTCTTTTGGTAAGATGCCAGAGCACCAACACTAGCTTCAGTCATATGTTTCAGCTCCATTCTATGTGCGGCATTCTTTATCAAATCAGGATATCTGTCATTAAGCACCATCTGAAGGAATCTAGGATAAATTGCAGCTTTCTTTTGTCGTAGAGTCAGATTGTCTCTCATATAATGAAAGATCATTCCAGAAACATCGTACGGCCTGTTCATCACCAACGCGTTCATTAGAGATAGAATAATCTTCTAGACTTCATCATGACCAGAAATCCTGTGTCCCAAGCAGACCAACAAAACATGCGCCAGATACTTGTATGGGACGCTCAGCGATGACTTGTATACCCATTCCTTGCTCGGATCATCTGTATACCAAACCTGCTTCAAAAACGCCACATTGTCTTCGTGAGGGAATTCAATAGACGCCATTGTTGTATCAGAATCTAACTGAAGAACTCTGCGAATGTCTGCTTCAGTCACTTCAACCGGTCGGACATGAATAGTCGCAACGATTCTAATCGGACCATTAGTAATCGTACGTGCCGTATTCCAAAATTCCTGAATGATGTCTCTATACACGTCACATTGCTGAGTAATAGCATAGTGAATTCTCGACTGCCGCAGAAAATCAAATATCCCAGGTCCTCCAAATTTATCGAGTTTGCCTTGTGCAACACCAATATGTGCACAAATATTGTGTTTATCGCCAATTTTCAAGTGTTCGCCATATCTGAAAACACATAAAATAACATTCATCAAATTCAATGTTATTAACAGATATAATCACTGATTTTGTCAAATCATTGTCGTTTGCGTAAACGAACAACATTTGATCAAAAATTTGAAACCCGCCGAACTCTGTCTGAGCTCCCTCCGAACCCCAAGTTCGGAGTCTCTGAACCCCAGGTTCGGAGCCTGAAGAACTCCGAGAGTTTTGAATTCCAAAATCAGTGAAAATGACCAAATTAAACACTACAAATCAACACCCATGGTCGGATTTTGATAAGCAACACATAGAGACCATTTTTAATTGCTAAAAACAGGTTTTAGATGGAGTATTTTCAGATCTAGAAACTGGATTACAACCGAACGAGTTTTTCCAACAGAAAACCCACAAAACACGAATGAAAATCTAATCTAAGTCCACCAGTGTTGTTCGGAATCAAAGAATCTACCTAGAATCAGTCTCAAAATCGCCAAAAACAAGCTAAATGAAAATTTGAAATTTTGGCAGCAGTTCGGTGCACGTTCGGTGATAACAGTAAACAATGAGCTCCGAACTCCAGGTTTGGCGTATTTATAGCCAACCAAGTTCGGACCCTCCGAACTCCACGTTCGGACAAACAGTAGCACCGAACTCCTAATTCGGCCATCTCCAATCCTTGTCCGATGATGAGGTTCGGACCTCCAAACTCCACGTTCGGTCGTCCGAACTCCAGGTTTGGAGATTTGAAAAATTTTCAAAAATAACCCTTGATCTTGATGAATCTTTCAAATTGAACCTCGGAAGTTTCAAAAGTCATTAATTTTCCTCTAACTTCGTTCAATTTACTGATGAAATTTCTGAAATCAAGTCCATTTGGTTTTCTCCGGCATAATTTGGAGTCTTTCACTAACGGTTGATCGAAGATAACGCAGAATAAAAATCTTTTTGATTTTTGTAAATTTTCAAACACACCGAAAATCTTTTTGGAATTTTTCAAAATTATGCTAAAACACACCTAGAATCTTTTTGTGATTTTTCAGATATTCAAATAACAAACCAAATAGAAATGAAACGAAATTACTAAAACTTGATATAACTTAAGTATTTTTGTGAGAAAGATCCAGACGCGAGATCATATCGGCTAATGTGCATCAGACACACTTTAATTTCATTTTTAATCAGCATGCAAGTCAAGTTGGCAGCAAATACAACTTTTCAGTTTATTTCAACTTGGACAGATCAATTTTTATAGCTTTCTAATATGTTAAGGTATATTTAGCATGCATTGATAATATGACAGCCCACACAATCATAAATACTGGTAATCTGGCTTATTCATTTTATTTTTGTATTTTCCACAGAATTTGATTTCCAACGAGATTTATCGTCCATGGTGTTTCAGGCAAAAATAAAGCAGAACCCTAAACAAACAACAATCAGGTCGGCCGGTAGGCACGCAGAGAAAGTCCGATTGTTTAGGAAAAAAAATAGAAAATAAAGCAGAAATTGTATGACCTAACAACAATCAGGCCGGTGCTCCCGCACACGCAAAGAAAGTCCGATGAGTTATACGAAACACCAAAGAAAATAAAGCAGAACGTCAAACGAACACCAATCAGGTCGATCTTTCGATACGCAGAGAAAGGCCGATCGTTTGACAAAATAAAGAAAATTAAACAAGTTTAAATCTTTGCAAAATAAAAGCATGCATACACCAGAACATCTCTTATTCTGTTTTTGCCTTTCTCATTTCATTCAATGCCAAGATCACACAGCATTCGTCATGATGTGCCTTACTTTAATCAAGCAAATTTTTATATTTATATCATAGTAGCATATATCAGATTTGTCCTTACGCATTTAACTAACCAAACAAGTACCTACAACTTTTCATTTTTACTTTATCCGTGCTTGATAACACACGCCGATGTAATATCATTTCTCGCTTGGTCGGATCAATTTCTCAAATTCTTGATTTTTCCATTTTTTTATGCTTTTTGCATTTTTCCATTTTTTTTATATTTTCTGATTTTCTCCCCCTAAAATACAAAACTCTATTTTTTGGATTTTGTGAATAAGAAAAAGAAAGACAGACTACAAAAATAAACAAATGAAAAATGACCAACCGAAAGTTACTCAACGGGTAACTTTTGTATGCCGTTGATCTGCAAAAGATACCGAAAGCGGGTTTTGTCAAAAGCTTTCGTAAAAAGATCCGCTTTTTGAAAATCAGTATGGATCTTTTGCAGATCAATCAGGTGTTTCTCAAAACAGTCACAAATGAAATGATAACGAATATAAATATTTTTCGTTTTTTAGTGGTGAACGGGGTTTTTTGTTATGCAAATAACGGCCGAATTATCTATGTAAATTGGAGTAGTAAGAAACTTCAAACCATAATCCCGCATCTGCCGTTGAATCCATATAACCTGAGAGCAGCAACTAGCAGCTGCTATATATTCAGCTTCAGCAGTGGATGTGGCAACAGAAGTCTGCTTCTTACACTGCCAAGATACCAACCAATCGCCAAGAAACTGACATCCGGCCGTGGTTGACTTGTAATTAATCTTGCAACCGCCGTAGTCCGAATCCGTATACGCCGACTGGTCGAACTTATCATCATGAGGATACCAGATCCCGAGATCTGAATTACCCTTCAGATAAGCTAGAATCCTCAAAACCGCATTCATATGAGAAACACGAGGTGTTGCCTGGTACCTGACACACAAACAAACAACAAACATTATATCAGGTCGACTAGTTGTAAGCTACATCAGTGAACCTATTATAGCCCTATAACGAGTGACATCAACTTTTTCACCGTCTTCGTCAGGACATAGGCCATGTGACAGCTGAATAGGAGTTCCAGGAATGCGAACATCTTCCACTTTGAATCGATTTAGGACATCTCTCACATACTTCGTCTGATGTATGAAGATACCCTTATCTGATTGTTGAACTTGTAAGCCTAGGAAAAACGACATTTCCCCCATTGAACTCATCTCGAACCTTGTTTGCATTAAAGTCTCGAAATCCTTCGATAACTTCTCGTTTGAGTAGCCAAAAATAATATCATCAACATAGATTTGTACCAGAAGCAAATCCTCCCCCGTTTTACGGCAAAAAAGAGTAGGATCAACTAACCCATGCTTGAACCCGTTGTCGAGTAAATAAGTAGACAACGTCTCAGACCAAGCTCGAGGAGCCTGATGGAGCCCATATAAAGCTTTGTCCAGCTTATAAACCTTCTCCGGATAATCAGGATTGAAAAATCCCGGAGGTTGTTTGACATACACTTCTTCCTTAACCTTGCCGTAAAGAAACGCACTCTTTACATCCATCTGAAAGACTTTGAACCCACGATGTGCAGCAAATGCCAAAAAGATTCTGATTGCTTCAATTCTGGAAACTGGAGCATACACCTTGTTAAAGTCTATTCCTTCTTCTTGAGAAAAACCTTGAACAACCAAACGGGCTTTGTTTCGGACAATGACTCCACGATTATCCCGTTTGCATTTATATACCCACCGTGTACCACACGGCTCTTTGCTTCCCGCTGGTGAATCTTCCAATGCCACACACCCAACTTTTTAAATTGCAGTAATTCTTCTTGCATTGCTTCAACCCACGAACCGTCTAATAAAGCTTCGTCAACATTTTTCGGCTCGGTCTGTGAGATAAAGCATGAATGAAATGCTTCCTCCTGAACACCAAATTCCATAACAGATAGTAACGCACTACTCTCAATTTGATGTCTCGTACGTACTCCATTTAAATCACCAATAATATTGTCTTGCGGATGAATGGTGTTTATCCGAGCGTTTGATGAATAGGAACAACCACCCTTTCAACCCGACCAGGAACAAGATCTTCCTCAACCACCAGAGTTTCAGTTGTATTGACATCAGCATCATTTGAAATAGTATCAACTTGTGGATCAACCACATTATCAGTTGAATCAGCCTCAACTTCATTTGATGTAGCATCAACTTGTGGTCTAGTTGTCGAGTAGGAATTTCCACTATGTTCAGGCTTCATGAAATTCACATCATCTCGAAGACATATCATCAGCTGCAACTGTCGAATCATTAGAAGTCTCGGTCATGTACTCATCAGCAACAGGCACTATCGGAGTCGGCAGAGTTTGTATATTTAGAACCGGAATATCATCTTGTAACTCAATGACAACTCTAGTAAGTTGCTCATCAGACAACTCTGGAGTCGATTCAAGACTTTTAAAAAGAGCTTTATAATCGAATAACCAGTCCGGTACAACACCTCTGGGTGGTAAAGTATAGGATTGGAAATCCACATGCAAATATTCACCCACCGTACCATTCTGCTTATTAAATACTCGCTTCTTTTGATGTGAATATCCGATAAACAGCCCCTCAAAGACTTTGTCATCAAATTTCCCCGCAGAAACTAATACGGTACAAGGACACCCAAAAGGCGCTAGATAATCGAGATTCGGCTTACGATTCTTCAATAATTCATAGCATGTCTTCCTAAGACGCTTCACAGTAAGCACTCGATTAAGCACTTAACACGCAGTGTTGAGAACTTCTGTCCAAAATGGAAGAGGCAATTGAGCATCAGCCAACATTGTCCGTACTGTTTCAATAATTGTGCGATTCTTTCTTTCTGCCACGCCGTTTTGCTGAGGTGTGTATGGTGTGCTAAATTCATGCACAATCCCTTTTTCCAAACAAAACGTCCTCACGGCTGAATTCTTGAACTCCGTGCCATTGACACTACGAATTCTTCCTACTTTCAATTTATACAAAGATTCAAGTGTTGTAATCAAATTGATGAGAATTCTTGAAGTTTCATCCGTAGATACCAGAAAATCAACCCAAGAAAATCTTGAAAATTCATCAGTGACCACCAGACAATACCAATTCCCAGAAATACTTTGTCGATTCACCGGACCAAACAGATCCATATGAAGTAACTCTAACGGGACTTCAATTAAATGGTATTTCTTCAGTGGATGAGATTTTCTTTTCTGTTTTCCCTTCTTGCAGCTCACACACACATCATTGAAGACAAACTGTTGCTTTGGAACCCCTTTGACAAGACCCCTCCGCACAAGTTCGTTCATTTTTCTGTAGTGGATGTGTCCTATGCGACGATGCCATAGAATGGAATCTCTCTCGGATGCTTTAGACAAGAAACATTGACCCGCGACCGTTGCTTTTGCTGAATTCATGTCGAGCATATACAAGTTTGAGAATCGCGGTGCTCGCATTACCACATACTCATCTGGAATCTTGAATTCAGGTTTCAGTATCAAACACTCACTCCCTGTGAAAGCAGTTGTGAATTGCTTGTCACAGATCTGGGAGACGCTCAGAAGATTATACTCCAATTCTTGAACATATTCAACCTTCTCGAATGTAACAGCACCATTTGAAAGTTTACCAATTCCGGTGACTTGACCTCCTTTGTTTCCAGCAAATGTTACTTTACCTCCGTCAAAGTATTTCACATCATGCAACAAAGAAATGTCGTCGGTCATGTGCCGAGATGCTCTGCTATCAACAACCTAATTGTTATTCATCAATTGTCGTGAAGATCCCTGCATAAATTACAACAGAAGATTAGTTTCGGGACGTACCCAAGCTTGAAGCTTTGGGTCGACCGTCATCTTCAACAAAGTCATTACCAGCCATGGACGAACCCTTAGGTATCTGTCCATCAGTTGAAGAACCCGTGGAGCTTGCAGCAGAATTTTTCAAAATTGATTTAGTCTTTGAAAATTCACTTTCTGATTTCTTTTCATTTTTATGAAAATCTGACGATTTATTATTAAAATGAACTCTGCCTTGCTCATCCACAAATCTGACTTTCTTCTTTGTATCAGTCTGATAACCTTCAGACATATCATCCAATTTTTCTGCATCAGATTTGCCAGATTTTGGTTTCTTCAACGGACACGTCCGATATGTATGACCACGAGCTTTGCACTTAAAACATTTTCTTTTATCTATTACGACTTTTTCGCTCGTGTCATCATCCATTTCGGACTCAACAACCCGTTTTAAGTCTTAGGTTTCAAACCCTTTCGATTAGGCACATAACGATTTCCAAACTCATCATTATGTCCTGACTCATATCCTTACACGTTTCCTGAAAAATCATCACAATACCCAACATGACCTCTAACATAAGAATTTTCAGAAAAACGATGATCCCTGTAATTCTGAAATCTGTTTCTTTGCCCTACAAACCTTGAATCAAATTCATTCTGACCTCCATAATCAACCCATTTTGGACCCCTCCCAAACACAGGTTGATTCGGTCCACACCCAAATTCATCATAAAATCCTTTGTCATTGTAAAATTGAGACTTTTTGAAAAACGGACTCGATTTTCTGAAGTTTGGTTGTCTTTGATCATAAAAACCTCTTGGTGGTGTTTGAACTGTTGATTTCGATGATTTCTTATTTAAAGACTTTTCAACAGAAGTTTTCACTCTGTTAACCATCCCCGAATCAGATTCAGAATGAAATGTGTCCATTACATTAACATTGCTATTACCCCCCTTAATGTGCACATTTCTCATTTTGGGATCATAAGCAGGATCATATTTGCACGCAAAAATTTGATCGATTAAATTCGGATTGACCATATCCAAAGGAAACTCCTTGTCACTATAAATCCGATTAGATCCTTTTAATTGATAGGTCACACATTGTTCAGAATTGTTAAAGTTGGTTTTCAAAGTAGGATTGCTAGCCTTGGCTTTTGCAGGTCTTGAATCTATAGAAGAAGACCCTTTTTCAAAAAAATTTGAATTTGCCAAAGGCTCAAATCCGACTCCACCATATTTAACTTTCTTACCTTCAACAGATTTGCTCCGAGCAATCTGTTTTTGTTCGAACACACTCAATTTCGTAAGCTCAGATTTAATCGTTAGAAAATCATGTTTTGAAATTAAATCTTTGTGATCTGGCTTAGAAACTTTGGGCTGAGTGGTTGACGAACATTCAACATCAGTTTTAGACACTAAGTCATCAACCTTGTCAAAATCTGAAACATCATAGAAAAGTTCATCAACTGTCGAATCCATAATAGATTTGTCAGTTGAAATTTTGACAGATTTTGAATTAGCTGAGTGATGATTGGTTTGCTTAGCATGAGAAGGAACATCCAGTTTCTCTTCAGACGGACCATTTGTGATAATGACCGGAGGCGGAACTTGGCTTAGTTTACCAGAAACATGAACAGAATCCAATTTTTGTTTTAATTCAAAAACTTCTATTTTTAGATCTGCAACATGTTTCTGATTGGCAGCCAGATCCTTTTGTACAGACACAAGCAGTTCAGACTGAGTTGAAAAATCAAACTTTTGCAAACGTAACTGCTCATGTACTGACAATAACTCCTTGGTTGTTCCCTCCCATCTTTCTTTGTATATATTCTTATGTGCTTTTGCTACTGACAAAAGATCACTAAGTTTTGTCTTCTCATCTAAGAGCGTACTCTTAGCAATAGCAAAATCATCACAAGACTTACACATTAAAGGATATGAAACTACCTTTGAAGAATCGGCCATAAGAGCAACTGATTCTGTGAGATTGATCATTTTCAATGTACCGATCTCTTGTTTCAGACTTGTGTTCTCATCAGATAGTTTCTGCATGTCTTTGTGAAGTGCGGACATTTTATCATCAATTTCGACAGCGTTTTGCTGAGCTTTCTCATATCGCTCCTTCAGTGGAAAACTCTTCTGATACAAGCTTTCGAAATCATTTGCTATATCAAGCGCTTCAGCTTTTGCTGCTTCACAATCACGAATCAATCCTTCCTTCTCCTCAGTTAGAAGTTGAATTTGTTTTTCTAACAAGAGAATAGAATCAGACTCGACCTTCTCATCAGGAAAATCAGCCATGAAAGCAAATTTTCCTTCAGACACAGAAATATGATCAATCCTTGAATCCGAGACTTCTTCCTCAGCATTGATTCCAACAAAAGTTTTACCATTCTCTTCACCATGAACTTCACCTTCATCTTCAGCGGATTCAGTCATAGTGTCTTCTTCCTGCACATGTGTAACCATCAAAGCAGATGAATCAGCGAATTGGTTACCCCAATTATAAGTTTTATCAGCTTGAGATACAAGAGCTTTTATGGATTCAGGATTAGATTTTCAGTTAGAAGTACTCCCTGAACTCGAAGGATTGTTGGATCCAGAAACAGTTGATTTGGGAACAAATTTTTGATATTCCTGCTTTTTCGGCTGAGAGCATTCACGGGCGAAGTGACCAAAATTAGAACAATTATAGCATCTCACTTTTGATTTATCAAAACCAATTCTGCCACCGGAGTTCAGATCTTTTCTACCCGTCTTCTTTAAGAATCTTTTCACTTTCCTAGCCAGCATGGCAAATTGCCAATTGATATCCATTAACTCCAAATCATCAGGATCCACCTGATCATAGTCTTCTTCCATCAATTCAGCATTGCTAACATTCCCAGTTATCAAACCGTAATAAGATGACACTAAAGCAGAAACAAGGGCCATATAATCTTCAGTTGTTGAAACAGACATAGCCATCTTTCCTGTGTTCACCAAATTACTTGCTGGAATTGATGTGCTACTTCCTCCAGAGTTATAATTATATTCATAACCATGTGAGCCCATTCCGGTTCCTGAATTTGAAACATGTCCAGGTAGACTTCCAGCTACAAATGCTGTTGCTGGTGCAGTACTTGTTACTTTAGCCGTCTTACCTGAAATTGTTGCTGCATTGGATCCGTAGTAAACATCAGGATTCTGAACCACTGCTGGAGTAGTATTCACATTTTTTCATTTCCAAATCTCTAGCTTGCAATTTTCCCAACAGTTTCACAAACGTCAATTCAGAATAATCCTTGTCTTTCATGATCATCAGGACATAAGATTCCCATTTTGATGGCAGACCTTCTAGCAATTTCTCCTTAAGCTCTTCATCATCTTTCTTGATTTGGACATTATCCATTTCAGACAACAAGTGACAATATCTTGAAATTAACTCTGGAACGCCCTCACCATCAAAATGCTTAAAGTTGTTAAATTCCTTGTTTAGCACTTTCTTCTTACTTTTCTTATACTGTTCGTTGCCTTCACATCTTTCTTTCAGTGTCGTCCATAATTCATTAGAGTGTTTGCAACTTTTAAATTGATGTAACAATTCTTTTGGTAAAGCTTGAGTTATCAAACCATATGCTTTTTGCTCTCTAATAAAATCAGCCTTTTGTTCAAGATCCAGATTCCTTTGCATAATAGGAACATTGTTCACACCAACATGATATACATATGGAGTATCCATAGCAATCCATAGGTCTGGATCCGTTGTGCCGATATAAGCTTCAAATCTCTTTTTCCAATTAGCATAGTCCTCAAACTTAAGAAGTTTGGGAACTTTCTGAGTCGTCCCGATTTCATTGTCGTAATTCAGTAATGTTTGCATCTACAATTGAATAGCAGCAAACGCGGTATAATCCGATATTTTGAAAAATTCAAGATTCTGATCTTCGAACTTGCTCCGAACTTAAGATAAGCTCCGAACTTGCTCCGAACCTTCACCGAACTTGAACACAAGGTCCGAACTCCTTAAGAATTTGTCACCGAACACAGAAACTCCGAACACTCTCCGATCCTAGTTCGAACTATCTCCGAGACAAAATTCTCACCGAACTCTCTCCGATAGTACTCCGAACTCTCACCAAATCGAAAAGAAGACCGAACTTTACTCTGAACTCTAGACTCGGAGCGGTTACACCGAACGTCGGGTTCGGCCGAATGCAAAATTTCGGAAATTTTTCAGATCTCACCAGAAAACACTCACAAATGAACTCTAAGCACTCAGATGACCAAAAGCAACCAGAAACAAGAAATTTTGACTCAAAACATGATGTTTTTCACGTAAATTTCCAGAGAGCAACTTGAAAACGAACTTCGAATACACGAATTGCAACAAATCGAGCCAAACAACACCAGATAGCTCTGATACCACTTCAAAGTGACTTAGCGTTGGATCGGTTTGGTCGATAACAATCGTATACATGAGAATGAAAACACAACAATGTAAATAAACTCAGTCTCTCATTAAAACGTAATAACAAGAGAATCAGAGTACACACACAATCTCACATACAAAAGTTCGCTCACTCTAAAAAACTACATACAAAGACACAAACAAAAACTATTTATAGTCTATCGGATGTTCGAATTCCTATGCTTGTCCGAACCTGAGGTTCGGCCAAGGCTCGGCCAAGGTTCGGCCGGAGTTCGGCCATCAGACCAAAACTTGAAATCTTTGTGTCGTTTGTCTAATCCAGCTCATTGCCATATCGTGTATCAACAGGATAAGAACCCTAGATAACTCAAGTTACCTCGGTAAGGCGAGTTATCTAGGTCCACTTGTTTATTAACTCGAAAGCTTCTTATTCCATAGAAGTTAATTTAGTAGATTTTGATGCACATCCCTCGTCCACATGAAAAGCTTAACCAAAATAGAAGATGTCTATACCTCAAAGTGAAGGTGAAGATACTACTTCTAGCTTACATGATGTACCATCTCTAAACATTCAATTAGCAGGAGATGTACTGATAGGCTTTAAGAATTACTCCCCTATCCTACACTTTACTAAGGAGGTTAGCTTTAGGAGTAAAAAAATAGCAAATGTGGAAAGAGCTGTAAGGATCGAAAATCTCTCCTCGCGCGATATCTAGTCCAATCAAGACCGTGCGGAATCCGGTTTGATTGGTGATTCAAGAACAATCGATAAATATATTGAAAAGATGATCAAAACACAAAAGAAACACAAACCGATTACTGCCACACTTGAATAGACCCAGTTGTTCAACACTTGAAGAATTCGGAATTATCCTTGAGAGAATTTCAATTACACCTTAGGAAACCACAAAATCAACAACCTATTCTAGTGATTAGAGAGCTATATTTATAGGAGATGACCAACTTGACAAACAAGTCATCCTCCCTGCCCTAATTAGCCTAAACTTCCCGTATTGGACCATATAAGCCCAATAAACTCCCTGTAAACACTTTCTAATTGAGCCCAAACACCTCTAAAATGGCCCAATGACCCAATATACCCATAACCCAACTAATTTTCACCCATTCTATCACATAGGCCTTCAAAATAGTCTGCCATTGAGCTATTTAATACACAAGCCACAAATTATTCCCTTACAATCTTCCCCTTGGCTTTTGATATTAAATGTCTTCTACTTTCAATCTTCAGACTTGCAGTCTTCTCCTTGGCTTGAACATAGGTTGATGAAGATTCTTTTCTTTAACAATCTTCATTGGGCAGCAACGAGAGACTTTTGGGAGCATTCTCTCAATCAGCATCAGCTTGAACTTCTAAGGATGAACAAGTAATGAGAGGAGGATTCTCAAATACTTGCTTCTTCTTGAAAAAAATGTTGAATCCTCGCTGAATCATTAGTAACTGTCTTGACCTGCTGGTGACTTCAGAGGATAATTTTTGAAAACCTCTGTCTTAGCATTCTTGAATTTCTTGTTGTGATTGCTCTGCGTCTTTTCTTCATTCAGCTTCCCTTAAACTTGCAAATGGTATCTTTTGATTCTTCAGAAGCTTCAGTTGACAAACCAACAAACTTCCCCTGAGCATAGGGTAAGTCCTTTTCCGGCTGGTTCTTCAGCATTAGTGCATTGGTGAACTGAGTCCTTGACTTTCTTGTACATGAGTTGTCTTTTTTTTTATTTAACCTGTCAAGGACAACATGGAACAGACACTAACCAGACGATGAGTGGTTATCGGGTTAGCATTATTAAACCAAAAGAACTTCCCCTAAACCCGAGGACTCTTCACATTATCTTCCCTGAGATTATGAGGGGAGTCATACATTCTTGCACAAAACCCATAAAACTTATTAAAACCTTTAAATTAACCTGGCCATGGTTGAAAAATAAACAATAAAAACTTAAGATAACACAAAAGAAAAAATAAAAATAAAAACAAACATACCAAATTACTAAACGAGAAGGTTTCTATGGGATCAACCCGTATGAATTTGACCGAGGAACCCTTTTCAGCTTCTGTTACTCGACCACGTTCAGGTGATTGCCAATATACTGATCCACTTTAAACTCTAACCCTTTTCTTATTCAGAGTGTCTGTCACTTTATTATCTTTTAAGGTGCATTAATTTATGAACAGCAAGTGGGTTTCAACTTCTTTTAGGTACATGTTATTACACACTATGAAGCATATAAATTCCCTACCACATATTTTCACAACCTGAACCAGAAGTTTGAAACTGAGCTCGAGACTTGGTTGAGAAGAGAAAGAATAGATCACATAGATGTTTTGGTATAATATACAAAATCAACTGAATTTTTGAAACATTTTTAATAATGCTCTCATCAGTGACAAAGGCTAAGGGTTTTGGACACTTGAGGGTCTCTTTTAGTTGTGCTCTTTGGCATCATTTGGGTATATATTGTTTTTTTTTATCATTGTTTTTTTATTGAAGATCTAGAAGCACGTATGTATGAACAACTCCAGGTCATTGCTCACGCAAAGCATAGGAGAACTTTACATACATGCGTAGCGTCCCCAGGTCTTTGCTTAGCAAAACAGAGGGGACACCAACTTTTTGAGCTCAATTTCACACTCATGGAAACAAGCGTGTGTATCAGGAACTTGAACATGCAGTCAAATAGAAATGCAATTAACCTAAGTGCTGTTACCCAAGAAACTACCATACGTTATCTTTAAGTGTGTAACGCATGCCTTTTCAGATTTAAGAGCTGAGCCTACCAACATATCACCATGGATCATGCCTTTCACATCTGCCTTACGATTATCAGCCATCTCCAAAACGCAAATTTATTTAACTTCCCTCCTTCTCAAGCAAACAAACAAAAGATTAAAAATTAAAAAGCATAATTTTTTCTATTCTTCCCCTTGCTTTTTGATTTTATAATAACAACACACACCAACTAAAACTAAAGCTCTATTTTTTTTGTAGTTTTAGATTTTTTTTAACACATAACTACTAAAACTGGCCACGCTAACATTCAAAGTTTATCTTTTTAAAATTTTCCAGAACTGGGTTTTTGTTGCAAACAATGTCATATCACATGCAATTTGATCAAGAAATATCCAAGTCAGACAATGTTACCTCTCTATGCTGATTTTGTTTTACCTCTCACAAGGAGAACATACTCCCCATTAAAATCTGCTTGTCATGAGGTGAAGAGATGCCTCCTATCCTGTGCCTTGAACAATCACTATCACAAACAAACAAGGTTAATGAAGTCCTCCTTGACTATTCCTGCACAAGATGAGAGATCAGTTAGCCATAGGTATCCAGGCCATTGTGGTTCTGGGTAGACCAGATGAATCAATGAAAGTTACTTCTTTTAAACACATGCCCTTTAAAAAATCAGGAATTTGAGTTATAGCTGCCTTTGATTTTGGTTTCCAAATTCCAGGTGATTTAAAAGTTGTTTTAGTCACCTTTGAAGTAGTGACTTTAGGTATTTCAACCTTTTTCATTTTAGTTTTCCTTTTCTAAACAATTTTAGATACCTTTGGAGGGGTAACTTTAGGTTTTTCAACATTGTGTTGTTTTGAAATCGGTTTCTTCACCTTTTAATGAAAATTTTCATAATTTGGAAAAAACATATTTTTTATTTGAAATTTTTCTCTGCTCTTTGGCAGCTCCCCAATGTTGATCAGAGGGTTTTATCTTAGGAGAAACAGTCTTCATTGCCTTAGGTGGTTGCACCTTCATTGGCTTAGACTTAACTGATTCCTGAGATGAAACACTTTGACTGTGCGGATAATATGGCTTATAGGGGCGATAAAGACAATTTCGGGCAATGTGACCAGGATTGCCACATTTAAAGCAAGTATGCTTCTTGAGATAGAAGTCAGACATGTAACCGTTTGTCCTTAGCTGCTGAGGTGGAGCACCATTTGCTTGTGTCTGCATCTTTGACCCGTTTGCAGATCTTGGATTGACCGTGGACTGGTTCCTCGAAGCTTGAGATGAATCTATCTTTTCAGTTCTTGTGCTCCATGTATTCTTTGATGTCAAGGCAACATTTCTACAACTGCAACTGCATGAGCCCACTGATGAGTTTGGAGACTTGATTGTCATCTTGGGCCTTTCAATCTTGATAGGAACAGAAGTTGGAGGCTTGATGGTGATCTTGGGCCTTATACTCTTAATGTCAGATGATAAACCACCATCATGACCCAAGCCTTTAAACTTAGTGGTGAATGATGGTCTCTCTTCTCCTTCAATCGTAATGAACATAGACCTTGTTGTCATGAAGATCTTACCATTTGGCCTTGTAGTCATCACCACTCGTTCCCGCTTTACCTCATCCACAACTTTCGAATAAGGAGTCTCGATCTTTGGTTAAGGAACCAACTTTTCTTCATCAGCTCTCTTCACTTCACTGGAGCTTGAACCTGCACACTCAGTAGTGTTATTTGACTGAGTTGCTTCAGTGGCTGTATTTTCATCTTTATGCACTGGTTGAGGCCCTTATATCATGGTTGCTTCATTTTGGGACTCTTTTAAATTTAAATAAAGCATGATGAGAGTCCATCATTTTCTTTTGTATAACTTGATGTCTTTCAAGGGTAGATTGTGAGGTGTCAAGTTTGGTTCTCAGTTCCTCGACCTCTTTGGTTAACTCTTCAACTTTAGAGTTAGCAATCCTAAGATAAGTACTTTTATTACTAACATCACGTTGAAGATTTTTAATGTCTAACTTAGCAGCTTCCAGTTTCTCTCTGAATGTATTACTCTTAGCTTTGTACTCCAGAAGGTCTCTATCAGATAATTCACGATTTAGGGTTTCATTAATGAATTTCCGTTCCCATTGCTTAGCCTCACACTTGGGATTACAACATATCTCATTGTTGTTGGTAGATGCAGTGTTACCTGGTAGAATGTGTGCCATGATCTTCTTTGATTGAAAGGATTAGAAAGACTCGATCAGAATGAAAAGGGGTGGATCAAAAAGTCTCAACTGGATCGAAAAGTGGACTTTTGATCGTAAAGAGGACTTTTTGATCTAAAAGTGGACTTTTTGATCGAAACTTGGACTTTTTGATCGAAAAGAGGACTTTTTGATCGAAAAGAGGACTTTTTGATCGAAAAGAGGACTTTTTGATCGAAAAGTGGACTTTTTGATCGAAAAGTGGACTTTTTGATCGGGCAGAGTTTTGGCTCGATCGAAAAGCCTATGACTGGTCGAAAAGTCTACTTTTAGATCAGAGTTAACAGGGACTAGCCATAGTATCTGATCGAAAAGCTGGTTGGTTGATCGAAAAGCTGGTTGGCTGTTCGAAAAGCTGGTCGAAAAGCTGGTTGGCTGATCGAAAAGCTGGTTGGCTGATCGAAAAGTCTCAAGGGGACTTTTCGATTGGAAGAACAAGCAACAAAGACTAATAGAAAAGTCACAGGGGGACTTTCTCGATCAACTATGTGCGTATGGATGTGCTTTTCGATCAAAGGGTCGATCAAAAAGCCTTAAATTGGGCCGAAAAGTCAAACACACGATCGAAAAGTCTTCTATTTTGAATCGAACCTGCAAGAAACTTCCGAACAGTGCTAAAAACTAAAAAAACACCAAAAAAATTTCAAATCGTTAGTCACCAAAAACTTGAATCTGATATCGCGAGAGCCTCGAAATTTGCTTTTCTTGGCTCTGATACCAATTGTAAGGATCGAAAATCTCTCCTCGCGCGATATCTAGTCCAATCAAGGCCGTGCAGAATCCGGTTTGATTGGTGATTCAAGAACAATCGATAAATATATTGAAAAGATGATCAAAACACAAAATAACACACAAACCGATTACTTCCACACTTGAATAAAACTGGTTGTTCAACACTTAAAGAATTCGAAATTATCCTTGAGAGAATTTCGATTACACCTTAGGAAACCACAAAATCAACAACCTATTCTAGTGATTAGAGAGTTTCATTTATAGGAGATGACCAACTTGACAAACAAGTCATCCTCCTTGCCCTAATTAGCCTAAAATTCACGTATTGCACCATATAAGCCCAATAAACTCCCTCTAAACACTTTCTAATTGAGCCCAAATACCTCTAAAATGACCCAATGACCCAATATACCCATAACCCAACTAATTTTCACCTATTCTATCACATAGGCCTTCAAAATAGTCTGCCAATGAGCTATTTAATACACAAGCCACAAATTATTCCCTTACAAGAGCTATGGTGTGTATTTGGTGTATAAAAAGATAATACAATTATGGGTCAGTTATGACAACACTATTGTTCAAGATTTTTAAATTTATAAAATACAATAACATAAACAATCACCGTACACCATGGGCAAGTGCACTAATCGTGGCATATGAATGTGGAAAGAGCTATGGTGTGTATTTGGTGTATAAAAAAATATAACAATTACGGGTGAGTTATGACAACACTATTGTTCAAGCTTTTTAAATTTTTATAAAATACGATAACTTAAACTATCACCATACACCACGGGCAAGTGCCCAATCGTGGCATATGATATACAACAAGTTATACATATTTTTGTATACAATATTTCTCACATTTCTGGAAAAACTGACTAACTGTTAATGAAATAATACTTTATTGTTTCCTTTTTTTGTTTTCTAGCTTATTATAGGTTAACATCACAAAAGGAAGCAAAAATAAAGAAAAAAAGGAGAAAAACATGATGATTTGTTATTTCTGGCCAAGAACACGGCCCATTTTTGCCCAAACACGACTCGTGCCTTACTTCAACATAGCTCTGGACAAGCTTCTTGTAGAACCTGACACGCACCTGACAAGCATGGCCCGTGCTTCTGACTACCACAATCCGTACCCCTGATATCTTGAATATGCTGTAGGACTTCTGACAAACACGGCCCACGCCCTAACAGGAACGGTCGTGCTCAATTCCGGATTTTGCCTATAAAAACCAATTGAAGTCCTTATTCCAAAGCGCTCAATTCTTTTCTCTCTTTCTAGTTTAGGACTTTCTTTTTCTTTTGATCCACTTGCTTTCGGTGCTTTTAAGCATTCGACATCAACTTTGTAAGATACATTAACTTAATAAGATCTTATTTAAAGTTTTTCTAAAAATAATCATTTTCTTTTAAGCAAATCATTATGGCCCATCTTGGTTAAACTCTTATACTCACTTGGTAATAAACAAGCCTTTCGGCGGATTGGTGAAATAAGTTTATAATCTCACCTTAAGGTATGCAAAAATGACTTTATGAAAACTATTTATATTGAAAGTGTATTGAAACATTTTTGAACAAATGTATCTTGTGTATTGCAGACCATTTGACGAGTCGAAACCTCATCAGTCGGACCTGTGACGCCCGAGTGGGGGATGATGCATGATCCTTTCGTTGGGATTCTGTTTGCGATTTAAAAAAAAATGTAGAGTTCGTGACTCGAACACGAGTCACATGGAGGAAGCGTGTACACAAGGTCAATTCACAATTGGTCTCACCAGTGGTCCAAACAACCCTAATAAACAGAAACTAACTAGTCATGATTAAACCAATTAAGATGCCTTGGTTCAACGAACAGTCTCGCTAGATGACTGTTTCACGATTATGGTTTTTGTCTCATAACTATTATGATAAAATCTTAATTATAATAAACTAAGAAAGATAATCTTATTAACTTTCTTGAAAACCAGCAAGAATACACGACAACTCGTGAGCGCTCGACGGTGACGGTGCCTGGTATCCGGCGGTGGTGGCGACACAGAGGGAGGGAGGGCCGAAAATTCTTGGCTCTCTCTTTCTCGCTTGTGTTGTGATTTTAGTTGCAACTGAATTATGAGATTTGGCTCCCTATTATAGCTTTTAGGAATTGGATAATTATGTCAGCTAAATCAAGGAGAATCAAACCATAATGACTTGATAACTTATTTATCAAGATATATATATATATATATATATATATATATATATATACTAGCATGGTGCCCACGCGTTGCGGCGGCGACAGTTTCTAGCGTGTTATTCATCATTTGTTTGTTCGTTACCACGACGTGATAATTGACATCGTAGTATTCGTTTCTGTTAGCGCGACGCAACCCAATGACAATTTATAGTGTGGTACATGCGCGTTTAGCGGCGACGACAATTTACAAGACTCGTGACATAGAGGGCAACCCGCGCGATGCGGAGGTACAACGATCAATTAAAGTGATACTTGTTTTCTATCTGTTTATTAATTCTATTTGCATTGTATTTTTGTTGGTTTTCTTATTCATGGCATTGATTTAATCTATCTAACATTATAGATCTTAAATAAATAACAACAAACAGCCACATATACATATTACTCACGATATAGTAAGACACACACGGGGAATGACAATCAACCAACATTGTAATTGTTTTTTTTTCACTTGTCCATATTCTCATGATATATTATTTGTTCAATTAAATCACTGAAGAACATTTTTATAAGAAAAATATACATGTATATGAAAAAGACACCAAGGGTAATAAATGATAAATTGAAATGACCTTTACAATGGTCTATTAGTTCTAAATCCTTTTAAGTAACATCTATTATTGCTCAAATTACTAACATGAAACATACAAACATAAAAAATTAACCGATCCCAAAGATTCCTCTTCTTGATGCCAATTCTTTTTTATGAATTATGGGGTCTATTTACTTGAATTATCAGGCCCAAAACAAAATCACGACACCAGCCCACCATCTTTCTTTTAGTATGGGCCCAATCATCTAGAACTCTTATTAGCCCATCCATTATAAACCTTGATTTCTTGTCAATTTTGTCGACTCCCTGCAATTCAGATTCAATGCACATAATAGAATCAATAAGGTTTACAGATATAGGTCTTGTTATACGAAGCAAATAATTGGTTAGAAATGAAAAGAAGAAACTTGAGCAGAATTTAACTATTGCTACCCACATAGACCATAAAAATAGGCCCCCCTTTGTGGTAAAGAAGATGAGCAACTTTAGGAAGTAGTATTCCCCACCAGCTATCTACCTGCAAGAACTCATTTATAGTACAATCTCTTTAAACAAATGCTCTCTAACTTAATAGAAACAATAATTTTCTCTGTTCCCATATTAGGTCTGTTAAAAAAACCATCAGTTTAAAAAAGCAGTTCTTTGGCTTACAAGATAAACCAAAATCAATAGAAAATTTAAAAATCCGCCCTTTTGAACTCGAAAAGGATATGGTAAATAAATTTTCATACGTCTTTAGTATCTCAATCACCAAAAAAGAATTAAAACCTAATAAACATCAGATGGTGAACTCTAAAGCGAAACAAGAGTGATTTGTTACCTAAATTTCATAAGTCTTTGCATATAATTCTGTGAGAGAACTGTAGTTATGGGCTTTGCTTTCAGCATACATGGCCTATTATTATATATGTCATTGTTTAGCTACCCATTTCCCCTTTATTAGACCTGTTAAATCTGTTTAAAAAAGTAAAAGAAATGAATGCTAAATTAAATGAATAAAGTCTGAATCTGCAATAGTGTAAGTGATAACAATATGGAAATCTCATTTTAATAAAGTCATTAACCATCTTGGAAGGCTAATTGCCATCCTGCATAAAGATAATCAATTGAAAAATAGACATTAGGATTTCATTTCACATATTAAGCAGGCAACACTCGCAGTGTAATCAAACAAAAAACCTATTACCACTTATTGTATTAAATCGAATATAAAGGAACTATCTTACCTGAAAAGATTAAGGATCCTTAATTGCATTTCCCAAGCAACCATGATAGGTTAGATACATATAGTTAGAAACAAAGGCAAAAAAAAAAAAAAAACTCGCAATTCAGTTTTATGAAATAATAACTATAGAAGATAATTGTACTCAGCCAGATTATTATATGCTTACCAGAATCCAGTATCATTAGCCTACACGTAATGGTTAATTGGCATCTCCAAGTCACCTTCCTCATTATATATGCTAGCTAAATTCCCTAAAAATGTCAAAGCACAGTAGAGAAAAAAGATTGGCATTTGATTCATGCAAAATATTGAAAGAAAATATAATACTCATCAAATTAGCCATGGAGATGGACCAGAAGGGAGCACAAGACCTTTGATAACCTCAAACATATATTATTCCTTTTTAGTGGCTCTAAAGGAAAAGCAGCAGGAATATGAATATAGCTACTTGAAGATCATTCAAAGAAAATACAACTGCAAAATTTATTTCTCAAGGACCTATCTGCACATGAAATCAAAAGGAACATACAGACTTGTAGCAGAATGCCAGAAACCATTCTGAGAATAAAAAATCCAAACCCAATTTAGCTATAAAAAAAACTCTAATTTTGATGCATCAATAACCATAGCATCAAACTCATCATATGCAGGCTTGTTTTTCAAAGGCTTGTTTTTCAAAGGCTTGTTTTTCAAAGACTCGAACTACATTAGTCTTAGAGATAAATCAAAATAACACAATATGGCATATACAGTTTAGGCTTCTAGATTGAATACACACTTTGGTTTTATAATTAATAACAACCATGAGTATATTACTTCTCACACACATCAAGTTGTAATTCTATAAACCCAGACCGCTAACCCCAAATACAAAGTTAATTCTTTACAAAGTTTTAGATCTATAATCTTTTGTATACTTGAACACCATAATCTGCAATGAAAAAAAATCAAACTAAGAACCCCCAAAAGGAACGAAAACCTAATTTAGAAACCAAGAATTGTGCTTACCTCGAGATGGAAGTCTCATCGTCTCAACGAAGCACTGTACACATCTTTGTTTCTCTGGTTTATAATCGATTATTATCATCAATCGAGCTTCTGCAGAATCATAAAACAAAGTTTCAAAGATCAGACAACAAAAAAATTAAAATCTAAAAGAAAATGCACAGATGCAATGAGAATCAGGTTGAGAATTTCAATACCTTCGTAGCTGATGGTTGGATCTATTGAAGGTTGAGAGGGGCGAAGATCGAGAGAAAAGATTGAAGGTTGAGAGAGAGCATGTAGAGAAAATTAGAATTCAAATTTCAAAATTCAAATAAACGCTGATTGAAGTTGCATCGTTGGTTCTAGGGTTTCATAAGGATTGGATTGGGCTATGGTGTGGAAGAAAACATGGAAAGAAGTCTAAGGTTGTTACCGGAAATAGGGTGATGCGTCGTTGTTTGGTTCAAATATCGGAGCCGGCTTTTGTGATATGTTTATGATGTTAAAAACCCTTTGAAACCTTTTCCCAAATTCTGGTCTCTGCACATCTGCATTTTAGATTTATTTTGAATTAGGGCCTCTTTGAGGTTGAGGATGAAATGGGCGGGCTAATGAAAATTTCCAAAACCTGGTAGCTTTGGTCGCTTGTACATTATGCATGGTGACTTGTAAGCGTCTTAATTTTAAGACACTTGATGAATACTCATTATATAGTAGTAGTAGTATATATATATATATATATATATATATATATATATATATATATATATATATATATATGATTTTTTGAAAATGATATATATATATATATATAAATTCCAAACTTTATATATACACATTATATATATATATATATATATGTATAAATATATATATATATTTTATTCAATTATCTCATAATTAAATGAATCCACAACCAATTTAATTATCTCATTACTTACGTTTTACAAATAAAACGTCCACCTATTTTTATTATTTAATCGTGAATATATTAATTAAATTAATATTTTTGTTCGTTGCCCAAGGTGTAACTCTTTTGTATCGGACCCCGTTACTTACATTAATATTATCCGACGATCGGACACTATATATTCAACAAACTCCCCCACTTGGACGATTCGTCGATAATATACTATGACATGTAAGGAAGAATTGAACGACTAGCTGCATCATCCTCCTTTCTAGCAAGGCACGACAAAATCATTGTCAATTAGTTCTTTGTGTTTATCGATTTGCCTCGATCAAACCAAATATTATAGCCTTATGGTAGCCTGATCATTTATCCCCCTGTTAAGAACACTCGTTAAACATGAGACATGGATATCTGACATCAATCTCATATAGTGTTTAACAATTTCTATTATCGTTCTCAATTTGAATTAGTCTTAACGAACTCATCATAGTTCGAACACGGTCATGCATTTTCACCATTCAAATTCAATGACGGTACCAGAATGTTCAACTCTTATAGTAATAAGAGTATAGATCCATTTGGCTACAAACAGCTCCCACTAAGCTTCAGATTGCTCCCAATTAAGTACCCTTATTACCACCCTATTACGGGCAGCGTTAGATAAAATCAAAGAGTAACCTTTTAGCAAACATTGCACTAGTTTGCACCACAGCTCTAAGGACAACATGATTGTACCATTATCATAATATCTCATGACGTCGATCCATGAAGATTATTTTGGAACGAGCTACGTCCAATATTTATTCAACTAATAAATATCTCTGAATATGGTTCTGAATACTTCTTGAGCATTCATCTCATGAATCTGATCATACTTCAGAATGGTAAATCTCTCTCAGATCCTTTCCCACATATCTGATCAACTATGGATATTTAGAACACATTGGTATTCATGGATTCTTAATGTACTAATAATCCAAGACAAATAGGTTTATATATGCGACTCCTTAACTATTAAGATAAACCCGAGAATATTTGTCTATAGTTTCGAATACACCAAATTTCTAAATACAAATCAAATCCACTGATTCTCAAATTTAAGACCTATTTTCTCAACATGCTCCTTATGTTTTCCATGAGGCATAGGTTTAGTAAATGGATCTGCGAGATTCTGATCAGTATAGATCTTGCGTACGATGACATCTCCTCGTTCCAATAGTTCTCAAATGTAATGGAACTTTTGTAGAATATGTTTCGTGCTGTGATGTGATCTAGGTTCCTTTTCATGAGCAATGGCACCCGTGTTGTCACAAAGTATCTCGATTGGCCCTTGAATGTTGTGCACAATACTGAGATCAGCAATGAACTTCTTTATCCAAGGAGCTTCTTTTGCAGCTTCAGATGCTGCAATAAATTCTGATTCTGTAGTGGATTGCGCCACTATTGGCTGCTTGTTGCTCTTCCAAGTTATGGCTCCACCATTCAAGGAAAAGACATATCCCGTTTGTGATCGAAAATCATCTTGGTTAGTTTGAAAACTTGCTTCCGTGTAACTTCTTACACTCAGTTCTTCCTCTATTCCTCCATGCATCAGAAACATATCCTTAGTTCTTCTCAAGTACTTCAGGATATTCTCTACAGCAATCCAATGACTCTCTCCAGGATTCTGTTGATATCTACTGGTTATACTCAGTGTGTATGACACGTCTAGTCTAGTACATATCATGGTGTACATAATGGAACCAATGAAAACGGAACGCTTTTCATATTTTCTATTTGCTCGTCAGTCTGGGGAGATTGTTCTTTATTTAGAATGGTTCTATGTGCCATGGGCAAGGTTCCTTTTCTGGAATCTTGCATCGAAAAACGTCGCAAGACTTTATCGATGTATGTACTTTGGCTTAGTCCAAATAGCCTTCTTGACCTATCTCTATAAATTTTAATTCCTAGAATATAGGTGGCGACCCTTCATCGAGAAACACTTTTGCAACCAACCTTTTACTACTCTAAGCATAGGTATGTTGTTCCAATGATTAATATGTCATCCACATATAGGATGAGAATAGTGATAGAGCTCCCACTTGCCTTCGTGTAAACATATGGTTCAGCTTCGTTCTTGATAAAACCAAACTCTTTGATCTTTTGATAAAAATGAAGATTCCAACATCAAGATGCTTGCTTAAATCCATAAATGGATTTGTTAAGCTTGCATACCTTTTCAAGATTCTTTGTATCTTCAAAACCTTCAGGTTGTTTCATATAGACATCTTAAGTGAGATGTCCATTGAGAATACAGTTTTGACATCTATCTGCCATATCTCATAATCATAATACGCAGCTATAGCGAGTAGTATCCTGATTGACTTAAGCATGGCTACATGCAAGAATGTTTCATCATAATCAATATGCTTGTGTTTAAGTAAACCCCTTCACTAATAGCCTAGCCTTATAGGTTTGCACATTTCCATCCATGTCTGTTTCAACTTGAAAACCCATTTACTACCTACTACGTGACAATCGGGTGGAGGTTCAACCAAATCCCAGACTTGGTTGTCATACATGGATTACATCTCTACGCGCATGGCTTCCAGCCTTTCCTTAGAGTCATAATCTAAGATCGCATCCTTATAGTTCACGGGTTCATCTTGATTAACTATCAAAACTTTGTACATACCCAGATATCTTTCTGGTTCATAATGGTCCCGCGTACTTCTACGAATGCCTTGTGTTACTACCGGTTGCAACATCCTTTCAGATTCACTCATCTCATGCTGATCTACTAAACCGGTTTTTCTTGGGTCTCAGGTTGATCTCGAATTTCTTCGAGGTCAATCTGAGTATTTCCTTTCCCTTGTTGGAGGAATTCAACCTCTAAGAATGTTCCTTTACGTCTGTTGATACATAATGTGGCAACATGCTGGATTGGTCAAAGAATTGGAAGAAATCAAGAAAAACAAGAAATAACCTAGACTAGGCGAACCCTGTCCGAACCTTGGGCAAACTGGCAGGCAAACTGCAGTTCGGCTTATGGCCAGGTTCGGACAGTCGGGGTTCCTATATATAGTTGATAGGTTTGTAATTTTTGATACGTTTATAATTCCTTTTTCATTCACAAATATTGTTTACAATTCTGAAAATGTAAATGGGTCGGATAATCTTAAACAAGTTCCATGCTCCCGTGGTAATCACAAATAGCCCATCATGTGTTCCAACTGATGAAAATTGTGATTATACTTCGTATAGAAAGGAAGTATTTGCTACATCACAATCATCCACCACAACTGATAAGCAATCAAATGATAAATTTGCTCTTGATCTTGAGGTTGAAGATCTTTTTTATAATGTGTCAGAGTTTGATAAAATAGATGATTTAGTTTCTGAAACCGAGCCTGAGTCGGTTAAAAACTGTTTCCAAACCTAATCAGGAAAAGATTATCTTAAGATACAAATTTGAAGAAATTAAATCCGAGCTTTCCAAATTAAGCACATATGAGCAGAAAAAGATTACTCGTGAAAAATCAGTTGTTGGTAAGAAGCCAAAGAATGGTGGTGTTGGCTTTGACTCAAAAGTTAAGACATTTGAATAGGGTTCTAGTTCAAAATCACCACAAGGTCAATCTGAGAAACCCGTTATAAAAAACAAGGCTGTTGTTTTTGATAAAAATGCCAAATGGACCACTTATCGCTTAAAGGGTTCAGACAAGATGTACAGTGATAAGGATTTCCCATTGGACATGGTTAATCCGAATCTGATTGATAAGATTTTCACGGGTGTTTATGGTCCTAAGTTTGATCCAAAAGTTCCTAGTGTGCCAGTCAGGAAGGGAAATGGTAAAATTATCATCCCAAGTGACACACTAGATTCTAATCAATTGGAAAAGTCTGATCACAATTCTGATTTAGGGTTGGTAAATAGAGTACAAAAATCTGTGAAGAAGTCACCAACCGTTTTCCAACTACCAAAACCAAAGGTTCAGAAACAAATTTTTCATGAGCATGTCAAGCCAAATTTCAGAAAACCAAATTTGTCTTTTAAGAAATCTCAATTCTATCATGATGATGATTTTTTTGACAATTTTGGCTATGGGCCAAATCAACTAGTTTATGGAAGGTGTCCAAGATGGTTTGATGATGAATTCAAAAATGATGTTGGTCCATCAGGCTATGGTGGTAGGAGGGGTAGGTTTCAGAATTTTAATGATCCTGGAAATCCACAATTTTATGATGGCTAGTTACATGGTGATGATTTTCCAGATAATATGAATGGTTATGACTCTGGGTTTTATGATGACTTTAGTTATCATCATGTTTCTAAACATAAAATTTCAAAATCCAAGAAACAGAAACCAGTCATTGAAACCATTATGGATGACGACACGATTGAAGAGGTTGTCATTGACAGACGCAAATGCTTTAAGTGCAAAAACCACGGTCATTCATATAAATTTTGTCCTTTTAAGAAGAACAAATCTGAAAATTCTGGTTGTGTATCGGATGGATATACTTCTGATAAACTAGTATCTTCTGACTCGAAGAAACATGTCAAATTTGTTGATCCTAAGGGTTTTGTGCTTAATGATTTGAAACCACATGTGTATGAAAAAAATGATAAGACTGAAAATGCGTGAGCGTATGATCATCTACTCAATCGTATTGAAATCAATGTAAAACGAAAATGAACACAAGATGTAAATACAATGAAGCTTGTACTAACCACAGAGAGTTTACACAGAATGGCACATAGAAGATTTGACCAAGAAGTTATTGAATACAACACAAGATGTCTATTTATACTAGCTAAACCACGACTGTCCGAACCTCAGGTTCAGACAAGGTTCACCCGGTCCGAACCTAGAGTTCGCCTAGGGTTCGGCCAGAACCAATCTTGCACATCTTGTCTTGTACTTGATACTTCACATGACGATCAGGAACTAGGTACTAACAAACTCCCCCTCGGCATGTGCAGTATCAACTCTTCCATTAAAACTTGTATCTTGTATCTTCAATCAAACTCTCCGTTAACTTGACGATGAGATCAATCTTGAATACTCGATATTGCATCGTGTGTAATCTCTGTATCAACAATCTTCAGAAGACTTGAAGTTGTGATGTTCTTTTTCTACATAGAAACCTGCCAACATAAATAATCTTGGTGCAAAATGTCTCTTCAAGACTCCAAGATATTTTGATTTTAAAACTGATTTCATATTCCGTGTTGATCAAACAAAAAGAAATAAGAAATAAAATGACTTTTAGAAACTTTACATCAAAACACACCTAAAATATTTTTGGTATTTTCTTATAGGAAAAGTAAATGCAATACAAAATCAGACACTATTTTTGTCTTTTGTGAGAAACATCACAACTTGGGATCATATTGAATATAAGATGCTAAACTATACTTTAATTTCGATTATTGTAGCACATAAGCCATTTCGAATGTAGATATAATTTGTCCAAACTATAAACTCAGGCAGAATCATACTCATAACATATGGATATGTTAAGGTATTTATTAGATTTGCTTTGACCAGTGTACCCCACACTATCAGACATACTCGGATATGTTTTTCTTATCACATTTTTGTGATTTCACTTGTGATTTATCACATAGTGATTGTATTAATGATAAAGTCAATTGTGTTCCATGCAATAATAAATAAGAACGTTAAATCATCTACCTTAAGGTCGATCTTTCGATACACAGATAAGGCCTCGAATTTAACAAAATAAGAAATAAAACAAGTTGAAATTGTATGACTCAACAACAATCAGGTCGATCTTGTGGACACGTAGAGTTATACGAAACACCAAAGAAAATAAAGCAGAACGTCAAACGAACAACGATCAAGTCGATCTTTCAATACGCAGAGAAAGTTCGATCGTTTGACAAAATAAAGAAAATCAAACAAGTTTAAATCTTTGCAAAAAGAACACATGTATACATAGTGACTTCTCATTTTATTTTTCACATATTTTTTTTCTTGATATATCTTGAGATATGCATCAAGATGTTGTCCACTAGGTCTAGCATCAGATTTAGTGTATATCACATTTGAATACTTTTTGATTTTCTGAGCCAACCTTACACATCGATCAAATGATCTTATGGTTTTTTCATCTATTTTATCCATGAGTCAGACGATGTAAGCCAATGTACCATCATTTCCCAATCATGTCGGATACAATTTCTCATTTTTTAATGTTTTTGGATTTTTGCATTTTTTAATGTTTTTGTCTTTTCAATTTTCAAATTTCTCCCCCTAAAAATAACAACTCTATTTATAGATTTTCATTTTTACTATTTGAAAAACAACTCACTATTTTCTATTTTTGCAAAAACAAACTCCCCCTCAAAATGAGACGAAGTGAAAAATGAAACAGAAATTTATCAACCAACACGAATACGTGCAGTTAAGCATTTTGAAAAACAGAATTGTTTTTGAAAATTCAATTTAAATTATCACAGATCTTTCACAATGAGCAATTTTCCAATCACCGAAAGGTCTTACTGAAATACCTGCTGACACTAAATAAAACATTAGTCACTCTGGGATCGACCCGATTCAACAGCGTCGGGTCGCCCGGTGTCTTCCATATAGTGATTGTTGGCCTTGGAAACAATCTTTGGTTTCCATATTTTGAAAGATTTTGATTTATGATCAGAACCAGAATCAGTATCAACTGGCGTACTTCGTTTAGAACAAGACGACTCACGAGTTGATTTGATCGCTAGAGACCATGGTTCATAAAAAATTTGACCTTTGTTATCCACATACTTAGCCGTGTTGTGGATATATGCAGTCGTCGGACAATCAGCAGCAAGATGTCCAGGTTGATGACATGCATAACAAAGTCTTTCTCGAAATTTAAGCATATTTGAATAATTCTTTGAATTTTGAATACCAGATGAATGTTCAGAATCAAAATTATCAAAGAAATCATCAGAAGAGTCATACCTAGGAGATGGACTCCTTGAAGATGATAACCTTCCAAAATAATAAGATTTTTCGTTCAGAGGAGGTGATTTCTTTGAAAGTTTAACTTTTGAATTCTGCTTAGATTTTTCTGGCTTCTTAGCTCGAACCGGTGCTTCCTTCACCTCATAACCCAAACCTTTGTGCTTGAAACCTGTAGTCTTTGATGAACTTGAAGAAGAACCAGAAGCATCTCTCTCCTTAGCTTCTCTAGTGAATTTAGCTTTGATGTGTTTTAGGTTATTCTTTCTAACCAAAACTTTGTCTTCTTCAGTTGCAGATGAAGTACTTGCACCACTTTGTCAAAAACTTGTTCATTTTCTAGAAAAATAGACTTTGAGCTAAACTTAGGAGCGTCACCCAAAGACTTTTCCTTTTTCTGAGACTTCGACTTCTTCTTCTTGGATGGAGTGGCAAACTTCGAATAAACATGCAATTCGTCTTTAGGATCAAGCGGGGCAGATGTAGCTGCAGATAAATCCACTGGTTGAGGAACCATATGAATATCATCTTTCTTAGAACTATCTTCTCCCCGATCCTGTTTGTATAAGAAATTCAACAATGTCGGTGACAAATTACAATTCTTCACTTGTCTCTTTAACCACAAAATTTCCAACTTCATTTCAGAAATTTACTGTTGAGCATCAAACACTTCTTTTTGTGACTTTATGAACTTTGCATTGAGATCATCATATTCATATGTTTGTAACTTCCGGATCTCACATTCAGCAAATAATTCCTCAAGAACACTTTCTCTTTTCTTCTTGTAAATTTCAACATCTTTAGTCAAAACTTCATTTTTATCTCGATGAAGAACATTTTCATCTTGAAGCATAGAAATCTTGTTCTGAAGTTTCTCAATAGTAGCTGCAGACTCAACAATAAGAGCATTCACCTTTTCATACTTTTGTTGAATTGGATAACTTTTTTCAAATAAATTCTCAAAATCTTGAGCTGCATCCAATGCTTCAGCTTTGGCTTTCTCACATTCTTCTGCCAACTTACTCTTTTCTTTCAAAACATCCTCATGGACATGAACCAATTCATAATATTTCTTTTAAAATTCATCAAATTCCTTCTTGAGGACAACAATTTCTCCAGGCAATAACTCAGAATCTTTTATAAGAGTTGCATTCTTCTTTCCCAACTTTATACATTCAAGACATTTTGATTCTTCGACTTTAACTTCTTTGATCATTGATTTTGTCGAAGTGCAATAGTAAACGGAGCATGTTTCATTTTTGCTTCAGAATCTACATTCCAGACAAATTCATTTGGATGCCAAAATGTGTGTCATTTTTTCATCAAAAGAAACAGATTTTTCTTCAACCTTGGGAGCTGCATTTGGTGAATGAATAACCAAATGAGCATGTTGACCAGACTTTAGCTTGTTTTCGGATGAACTTGGACATTCTCGTGCAAAATTTCCATAAACTAAACACTTATAACACTTAACCTTTGACTTGTCCAATCTAATTTTTACATCCTGATTCAATCTTTTCATGCCAGTTCTATTGAAAAATTTCTTCGTTCTTCGAACCAACATAGCATATTGCCAGTTCAAATCCATTTCTTCCAAATGATCATAATCTATCTAATCGTAATCTTCATTTGTCAACTCAGCATTACTAAAAGCACGAGTAATAACCCCGAAATATGAAGACACTAACGCAGACATTAAAGCATTATAATCCTCGGCAGTTTGAGCAGACAAAGCATTCTGAGTCGAAGAACTAGGAACATAAACATTATAGCCTATAGAAAAACTAGGAGTTTCAGATTTACCTGCAATAAATACTGTAGGAGGTGCGGAACTAAAAGTATTAGATTTCCCAGCATTCATGGTAGAATCATTATCACTAAAATACACAGCAGGATTTTGAACTTGTGCAGGAAGTGATTTGTAAACCATTAACTCCATATCCCTTGCTTGAATTCTTTGAATCAAATCTTTGAAAGATAATCCCGTATATTTATTATCATGAGTAATCAACATCACATAATTCTCCCATTTCTCAGGTAATGCTTCCAAAATCTTTTCTTTCATATCTGCTTCTTCTTTTGTAAGACTTACCAAACACATTTCACTCATTAAGTGAGCAAAATCTTGCAATCAGATTTGGAATTGATTCGTTTTTAAATGCTTGAAACTATCAAATTCCTTCTTCAAGACATTCTGATGACTTTTCTTATATTGGTCATTGCCTTCACATCGTTTTTCCAAAGCATCCCACAAACTCGTTGACATGTAGTTACCCGAAAATTGTTGTAACATTTCTTTAGGCAAAGCCATAGTCAAAGTACCATATGCTTTCTTTTCAGCTTGATATGCTTTCTTTTTTTTAGATGACATCTTTCTTTGACGTACTGGTTCCTCGGTTTCATCCTTAGGATAAACATATGGATCGGTAAACGACAACCACATATCAATATCATTTGTGTCCACATATGCTTCAAACCGTTTAACCCAACTATGATAATCTTCCAATTTGAGCAATTTATGAACTTTCTGACTTGTTCCAATTTCGTTGTCATAGTTCATCATAGTTTGCATTGTTGCTTGAACCGAATTTTGAATAGCTGCAAACGCTTGAAAATCGGACATTTTGTAAATTCTGGTTACTGTTCACCCCGAACCTGTCTTGAACTTAAACAGTATCGCCGAACTTTGTCTGAACCCTGAATGAACTGAAATGAAAACGTCGAACCCTTACCGAACTTAAGCTTCGGAGACTAACAAACCCTCGCCGAATTTTCGCCGAACTATGTATGAACCCTAACTTCGGAACCAACGAACGTTGACTGAACCTTACAGAACTCTAACTTCGTACGAAAACTGTCCAAACCCTATCCGAACCTAAAGTTCGGAGCGGTTACAAATCAGTTATGCCGAACCTCAGACGAACTCGAACACTCTCGACTCCATTTTCGCGATTTTCAGTGTTTTTGGACGAACTTTTGAACAGGAACTCAGATAAACTCCATAGAAATGATTTAGAAGAAGATTTTTCAGGAAAAAAATACACTCGAGATGATCAAATGAGCTCCAAAACTTGAAGAACTTTCAAAAACCGTCACTTTTTGACTCAAAACTTCGAAAAACAATGATTTCCGATCAGTAGAATGAACCAAATGCTCAGATACCACTTGAAAATGTGTGAGCGTATGATCGTCAAGTCAATCGTATTGAAATCAATGTAAAACGAGAATGAACACAAGATGTAAATACAATGAAGCTTGTATAACCACAGAGAGTTTACACAAAAAGACACATAGAAGATTTGACCAAGAAGTTACTGAATACAACACAAGACGTCTATTTATACTAGCTAAACCATGACTGACCGAACCTCAGGTTCGGACAAGGTTCGCCCGGTCCAAACCTAGAATTCGCCTATGGTTCGGCCAGAACCAATCTTGCACATCTTGTCTTGTACTTGATACTTCACATGACAATCACGAACTAGGTACTAACAAAGACATTTGATGGTACACATATAAAAGTTAAATCAATTCGAAAACTTCTGATGGGTCAACAAGTCAACAAAGTGACAAGTTGAAACCAAAAGGTAGTTTCACTACTGGAACCGATTTCGTCAAAGATGACGATCGAACCAAAGCTTCAAGCTTGGGTTCTTCCCGACCTAATCAATTTGTTTCTAGGTGCAGGATGCTTCACGACAACCCATGAACAATTTGTGGGTTGTTGATAGTGGAGTGTCCAGGCACGTGACGGGTGATATTTCTCTACTTCACGATGTTAAATCATTCAACGGAGTAAGTGTTACCTTTGCCAGAAACAAAGGTGGTAAAGTAACGGGTATTGGTAAGTTAAGCAATGGTGTTGTTACCTTTTCTAGCATTCGTCTATTTTCCTATAGTTGTAACCCAACCCGTTGCCGTTATCCATGCTAAGTTCATACTCACTCCCAACATATTTTCAATTCCTAATAATATACTTTATTGATTTAAAATATTTCGTGTTATGTTTTATTTTAATGCGTACGATTCACTCATATTAATTATTTGATCACGTCTAAACATACTCAACTATCACCGATGAACCATATAAAACATCAACCGCTATTTCTAATAAAGTGGTTTCGATAAAAAGATAATTTTTATTCTTTTCCTTTTATACCTGATATATTCGAAAAATATCTGACTTTCATGGAGACGATTAAATAAACAAACCATTCCCTATAGCTTATACACAAAGTTCACCTACTTCTCTTGTGAATCAGGCCTCCCTCCTATTTTCAAACTATCTAATCGAAACTTTTCTTTTGGATAAAAGAGTGATGGACTTTGTTTCTCAAGAGTATATTTGATAAAACAAATAAAATTGCTTACCTTATCCTCTTGTTTCCATATCTGCACAAAGACTCCTTACAAGGTTGTACTTAGTCAAACTTTCTCCTCTTGTGTTTAAAGCAATCATCTCCTACATCCCATGCAAGTCTCATAACCCTTTTTGTCAATCCAACTTCAACGGATCTTTTTAAGGACATACCATATCTTGAATTCTCTTCATAACATTCAAACATATACATCCCTCCCCATTCTCTTGACCCTTTTCTACTGCTTAAAATCCCTTGCACAAACACTAAGAATTCATATTTTGAGCTCACCTCTTTGTGCTCTTGATCTCGGTTCAACACAGCCATACAAACACCCATGCTTTCAACTATAAACATCAAGCATAAGATCCACATTTCTTGTTCTTCTTTACAGATTCCCATGGCAGCTCAACACCCTCACTTTGAGCATAATTAAGGACTCTAAGACACCCTTTAAACCCCCTTGTTCACTGCTCATTTACAGCAGCAAACATTGTCACGTTCCTCGCATAAAATCGTTCCGAAAACCCCATTTTCGTCAACTCCATCAACTCCAAGCGCAAGAACAACTAACGGGCATTTTTGTTCACATCTCAGCCCCCTTGGATCTCTTATTTAAGGTATAAATCCTCACCCTTTCATCCCCTCTTGATTTGGGTTTCAAAACAGCCCCATTCGACCCAAGTTCGAACCCGTTTTGACACCGACAAACTCACTTGTTCACGTTGTTTTGCCACTGTTTCGGACTAGCAGAAACACCCCTCATTTCCAGGCCGTTTTCAAGCATTCACAAGACATCTTGAGAGTTTTTCAAGAGCCTTTCAAGTCTCGTTGGTCCCTCCTACCTTCCAGTCGCTCGTTTCGTGAGAAAACTCTCCCTCACTTCATAGTTTTAATCACTTGTTTAACTAAAGTTTTAATAGTGCTTCATCTTGGTGTTAGGTTGTTGTTATATGGTTTAGATGTTAAAAATAATTGATAAGTATGTTATAAAACATATAAAAATGGTTAAACTAGTTGGTTTGGATATTATTAACCTTAAACCATGCATTACATTTAACTTAAAAATTTGGACAGATTACTGGGCTGACTTTAGGAGACCATATCTTGGTCATAACAAACCGAGACAGAAGAAACTCAAACTCCACGATTAATTTCGTCGAGTTAGCTTTCCACGGGTAGCTTATTCATGTCCTAACTCAACCTGAGGACTTCACAACAGTCCCTACAAGATCGATGCGCGTTTCAGCACCTCCTGTCTTGTGAGGCTGATTTGAGACGGTTCGTGGCTTTTTTATATGATGCATTCTAAACAAAAGTTTTTCAGGATATATTTGACTATCAACTTGTAAATTTTGGTGATTTTTAAAAGACGTTTGATATTTTAAAATAGCACCTAAATTTATAGCCCACAAGCTGTCAAAATTCTAAAAAGTAGTTCACTAAACTAAAAACCAATTTTCGCACATCCATTTGACAAAACTCTAACCTCCGACCAAACTCCAAAACTTAACATCTTATCTTTTATACAATAGGACCAAATCCGTGACCTTTGAATCGTTTTATTTACGAGACTCATTACGATCAATCCAAGGTGAGTATTCATAGCCACTCTTTATTTTAAACGTTTTGTGGTGCAACATGTATAGTATTCAAAACCCTTACTCGACATTCTTTACTCGAAAAATACATGCGAACTAATGTTGTTATTGGTGATCTCGTATGTTTATTATGTGTTTATTTGTGCTATGTTGTGGTTGGACTCATACTCATACTCATACTCGCGTGACATTAACTGTAAAAAGCCGGGGTTACGGTAATAGATCTATTGGCTTGACAAGCCCACTTGGCATGCCTTGGCTTGGGAGCCTTATGATTGGAAACCTTGAGGTTAGGGTTGGCTCATGAAGCTTATTTGCTCTATCTCATTTATTGTTTTGCTTTACTCGATTACACATAACTCAATTATTCGCATGTTTTAATCTATGTAGTACACTAATCCTTTGTTTACTGACCAACTATTCGTAGTTGACCTTTGTTTTATACATGTTGCAGGTTGTGCTGTTTGATGATGTTTACCCTTGATGACACCATAGGATCGCATGCCGGCTTAGTGTAACCTAACTAATTAAATTAATGTCTCTTGCTTTGTCGAATTATATTTTGTATTGTAACGAATAATTATATTATATGAAATGGGTTGATTAAGAATATCGCAACATTAAATAGTGTTGTGTGCATCTGGACAATCATCGCGCCCCGACGTATTCCGCCGTCGGATGGGGTGTGACAGATTGGTATCAGAGCCACGGCTGTAGGGATCTAGGTTATTAGAACCGGCTTGACCTAGACTTATGCCTTAGGTGTCCTACATGAGTGCCTCATGCATAGCATGCCTATATGATTTATATGTCCTATAATTGCTTCTTAATCATGCTAGTTTAATTATTGCCCTTATCGTTTAACACGCACTTATACACAAATCACTTGAGGCTTCCTAGCCTCTTTCCTTAGAAATGGTGCCTTACGTACCATTTAGGATGTTGATTTTCGATTTTATGATCTCGTCGGACACGGGGGCTTAGTGATTGACATGCAGTAACTGGAAGGGTGGAAGCACAGGTAGTCGGGGTCTCTGACTAGAAAAGCATTGCGTACAAATTCGAATGGACGGGTCCGGATGCTCACCTGGGACGCCCCAATGAGAGTGTCGAAACCTATTAGGCCAAAGCATGTCAAACACTGGGACCTTACTCTGATCAGTCACGGTTGTACTTTCCCACTCGGGAAATGAGGGCCATTCCGTATGTTTTTCGAAAGTCATTCGATTTCATGTTTTACGTGTTGTATGTAAAATTTTCAATAACCTATGATAATCTGAGTTACACTATCTCACTGTCACACACTTAACCTTTTACGTCCTAAATGGATTTCAACCTAATTTCTTATTTTATATGTCGATGATTTTACGGTTTTCTCCTAAGATTCTCGGTATTCTATGATTTTTTCAAAATCAGTTGTCTCATGATTTTAAATCGGTCACTCAACCTAATGTACCCATTGTCTCATGATTGCTTCTCTCTTTTTCAGCATGGATCATCGTATTCGTTGCCGCGACCGTTAGGTGGCTCAGGAAGTCATAAGTCAAGTGACGGTTGTCCTCCCTTATGTAATTTAGCAAGCTCTCACTACCAATGCCACCGATCTAACACAAGGAAACATGGGTGTTGGGTCCTCCTCTACCAGAGCCAACAAGAAGAAGGGAGAGACTAAGTCTACTGCTAGGGCCACAATCTCTGAGGGTCCAATTGATGTTGATATCTCTTCACCTCTTGTCACTCAAGGTGTTCCCGTTGTGCCGCAAGCAAAGAAGCCCTACTTGGGACTTCACCATTTATGCAATCGGTGAAACCATCATCACCCTACCCACCTTCCATATTGGCAGTGTACAAATTGTGAATTTTGGGTCATCATGTGGGTATCTGTCGCCAACCCAGCCATCTCGGGAGTACCAGTCAGCAGCCAGCTCAAGCGCAGTCTCAAATGTTTCGACCTGTGATACCCATGCCTGCTCAAGCCTTTGTCCTTTGCCAGACTGCCTTTGTCTCTACCTATGATTGCTATTACTTTGGTGCCCCTGATCGTGCTCCTCTGGCGTATCCATTGTTAGCTACCGCTAATGCTAACGTCAACGGTAATGCTGTCCGTGGACCCCATGCTGGACCTTCCCGCTCAGATGTTGTTTGATGGGTCTTATGTTGATGCCTTGTAATCATTTGAAATCATTGACTTTCTATGTAGCAACTTCCTTTATTTTAATGTCGTTTGAGACCTTATTGTTCTAATTCTTGTATGCACTTATGTACTCGGTTATGTGTTGTCATGTTTGGATTTTTGAATCGTTCGTTTCTTATATTGTCTTTATTATTTTATGTACGTTGGGAGAATTCTCGTTGATGGTTTCGCGAGTTTACAGGTAGTATGGTTACGGGATTACGCACATACATGCAAACAAGCGGGCACATAAGGGGGTTATGAGCCTACGCACACATGACTCACCTGTGTTATTAAAAAAAAATCAAGTTAACCATTTTAAAATACCTTCGTTTGATATATCTCATGTATCCTCTAGGTATCCATGTCGGGGAGTCTACCCGTTTGGAAATTTATGAGTTTACAAGTCCACATATTTACGGGATTACATGTGTATGAGTTTATGATTTTACTACCTTTCGAGTAGATAACCTTATACACGTACCGGTATCAAATCTATTCGTTCGTATATTGGTCTTCATAACCATTGAGTTATGTCTACCTTGCGGCCTAACTCGTTGATGTTTGTTCGTCAGCCTTGATCACCGTTAGCACCTCTAGACCCTTTTTCTTTCACCCATCTCTGTGTACCCTTGAAGCTTTATTTTGGTTATCATTATGAATTTGTATACTTTAAGGAAATCATTCGTATCTCGCCGGACACTCAGATCCCGACAATACTAAACGATAAACCAGTATGTGGGCTTCAGTCCACTATTACTTGCGTGTGGAGTGCATGCATTTAGGACCCAAATTGTGGAAGTTCATCATAATGAAAGGGGAATCGGGGACATCTAAAGTCACATCGGGTCCCTATCCCGTTCACCAATATCAACTTTCACATTGCCTATATGCCTGTGCGACTCCAGTTTCCAGTCACCTTATCGTCTCTAATCCTCGGGAAACCGTTCTCCTCTGCACGCCTGTTTCTCCTTATGGTTTTTGTCTCAACCTTTGTGTTAACTCTCCTTGGTCTGTTCCCTTCAATCCTCTTAGCACTTGTTTGTTTCAGATTCTCGAACTTTTTTTTAAATTCGTAATCGATTTATGGGCGGTATATGAATTTGCTCATTTCTCATCCTTGATCTCTATCATGGGGAAACTCGTTTGTACTTGAATCTGAAACTCCGGGGTGTTTCGGCAAGGTAGGTTCGTGAATTTGACTCTTGATTTTCTCAATTGACGGTGTGTGGAATCGATCCGTGCCATTTCATCCCCAGGTACTGGTTTACCATTGACTCATGAGAGTAATTTTAGACTCAATATCCATCATTTCTCGGATTCTCTCAATTGTTTTGACTCCTGATTGTTGCATGTTTTTTATGATTATTTTAGTTGTGGCTCGGTCTTTCTTCATTCTACCATTATGTGATTGTTGTTGGTTCATTAATCTATTTCATCGGGTGTATCATTTAGTTCTAAATCTTTGTCCTCTTTGGGAGAGTACTATGGGTTGATGTGACCGGCAATCACTATTAATCAAGTTTCAGATATGGTTATATTATCAGATCTCGTATTTCAAGTTATTGTATTCGATTTATGTTATCACGATTCTTGCATTTTAAGTTATATTATTCGGTCCATGTTATTGAGTTCATGTATTTCGAGTTGTGATAGTCGATTTACGTTATCGAACCCATGTACTTCGGGTCATGCTATTCGGTTCGTGTTATCGGGCTCATGTACTTCGAGTCATGCTATTCGATTCATATATGTTATCGGGCTCATGTATTCTGAGTCATGTTATTCGATTCATGTTATCAGGCTGATGTATCTCGAGTCATGTTATTCGGTCTATAACATCAGGTACATGAATTTCGAGTCATGTTGTTCAGTTCATGTTATCAATGCATGTATTTCGAAACATGTTGTTCGGTTTATGTTATTGGTACATGTATTTCGAGACATGTCATTCGGTTCACGTTATCCATACATTTATTTCGGGACGTGTTATTTTCGATTCGTGTTATCGAATTCATGCGCCTTGTCTCATGTAATTCAATTCCTCTCATCAATCTCATACACCACGAATCATGCGGTTCATCCCAAGTCAGAGGAGTCGTGTGGTTTTGAAATGTACCGTTCGGATTACGCTAGTCGTGACACCCGAGCGAGTGCTAATCGGCTCATGGCACCCAATTCCTGGTTTTCCGTTTAGTTCGTGGTACTCGATTTCTTTTGGGTATCATTTGTTTTAAGCCTTTTGTGCTCATCACTTGAATTTTACAGTTGCGTACCGTTAATTTGAGTATTGATCATTACTCTACTCTTGCTAAATCAGAGACTCACACACGCTGCCACCGATGATTGTGTGTGATGCTAGCTTAGCATACGATCGATATTGGTTGTGGGGTATAGGTCTTAGGTTTTAGCGAGGGCTGATTCGGATTCTATCTAGATATCGTGTTTCGTAAGGTGAACCAGATATGGGTCGCTACCCATCTAGTTCACCAGAACTTGACGCTTTGTTTGGATAGGAAGTTTGAAGCTCCAATTTTTTTTATCATTATTATCAGTTTCAGATTGGTTAATTTTATGGTGATCGATGTGAATCAATGTGAATCTATGTGTTTGAGTTGGGATATTTTGAATAAATCCATATTGCATCCATTACTCACCTGAATCTCCTAAACACCCAGTCTCACCCTTAAAGTAGGGGAGACTATGTCCATTATCTTTGGTTAGTCTTTTGGTTGATTCTGGTTCAATCGTAGTGTATTCTTTAGATCTATCGCACTGTCTCTATTGGTTGCCCTATCAAGCTCAGTTGTCTGATATTAGGGGTGTTATGTCTATAATCATCGATTATATCGCAATCCAATTTTCCTTGTCGCCATTTCTAACCTAACCTTTGCGGTCGGGTAAATATTTGGTGCCAATGTATTTGATTCAGTAATCGAAAATAGATTCTTATCCGCGATAAATCTCTTATGTCGTCTCTATGTTGGTTTCAAATGTCAAAATATATTGGTTATTGATAAAACTTTTTTTTAACTAAAATTTCTAAGTATCTCCTAATTTCGGGAAGAAATCCCCTAAAGTAGGGGATACGTAACATTTGTCTATTTTCCTATAATTGTAACCCGACCCGTTGCCGCTATCCATGTTAAGTTTATACTAACTCACAACATATTTTCAATTCTATTAATATATTTTATTGATTTAAGATATTTTGTGTTACGTTTTATTTTAATGCGGACGTTTCACGCATATAAAAAAAAAATTATTTGATCACGTCTATACATACTCAACTATCACCAATGAACCATATAAAACATCAACCGTTATTTCTAATAAAGTGGTTTCAATAAAAAGATAATTTTTATTCTTTTCCTTTTATACCTGATATATTCGAAAAATATCCGACTTTCATGGAGACGAAAGATAAACAATCCATTCCCTAATGCTTTTACACAAAGTTCACCTACATCTCTTGTGAATCACGCCTCCCTCCTATTTTCAAACTCTTTAATCAAAACTTTTCTTTTGGATAGAAGAGTGGTGGACATTGTTTCTCAAGAGTACATTTGATAAAACAAATAAAATTGCTTACCTTATCCACTTGTTTCCATATCTGCACAAAGACTCCTTACAAGGTTGTACTTACTCAAACTTTCTCCTTTTATGTTTAAAGCAACCATCTCCTACATCCCATGCAAGTCTCATAACCCTTTTTGTCAACCCAACTTCAACGGATCTTTTTAAGAACATACCATATCTTGAATTCTCTTCATAACATTCAAACTCATACATCCCTCCCCACTCTCTTTACCCTTTTCTACAGCTTAAAATCCCTTGCACAAACACTAATAATTCATATTTTGAGCTCACCTCTTTGTCCTCTTGATCTTGGTTCAACACAACTCTACAAACACCCATGCTTTCAACTACAAACATCAAGCATAAGATACACATTTCCTGTTCTTCTTTACAGATTCCCATGGCAGCTCAATACCCTCACTTTAAGCATAATTAAGGACTCTAAGACACCCTTTAAACCCCCTTGTTCACTAGTCATTTACAGCAGCAAACATCGTCACGTTCCTCGCATAAAATCGTTCTGAAAACCCCATTTTCGTCAACTCTTTCAATTCCAAGCGCAAGAACAACTAACGGGCATTTTTGGTTCAGATCTCACCCCCCTTTGATCTCTTATTTAAGGTATAAATCCTCACCCTTTTATCCCCTCTTGATTTCGGTTTCAAAACAGCCCCATTCGACCCAAGTTCGAACCCGTTTTGACACCGACAAACTCACTTGTTCATGTTGTTTTCCCACTGTTTCAGACCAGCAGCAACACCCCTCATTTCCAGGCCGTTTTCAAGCATTCACAAGCCATCTTCAGAGTTTTTGAAGTGCTTCTCAAGTCTCATTGGTCCCTCCTACCTTCCCGTCGCTCGTTTCGTGAGAAAACTCTCCATCACTTCATAGATTTAATTACTTGTTTAACTTAAGCTTTAATAGTGCTTCATCTTGTTATAAAACATATAAAAATGGTTAAACTAGTTGGTTTGAATATTATTAACCTTAAACCGTGCACTACATTTAACTTAAAAATTTGGACAGATTACTGGGCTGACTTTAGGAGACCATATCTTGGTCATAACAAACCGGAACGGAAGAAACTCAAACTCCATGATTAATTTCGTCGAGTTAGCTTTCCAGCGGTAGCTTATTTATGTCCTAACTCAACCCAAGGACTTCACAACAGTCCCTACAAGACAGATGCGCGTTTCAACACCTCCTGTCTTGTGAGGCTGATTTGAGCAGGTTCCTAGCATTTTTATAAGACGCATTCTAAAAAAAATTTGTTCGGGATATATTTTGACTATCAACCTGTAAATTTTGGTGATTTTTAAAGACGTTTGATATTTTAAAATAGCACCTAAAGTTATAGCCCACAAGCTCTTAAAATTCTAAAAAGTACTTCACTAAACTAAAAACCAATTTTCGCACATCCATTTGACAAAACTCTAACCCCTGACCAAATTCCAAAACTTAACATCTTATCTTTTATATAATAGGACCAAATCCGTGACCTTTGAATCGTTCTATCTACGAGACTCATTACGATCAATCCAAGGTGAGTATTCATAGCCCCTCTTTATTTTAAACATTTTGTGGTGCAACATGTATAGTATTCAAAACCCTTGCTCGACATTATTTACTCGAAAACTACATGCGAACTATATGTTGTTATTGGTGATCTGGTATGTGAATTGTGTGTTTATTTGTGCTATGTTGTGGTTAGACTCATACTCATACTCATACTCGCGTGACATTAACTGTAAAAAGCCGGGGTTACGGTAATAGATCTATTGGCTTGACAAGCCCACTTGGCATGCCTTGGCTTGGACGCCTTGTGATGGGAAACCTTGAGGTCAGGGTTGGCTCATGCAGCTTATTTGCTCTATCTCATTTACTGTTTTGCTTTACTCGATTACACATAACTCAATGATTCGCATGTTTTAATTTTTGTAGTACACTAAACCTATGTTTACTCACCAACTATTCGTAGTTGACCTTTATTTTATACATGTTGTAGGTTGTGCTGTTTGATGATGTTTAGCCTTGATAATGACACCATAGGATCGCATGCCGGCTTAGCGTGACCTAACTAATTAAATTAATTTGTCTTGCTTTGTCGAATTATATTTTGTATTGTAACAAAGAATTATATTATATGATATGGGTTGATTAAGAGTATTGCAACATTAAATAGTGTTGTGTGCATCTGGACAATCATCGTGCCCCGATTTATTCCGCCGTGGGTTGGGGTGTGACACCTTCGACCGAGTGGAATATCTACAAGAACTTCAATATAATATTCTAAGCGCCTCCCAGATATGTGACAAGCAGTACACAACAGCTTTCACAGGGAGTGAATTTTTGATTATGAAGCCAGGGTACAAGATTCCTGATGATTGCATTATCATGAGAGTACCTCGTTTGTCCAATTTGTATGTTCTAGACATGAATTTGGCAAAGGCTAATGTTGTGGGTCAATGTTTCTTGTCAAAGGCATCCGAGAGAGAATCTATTTTGTGGCATCGACGTATGGGTCATATTCACTACCGAAAGATGAATGAGTTGGTGAGGAAGAATCTTGTTGAAGGGGTTCCGAAGCATCAATTCACATTTAATGATGTCTGCGTCAGCTGCAAGAAAAGAAAATAGAAAAGAAAATCTCATTCATTGAAAAAGTACCATCCATTGATGTCCCTTTGGAATTGCTTCACACAGACTTATTTGGTCCTGTGAATCGTAGAAGTATTTCCAGACATTTGTACTGTCTAGTTGTAACTGAAGAATTTTCTAGATTTTTGTGGGTAGATTTTCTTGTCACAAAGGATGAAACATCAAGAGTCCTTATCAACCTAATCAATACACTTGAGTCATTTTACAAGTTGAAGGTTCGAAGGATTCGGAGTGACAACGACACAGAGTTTAGAAACAATGCCATGAGGGTGTTTTGTTTGAAAAAGTAATAGTACATGAATTCAGTACTCCATACACACCTCACCAAAATGTCGTTGCGGAGAGGAAAATAGAACAATTATTGAGACAGCAAGAACCCTGTTGGCCGATGCTTAACTGCCTGTGAATTTCTAGACAGAAGTTGTCAACACGGCGTGTTATGTGCTGAATCAAGTGGTTACGGTAAAACGGCTTGGAAAGACTTGTTACGAATTACTCAAAAATCATAAGCCAAATGTCAATTACTTGGAACCATTTAGGTCTCAAAGCACTATGTTAATATCTGCCTGTAAATTTGACGACAAGGTATTCGAAGGATTATTTTTCGGTTACTCAAATCAGAAGAAACGAGTGCTTAACAAACAGACTGGTGCAGTGGAAGAACATTTGCAAGTTAATTTCCAATCTTACACGTTGCCACCCAAAGGTGTTGGATGTTTGATTATAAGAATATTTTTGAATCATTTGAATCAATTCCTGATACATTCGATGATCATCATAATCATGTGTATATCAATTTGCAAGATGATGCTCCAGTCATGCATATTGAGACTCCGTCTACTCCGGATGTGCTTGTCACTGATGATTATGTGAGTGATACAACTAACGACTCCACAATTGCTGATGATATTCTATCTTCAGATGATGATGATCATGTAGAAATTCATGTCCAGCAAGTCGAACCACAAAATGAAGCTACTACAAGTGGTACTGGTGAGGTTGAGGTTAATAATGTCCGACCTGTTGTACAATCTGACACCAATTCATCATGTGGTATTGGAGGAAGATCATATTCCTGATTTACAATAAACGATCATTGTTCCTTCTCATCAGACAGTCCGGATAAACACCTATCACCCACAAGAAAATATAATTGGTGATTTAGATGATGGAGTGAGAACTTGGAGACAGGTTGAGAGTAGTGCTCTATTAGCAATCAGGGAATCTGGTATACTAGATGAAGTCTTTCATTCATGCTTCTTATCTCAGATTGAGCCAACAGACATAAAACAAGCTTTACAAGATGGTTCATGGATAGAGGCGATGCAAGAAGAGTTATTACAATTCCAGAAGCTCGGGGTATGGCAATTAGTTGATTTGCCAGAAGGAAGCAAAGAGCCATGCGGTACCCGATGGATATATAAATGTAAAACGGATGACCGAGGAGTTATTGTACGCAACAAGGCTCGTTTGGTTGTTCAGGGTTTTTCTCAAGAGGAGGGAATAGACTTTAATGAGGTGTACACATCGGTTGCCAGAATTAAAGCGATACGTATTTTCTTGGCATATGTGGCACATTGTGGATTCAAAGTCTGCCAAATGGATGTAAAGAGTGCATTTCTGTACGTAAAAGTAAAAGAGGAAGTCTACGTCAAACAACCTCTGGGATTCTACGATCCTGATTATCCGGAGAAGGTTTATAAGCTGGACAAAGCTTTATACGGTCTACATCAAGCTCCTCGAGCTTGGTACGAGACCTTGTCCACTTATCTACTGAAGAACGGGTTTAAGCGTGGGTTGGTGGATTGTACTCTTTTCTGTAAGAAAACGGAGGGAGAATTGCTTTTGGTACAAATCCATGTTGATGATATCATATTTGGAAGCTCAAACGAACAACTCTTGAAGGACTTTGAGAAGTTAATGCAAACGAGGTTTGAGATGAGTTCTATCGGCGAGATGTCATTCTTCTTAGGATTGCAAGTAAATCAGTCTGCAAAGGGTATTTTTATCTATCAGAGAAAATATGTGCATGATGTGCTAAACCATTTCAAGATTGATGATGTTCGTGTACTAGGGACTCCGATTCAGCTGTCACATGGTCTCTGTCCAGATGAAGATGGTGAAGAAATTGATGCCACTCTTTATCGTGCGATGACAGGGTCGTTAATGTATTTTACAGCTAGCAGACCTGACATTATGTTTGTTGTTTGTTTGTGTGCAAGGTACCAAGCATCTCCGAGGATTTATCATTTAAATGAAGTGAAGAGAATTCTAGCTTATCTGAAGGGTAACACAGATCTCGGGATCTGGTATCCTCATGATGATAAGTTTGACCTTTCGGCCTACTCGGATTCTGACTACGGCAGATGCAAAATTAACTTCAAATCCACAACAGCTGGGTTTCAATTTCTAGGCTATCGGCTTGTGTCTTGGCAGTGTAAGAAGCAAACGTCCGTGGCTACATCCACTGAAGAAGTTGAATACGTTGCGGCTACAAGCTGCTGTTCTCATGTTTTGTGGATTCAGCAACAAATGCGGGACTACGGTTTGCAGTTTCTTACTACTCCCATACATATAGATAATTCTACTGCCATTTGCATAACTAAAAATCCCGTCCAGCACTAAAAAACGAAGCATATTGATATAAGATATCATTTTATTCGTGATTGCTTCGAGAAAAACCTGATTGATTTGCAAAAGATACACATGGATTTTCAACGAGCGGACCTTTTCACTAAGGCTTTTGATAAAACCCGCTTCAAATTTCTTTTGCAACTCAATAGCATACAACAATTACTAGATAAGTAATTGTCGGTTGATCAATTTTTGCTTTTGGTTTATTTTTCATTGTGTTTCTTTCATTTCTTATTACAAAAATCCAAAAATAGAGTTTTGTATTTTGGAGAGAAAATCAGAAAATTTTTAAAAAAAAAATTGAAAATGCCAAAATTAAAAAAAAAATTGAAAAATCAAAATTAAAAAATTGTTCTGACCTAGCGAGAAGTGATATTACATCAGCATATATGTTATCAACCATGAATAGAGTAGGAATAAAGGTTGTAGGTTCTTGCTTGGTTAGTTGAATGCGTTAAGGCAAATCTGATATATGCTAGTATTATATCAACTTAAATTCTAGCTTGATAGTTGTGATGTTACACCATGAAGGATGTTGTGTGATTTTGGCAATAAAAATGAAAATAACAAAAACAGAATAAAAGAGATGTTCTGGTGTATGCATGTTTTCATTTTGTAAAGATTTAAACTTGTTTGATTTTATTTATTTTGTCAAACGATCGGACTTTCTCTGTGTATAGAAATATTGACCTGATTGTTGTTTGTTTGACATTCTGCTTTATTTTCTTTGGTGTTTCGTATAATCCATCGGACTTTCTCTGCGTGTGCGTGAGCACCGACCTGATTGTTGTTGGGTTATACAATTTCTGCATTATTTTCTATTTCTTATTTTCCTAAACAATTGGACTTTCTCTACATGCCTACCGGCCGACCTGATTGTTGTTTGTTTAGGGTTCTGCTTTATTTTTGCAAGAAACACCATGAATGATAAATCTCTGTGGAAAATCAAAATTCTGTCAAAAATACAAAAATAGAATAAGTCATATTGCCAGTATTCCGGATTGTATGGGTTTTCATACTATCTATGCTTGCTAAATCATACATGTTAAACATATCAAAAAGCTATTAAAATGATCTGCCTAAACTGAAACAAACTGCAAAGTTGTATTTTCTGTCTGCTTGGCTTGCATGCTGATTAATTCTGAAATTGAAATGTGTCTGATGCAATATGTCTGATATGATCTCGTGTCTGGATCTTTTTCGCAAAAATTAAACTTATATGAACTTCAAGTTTGTTAGCTTTATTGCTTATTAAAAAATTTTAAAAAGATTTTAGGCGTGTTTTAGCATAATCTTGTAAAAAATCAAAAAGATTTTTGGTGTGTTTAAACATGTTATAAAATTCAAAAGTATTTTATTTCTATCTTATTTTCGATCAACCGATGATGAAAATATCAAATTTATGCTGAAAACAACCAAACAGTCTTGGAATCATAAGACTCATCAATGAATTGATCAAAGATTTATTTCAAATTGGTAAAATTTTAAAATCTTTGTGTTCAAATTGAAAAATTCTTCAAAATCAGGGTTGAATTTGAAAATTTTGGAAACTTGCCAAACTACAAGTTCGGATAGACCAAAGTTAAGTTCGGACAACCGAACAAGAGTTCGGACATGGTTTGGATTGATCCAAAAGTTATGTTCGGACAAGTTCGGAAGGATTCGGTCAGCCGAACTAAGGTTCGAACGAGCCGAACCGCACCTCTATAAAAGGGCCGAAGTTGAGTTCGGACTCATTAACTGTTTCAAAAATCACCGAACTTAGCCGAACTCTGCCTAATATTTCTTTTGATTAACAACATTGTGACGTGATTTGTGACCTGATTCTGGTAGGTAATGAGATTCCAAGTACGAGGGTGAGTTTAGATGTCGTTTTTTGTCATTTAAAGTTGTCGTTTTTGTTCAAAACAGTGTCAGTTGTTTCTCAATTTACAGATCCAAAAATTAACCTGTTTAAAGACAACCTTTAGACTTAAAACTTGGTTCTATGGATTCGTTATTGAAAACCGCACATAGGGTTTAAATTTCTTGGTCTAATTCGGTCTAGATCGAAATTTAGAGAGATTAAACCTCTGGGTTGCATGTCCAGGCGAATGTGATGTTCATCAGCCGAACTGGAGTTTGGACTCAGCTGAACCTGAGTTAGGATGTTAACCAATACAGTTCGGATGTTGACCAATGTCAACTTTGACAGTTTGACCTAGTCGAGTTCGGACAAGGTTCGGACACCAATTCTCAGTTCGGATCGAGTTCGGATAGCAAAATTCAGTTCGGATCCAGTTTGCCTAAAATTGATTTTTGAACAAAAAGTCAACCGTTTACGCGAATGATAAATAACTGATGAATTTGGTCAACATTTTTGATAATCACATTGAATTTAATGAATGTTTCATGTTTTGTGTTTTCAGAAATGGCGGTTGATTTAAAAGTTGGTGACAAACACAACGTTTGTGCACATCTGGGCGTTGCAAGAACAAAAATAGCCAAGTTTGGAGGATTTGAAATATTCGATTTTCTGAAACGATCAAGAATTCACTATGCCATTACACACGAGTGTGATGTGTATCGTGACATATTAACCGAATTCAGGACTAATACAAGATGCTTGACTGATGGAACAATTTGATTATCTGCAACTGTTCAAACTCGAACTGTTGAATTTACTGAAGTTGATATTCAAAGAGTGTTGAAGTTTACTGATGATACAAGAAATGTTCCATTAGAGTTTGATCCACCTGATAATGTTGCCTTAATGAAGATAATTTGGTATGCTGATGATCCGAGTCACTAATGGATTTACAATTCAGAGTTCTTTGTTCCATACAAGTATCTGGTTCATGTGTTGTTGCAGTGTTTGGGCAACAGAATTTCTAGACACGACGAGATTGGTCCAGAGTTGCTTTCTCTGATGAATGCCTTGATTCTCAATCGTCCATACAATATAGCTGGGTTGATCATTTATTACATGAGAGAAAACTTGACCCAGAGGCATAAGAAGGCGTTGTTATATCCAAGATTTACACAAATGATCTTAAATGATTTGTATTCCACCTTGGTAAAGACTGATGCTCAAAAGATGGAGCTGAAACACATACCGAGGCAAGTATTGGTACCTTGGCAACATATCAAAAGAAGAAGCCTGCAGATTATCCGAAGCTGAAGCGGTTAATTGGTCATCTTGGTAACATTAACTATGTTTCACCAGCTAGGGGTGCACCTCGTCATAGTGAAGGAAGTTCATCTGAAGAACTTGATTATGGTTGGGTTGAAGAGAGAAACCGACAACAACAACAACAAGCAAAGGTTAAAAGATCGAGATGACAGACACAAACACCACCAGTTATACAGGAACCGGTAGTCTCAGAACCAGTTGTTACTGAATCTACAGCACCTTCTGTCACACAACCAGCGGCCACTGAACCTGTTGTTTCAGTTCCCGAAGTCCAAGCGACTGTCACAGTGACTGAGACACCAGCTGTTAATGTCCTGATAGATGAAGAAGAATCTGATAATAATAAGTTTACTGATGTGGGAACTAACTCTGAAGATTTTTCTGACACAAAAAATTTGTTTGTGTACATCAAGGTCAATTCCAAATATGTGAAAGTGAAGAAAGGTAGCAAAGAACATTTCGCGTACCGAACAAGTCTGAAGAAAAGAAAAGATCGATACAAGGATCATGGGTATGATGATATAGCCCCATCTAAATCCGATGGAGATTACAACCCAAAAGCCGATGTTAGTCATGGCAAGGGTAAGCAACCGATAAATTTTATGTCTTCCTTGACTCCATCAAAGAGGAAGAAGTCGATTGCTGCTGGTGGCCATGGCAAGAAGCATAAAGGTCAAAAGTTTTATTGAAACGCCATTCCGGTGTATCTTCATCTGATCGTCTTGATATGTCTTTACCCGAGATGACTACGACTACAACAACCACAGTTTCTACAACAAAGGCTGATATTCTTCAAGGGTTGAGTCAGTCAGGGTTTCTGAAAGATTTTCTAAGTTCAACAAGATCTACAACAACTAGCACAGCACCTTCAGCAAGTGCTTTTACTCAATATGTACAGCAGCCAATGGGATCAACACCTACAACTCCTGTATTCTCAACAGCTACAGCTTCAACCACATCAACACCAGATGTTAATTTCAATCTTGATCAAGGATTAGTGTCTTTTTCTCAAGCCGGGCTACTCAATAGTGCTTTAATTGATCAACAATCATAGATTGGTGACTTAAAAGCTAAGACTGATGAGCAATCGAAGGTGATTGAGGTGTTAAAGCGAAAAGATGAAGAGAAAAGTTAACTGTCTACAGAATTGAGAACAAGAGATGAAGAAATGAGAGCAAGAACTGAATCTCAAGGAAAGTTGATAACTACATTGCAAAGAGATTACTTGAAATTGAAAAGTGGAGAGTCGGCTAAAGCATAGGGGGTCACACATCTGAAAACAACCACTATGAACCAGAATGCTTTACTAACACGGATTAATGAGCAAATAAAATTCTTGATGGAGGAGTTTAAAGCTCAGGGGGAGATAGGTTATGGTTCTGGGTGCAAAGATGATTTCCTGAAGTATTTAAATGATGAAACTGATAATGAAGAGCCAGAAGGAAATGTTGTTGGAGGTTCAGGCCCAACCGGAAACACTGGTTCGGGTGACGGGACTTCTACATCTTAGGGGGAGTCTGATTCCAGGAATGCTATGCTGATAACTTCAATTCCATCGAATCAAGCTGCGAAGAGTATTGATGAGTTGAAAAGGCTGTTAGAAGAAGGTGAGTTCGTTTGTGAGCTTAATCCAGAATAACTTCAAGCCGTCTTCGATTTGAAGGACGAGGAAATGAAGAAAACTTCTGAAGCTACACCTGAAATATACAACGAGTCATCTGAACCAGAGTCTGAAGAAGATGTTTGGGAAGAGGAGATTGAGGTTGAAGATATAACCGAAGAGGAATATCCAGATTTGTACTCTAATTTCAACAGCGATAATAATCAGACTAGTGATGAGTTTGAGGTATTTCCTAAAGAGAAAGGTGTTGAAGCTAAAAAGAAGTTAAAACAAAAAGAAGCTGATAAACCTGATGACCCGATTGCCAAGGAGGTGAAGGATCAGAATCAACGTTGGGTGTTTAATGAATACATGAAGACATTTCATGCAAATTATGTTCCTCCTCCAAAACCGATCAAGCAAAGAATGCATGTAAGATTAAGGGTGAAGCTTCAGGAGAAATTATCAACCGGATGTATGATGAACGTCTGAAGTGCTATGGGATAAAATGCCAACATGGTATCCAATACTTCAAAAATGCAAAAGACTTCAGTACTTTACCGGTCTGGGATGTTTGGGAGCTTACACGAAAGCCTTTCTGCAACTATGGTAATGACTGGAAGGGTTTCTACTTCAAGAGTCTAGTTGAGAAAAGGATTTCAATATCTGAAGCCTCAAAGACTAAACAGGCGTGAACATCCGACCAAGGTTCATAAGAGAACAGGGAGAAAGCTGATAGTATTTATCTTCAAGAAAAAAGCCTAAAGTGATGAAGAAGATTCCGTTAATGAAAATGGAATTGGATTTCATACATAATCTGAAGTGGTGGTATTATCATGAGAAGACAAGTGAAGTTGCGATAGTGCTGGAGAATGAAAACAGAGTTGTGAAGGTTTTTGACCCGATGTGGCTGATCAACTTGTCGAAGGCTGATATTGATGAGTTGTATCATAATTAGATCTTGTTCTTTCCAGACTACATGGATCAAGCTTTATAGTTTCAGAGGGTGATTCGGATATGATTTGTATTCGATATATATGTTGGGCATAATCACCAGAAGACATGGGCTGGGATGGAGGTTGAAGTTCAAGAGTGATAAAGAACTGTCCAGCATTAGCCAAGGGGGAGTTTGTTGATACATAATATGGCAACATGCTAGATTGGTCAAAGAATTGGAAGAAATCAAGAAAAACAAGAAATAACCTAGACTAGGCGAACCATGTCCGAACCTTGGGTGAACTGGCAGGCGAACTGCAGTTCGGCTCATGGCCAGGTTTGGACAGTCGGGGTTCCTATAAATAGTTGATAGGTTTGCAATTTTTATAACGTTTTTGCTAGTGTGTGTGAACCTCAAGGTGTTTTCTCTGAGTCTTGTAACCTCTGATATTGAGTGCAATACAAGATTGAGTTATTTACCTTTGTGTTTGATTACTTTGTTTACACATTAGATATGAGTTAATCACAATTCACACGCCCCACGCTCTTTCAACGTCTGATGAAAACTCTGTTTTTAGCAGGGTTGTAGAAATAATAACCAACCTTTAGGGCATATCCGAAGAAAACAACTTTATCGCCGCAAGGATCTAATTTGTTCGAAGATTCACTTGTAACATACGCTGAGCATCCCCATACTTTTAGGTAGGATAACTTGGATCATTCCCCATGCCATATCTCATATTGTGTCTTATCCACCATCTTCGTTGAAGCGAGGTTCACTAATCGGATAGCAGTTTTGAGAGAAAAACTCCAAAAGGAGTGTAGCATATTTGTACGAGACATCATTGATTGAACCATGTCTAGCAACGTCCGATTTCTTCTCTTAGATAAACCATTCAACTGTGGGGTTCCGGGTGTAGTGAGATGGGATACAATCCCACAAGACTTGAGGTGTGCATCGAATTCTTCACTTAGATATTCGCCATTTCGATCTGATCGAAGTGCCTTAATCGTCTTACCAAGCTGGTTTTGTACTTCGTTCTGGTAATCTCTAAACTTTTCAAAAGTTTCGTGTTTATGTCGCATAAGATAGACATACCCATATCTACTGTAATCATCAGTAATTGTAACGAAGTACCTTTCTCCATTTCTTGACATCGTCCTGAAAGGTCCACATACATCGGTGTGTATGAGTCCAAGCAGGTCCTTCGCCCTTTCACTGACATTCGAGAAAGGCGACTTGGTCAAATTTTCACTTAAAGATGATTCACATGTATCAAAAGACTCTGAACCAGTGGGTTCATATATCCCGGCAGTTTGGAGTTTCTTGATGCGAATACTGTTTATGTGTCCTAGTCGACAATGCCATCTAAACGTGTGATGTGCTTCATATGTAACATGTTCTTATATACATTTTCACACATCTTTTGGTTAATTCTTGCATGTTTTGATATCAAATTGTGTACTTTTACCAAAAACGCGATTTCTGTGAATAAAGCTTTAAAGTTAACGAATTTTGAGTAAAATACATTGTTTACTTTTCATTTATTTGCTTTCGTAGGATTCATGGCATAAAAGGGAAGCAAATCACGTTAGAAGAAAAGTCGGATCACAATCGAGTCGAAGCAATGATGCAAGAAAGCACAAAACAACCAAAAGTTGGAAACCCAATCGGATCACAATCGAGTCAAAGCAATGATGCAAGAAAGCACAAAACAACAAAAAGTTGGAAACGCAAGCCTTCATGGTACGCAAAGTGTGATACACAAAACTTCACGATACGCGAAGAAACCAAAAGTTACCAGAAGGTTCCTTGGGTTAAATGGATCATTTTCTGTTCACGGCCGTTACCAAATTCAGCCTCGAAACAACCCATTTTACTGAAATGGGTCGTGACGTGTATAGTACGCAGAAAACCCTAATTTTGCCTACAAATAGAACGTTTTCATTTCAATCAAGGGGTTATGAAATTTGACGAACCAGAGGACGTTTTTCCTATTCCAGAAGAGTTCTAGGAGCTAGGAGGAAGCAATCGAAGTTCCAGTTCGCGATTATAGTTAGTTTCGGTTAATCCTTTCGCTATAAACCTTCGATTTCAATTTATGTTTGTCAATTTCATCATTTTTCGATTGTTAGAACCTGTATTATGTTTAGTTTTTTATATGAATAACTAAACTCCACCATCATCTTGGTGGAGATGACTCTTGTAGTACAATAACGATGTATGAATGATTATCTATGCGTTTGATTTTTAAACATTGATTGATCTGATTTTGTGTTGATACGTTTGTGTGCATGATTCCTATGTTTGTTTTATCAATGCTGTGGTTTTGCTAGGTTATAGTCTTTGGCCATTTCTATATCTTGGTTAATCTATCTTTAGGTCAATAGGGTTTACGAATGCTGTTTGGCTTAGGGTTATGTTTTAAAAGAAATATAAATCATTGATTGAATGAATGTGGTTATTTTGTGTGCTGTTAGGACTAGTTATCATAACTGATGCTAGGACTATAGTAATCTTTCTTATCTTTTTATGTTCCATGCGTTAGTTAGCACTATTGTGGTATGTAATTGGATAAACGGTTGCTAGTTAATACTTTGATGATTAATTGATGAGCATTATGTTAGGTTTTCTAGGAATTGTGTCTATAGCATCGTAGGGTCCGTATTCATTGAGTTGTGTTCTCTAGCGGGAGCATGTCATGCATTTCATTTCCATAGCTGGTTTAACTGAAGTTAGGTTTAATCTAGGGAGATGCCTAGCTATCTTTAGAAAAAGTTGCATAGGTTGTTATTCATGATAATTGTTGGATTGCAAAATGATTCGATATCAAGATGATGCTTTTAATTATATCTGAATTCCGATTTCATATTATAGCTTATTTGGTGATTTCTGCCTGCATTCTAAGATTGCTATTAGAAAACGTGTTCCTTGTGATCGACACCCGATTCTAGCTATTAGGATTTATACTACAAGCTACGATAGGTACACTTACCTGGTTACATGTGACTAATTTCTTAGTTATTATTAGGTTTATAAATTTAAAATTTCTGCATGCTAAAAGTCCCTATAAATATATATACGACTCACGTGCTTTAAAGAGTTTTTGGCTCCGTTGCCGGGGAACACAATTCTCAAAAACAATCTTTCTCAGGTGTTTTATCACCTTCAGTATCCATTCCTATGGATACTCCGGGAATGTCCATCGGATGGTACAGTAGGCCATTCGTTGCACTCTCTCGGTCTTGTATCGTGAAACCAGAAACCACAGCAACTGCCTTTGAAATTAATCTTGGTTTCATCAATCTACTCGAAATCAAAGCCCAATTCTATGGTTCCGCAAGGGAAGAACCTCTTCCACATCTCGATAGTGTTGAACATCTTTGTTCTACTTTCCAAATCTAGGGATTTACTGAAGACGATGTCAAACTTCTCCTATTCCCATTCAGCCTCAAAGTAGCATCTCAAAGATGGCTCACTTCTCTTAAACAAGTTTCAATCACAAGTTGGAAGGACCTCTCTACTCGCTTTGTTGAAAAATACTTTCTGCCGTCACTCACTTGACATATCCGATATCAAATTCTAGCGCTCAAACAACAAGAAGAGGAATCTTTCTACGATGCTTGGGAGCGATACACATCACTCATCAGAAGTTGTCCTCACCCCAGATTCGACGAAGCATTACTGTTGTCCACATTCTACTGGACGATATTTCCTAAAAGTCCTCTACCTTTAGACATGAGCGCTCAAGGATCATGGTTAGGATTAAGTCTTGAAAAATCTCGAGAGATCATAGAAACTGCTATTAATAATAAGTGCCATTGGCCAACAGACAAACCTCATATTTGTCTAAATAACATTTCTGTTCAAACCGCATCCATCGAGTCGAAACTAAGCACCCTCACTGCGACTGTCGAAGGAATTCAGCTCGAACACGAAACAATAAATGCTATGTGGACTACATCCCAATCCCAACTCACAAGAGCGTTCACCTTAGTAAGGGAAGATATAAGGATGAACAGAGATGACATCAACGATCTTCAGCATATTCTATTGTCAACTCAACATCTACTTAGGGTGACAACTACACAACGGAACGAAGACATAATCAGATTCATGAAAGAGCTTAATAACCTGAAAGAGGAGCTTTGGAATTAAAGAATCTCGAACCTACAGAGAGTACATGGAGACAGTCAAATATAGCTATGAGGAGCATGAAGGTTACAAATAAGGAAAGAACTACTAAAGAAACTGATCCCGAGACTCAAAAGACAACGACTGAAGAAATTGAGAAGGAAAGTCTGGCGGTAAAGGAAAGCCCAACTGAGGAACCAACAAAGGCAAAAGAGAAGTCAGAGGAGTACAAACCACCACTGCTATTTCCTCAAAGAATGAAGAGATCTAAGGAAGAAGCTCAGTATAAGAAACTTCATGATCTTTTCGAGCCATTAGAAGTTCGCATACTGTTGATACCTGATATGTGCGTCGTGTGAAGTATCGAGCAAGGAACAAGTTCATGCCAAATTAGGTCTGGCCGATCCTGGTCCGAACCTGTAGTTCGGACTGGCCGAACCTCAGGTTCAGAGGGAGTTCAGTGCCGCGGGCTATATATAGAAGTGTGTTCTTTGTATTGAGGAGTTCTGAGTGTGTGAGATCTGTTAAGTGTGTGTTTTCTAGTGTGTAATCTCTGTGTCATTTCTGAGTGTTTAGACTGATTGTAATTGTCCGTTGTGATCAATAAAACAATCGGTTAATTACGTTTCGATATCTGATTAGCTAGATCAAGTAGACGATCCGATGCTCATGCATTTTCAAGTGGTATCAGAGCTTTCTGGTCCACTTAACTGATCTGTGGTTGCTATTTTCGGATTTTTGAAGCGTTTTTAGTGATTCTACAGTGTGTTTTCGTGTTTTTCATCATTTCTATCGAGTATTTGGTGTCAAATTTGTTCCTAATTCATTTTCTATCAGTTTTCCTAATCCACAGTAACGAGTTTCATCAAAATCAGTCAATTTTAGAGCATTTTTGAAAAATGAGTTCAAGGTTCAGATTTTCCAGCTCAGGTTCGGAGTAACCGCTCCGGGGTTCGAATCGGAGCTAGTTCGGTCGAAGTTCGGCGAGAGTTCGGTCCTAGATCGTTCTGTGTTCGAAGTTTCTTCTGTTTCGGTGAAAGATCAGAGTTACTTAGGAGTTCTGTAAGGGAATAATTTGTGGCTTGTGTATTAAATCATCACCTGAGGGACTATTTTGAAGGCCTATGTGATAAAATAAGTGAAAATTAGCTGGGTTATGGGTATATTGGGTCATTAGGACAATTTAGACATGTTTGGGCTCATTTAGAAAGAGTTTAGATGGAGTTTAGTGGGCCTGAAATGTCAAATACGGGAATTATAGTTAATTAGGGTTTAGGAGATTAGCTTGGAAAACAAGCTAATCATCTCCTATAAATAGAACCTATTATTGTCTAGAATAGGTTGTTGGTTGCTCTATTGGTGTTTTTGCGATTTTTGGTGTTCACGAAATTCTCCCAGAGAATTTCGATCAGTGTGTAAGCAATCAAGGTCAATAGTAAAGCGCTTTTCTTCAATCGGTTTGTGTTCTTATTCTTATTGTTATTGCTTTTTCATATTGTTCTCGATTAATCTTGAATCATCTAGTGTTTGGATTCCGCACACTCACTAGAGATCGTGATATCGTGTTTGGGTTCTTTTCGATCCTTACAATTGGTATCAGAGCCAAGAAACGCAAGTTTCGAGGCTCTCGCGATATCGGATTCAAGGTTTTGGTAAACTAGCGATTTGAGTTTTTGGTGGATTTTCAGCTTTTAGCATACTCGGAAGTATTTTTGCAGGTTTGGACACAAAACTGGAGTTCTCGTGGAGATTTACACAAGTATTGAGACTTTTCGATCCGTGAACAACAACTTTTCGATCAACCTCTTGGTCGAAAAGCCCTTTTTGTCGCTTTTCTATGATCGAGAAAGACCCCTCGTGTCTTTTCGATCATTTCCCTAAGTCGAAAAGTCCCTCATTTGAGACTTTTTGATCAGAAATCTCGATCGGAAAGTCCCCTTTGAGACTTTTCGATCAGTCATTTCCAATCGAAAAGTCCCCCTGTGACCTTTCGATCATCTCACTTTTCGATCGAAAAGTCCCCTCTGTGACTTTTCGATCAGCATCCACTTTTCGATCAAAAAGTCCACTTTTCGATCAAAAAGTCCACTTTTCGATCAAAAAGTCCACTTTTCGATCAAAAAGTCCACTTTTCGATCAAAAAGTCCACTTTTCGATCAAAAAGTCCAAGTTTCGATCAAAAAGTCCTCTTTTCGATCAAAAAGTCCACTTTTCGATCCATTCAGTTTTTTATCGAAAACCCACTTTTTGGTTTTTTTTTTTTAAAAAAAAACCTCATTTCTGAACCTGACTTTCCGATCCTGTTGAGACTTTTTGATCCACCATTTTCAATCCGATCTAATCAAATTAATTCCCTTATCATTCAATCAAAGACATTCATGGCATCCTTTCTACCAGGTAATTCTGTATCGAACAGCAATAATGAGGTATGTTCTAACCCTAAATGCCAAATTAAGTTTAATGAATCTCAAGACTGGCAACGTAAGTTCTTTAATGAAACTTTAAATCGTGAATTATCTGATAGAGACATGCGAGAGTACAAAGGTAGGAGTAAAATATTAAGTGAAAAATTAGAAGGTGCCACAGTCGATATTAAGAATCTTCAAAGAGAATTGAGTGATAAAACTACATATCTTAAAATTGCTAATGAAGAAATTGACACATTAAAATCAAAGGTTAAACAACTTAAAGCCAAATTAGAAAGATCACAAACTAAAGTTGTACGGAATGATAAGATTGTGTCAGAAATGATGAAGGCTAGCTCTCTTTTCTACAACACAGATGCTCGAATGCGACATCTCAAAGCCAACTTTGGTTTGGGTCTCGGTACAGAGGTAAAAGATGAAACATCCACTCATACAGTACCGATGCCTTTGATGCATGCAATGATCCCAGACTATGAGTGTCCAAAGACCTCTTTAGAAGCTAAGGCTGAAATAGAAAAGAAACTTGCTGCTTGCCCCATTAAAATTCTGCTCCTGTTTCTAACATTACTAACACGTCTACTTCTTGTGCAGATAAAGTAAATGAAGAAGCAGGTTCAAAGGGAAAAAGTGTTTGCTTTGAGAGTCAAAAGTTTCCAGTTTTTAAAACTGATAATTTTGCTTCAAAAAGTTTTGAGTCTGAGTCAGCATTTCCCAAGTCAACTGTGTTTGATGAATCTGTTACTTGTAGTGTGTTTAACTTTGGGAAATGTGATGTTAAACCTGTGAAACCCTTAAAAACTGTTAAAATTTTAAGAAGGGATAAGGGACCACAGGTTGTTGGTCCCAAACTCACAAATGGAGGGGTGTTGGGTGGGAAACCTACAGAAAATAAGAATGATTGTCATGATCAAAATGTGCAGAAAGTGCGGGACCTTAAACCTCATGATTTTGTCCCGTACCCAGAAATCAATTCTACATATGACCAACTTAAGCCAGTTCAGCGGGAGTACATTTTAACCACAAAGCCCCACGATAAAACCCATTGGATCCAAAAAAAAATTGTTCAAAACCAACTTGGATTTCCACTGGGCGTAACCAACCACAGGCTCCCGCATACCCAAAGAAACAATCTTGCCATGTCTGTGGTAGACCAGGACACGTGGCAAGAAACCGTTTATACCGACCTTATGAACCCTATTATCCGAAAAGGGTTCATCAGAGACCTAGTCCAAGGACCCAAAAACAAAGTGACCCAACTCCAAGGCCCGGTCCATCAAAACCCAAGGTGCAGAAACAAGCACCTCAGAGTCACAAAGTTCAGCAGAAACCCAAGGCTCCTAAGCAACGGCCAAAGACCATTTTTAAAGAAAACAAAACATCTCAGAAATCTGTCAAAACAGCTTGGAGACCAAAATCTGTTGAATCCCCAAAACCAGTTTTCAAATCTGTTTCAAAATCACCCATCCATCCAAATCCAGTTGGTTCAGCTAAATCAAATGGTTGGAGGAAGGATGACAGGTGGAATGTTTCAAAGGTGGTAAACTTGTCTTTCAAGCCTATTGGAGTGTACAAAAAACACTCCAAACAGTTTCAAGAGGTAAAATTTCTAAAGAAAAATGAAACCAAAAATTCACCACCGAGAAAACCACAGGTTTTTGGGAAAGAAAATCACCAACCCAGAGATGTCAACAAAAAGGACATTCTCGGTCCAACCAAGGAAGCCACACCCCCAATCCCTGATGTTACCAATGGAATGTTTTTAAAAAAAAATTCTTTCACCGACTCTTCAGGTATTGGAACCACAATGGGCTGGGTACTTATGGCTATCTGATCTCTCACATTGTGCAGGAACAGTCAAGGAGGACTTTCATTAACCTTGTTTGTTTGTGATAGTGATTGTTCCACGCACAAGATAGGAGGCGTCTCTCTACTACATGACATGAAGATTTCAATGGAGGGTATGTCTCTATGTGAGAGGTAAATATGAAAAAATCAGCAGAAAAGGTAACATTGTCTGAATTATTTGTTTCTTGGCTAGTTTGATGTGAAGTATGGTTGTGCATGAAACAAAACCCATTTCTAAAATTTTTCAAAAGATAAACTTTGAAGGTTAGCTTGGCCAATTTTAGTACATATTTAGTATTGTGTCAGTGTGTGCTTAAAAAAAAGGAAAAAGGTGTGTGTTGTTATTAAAATTCAAAAAGCAAGGGGAAGAATAGAAAAGATGAACTAGTAGACCCCTAACAAAATTGTGCTTTTTAATTTTTAATCTTTTGTTTGTGTTTGAGAAGGCAGGGAAGTGAAATATTTCCGTTCTCAGAATGACTGACACGCGTAAGGCAAAAGTGAAAGACATGATCCAAGGTGATGTCCTCGGTAGGCTCAGTTCCAAAAACAAAGGTATGGGTCACAACACTTAAAGATAAAGTATGTCATTTGATGGGAAACACACACTTAGGTTAAGTGCTTGTTCTATTTGACTGCGAAATTGTTCCCGATACACACGCCGGACTCCAAAGTGTTGCATCGAAAATCTCAAAAAATCGGCGTCCCCTCTGTTTTGTGTGAGCAAAGATCTGGGATGTCAAAGCCGTCAGTCAAGTGTTGCCTCTGCTTTGCGTGAGCAATGACCTGGTGTAGAATGGTTGACGTGTTAATCAGACTTTCCTCTGTTTTGCGTGAGCAAAGACCTGGTTAGTCTGGATTAACGTGCTTGCAGATCGCTGTATATAATTTACACCCCAAAAGATGCCAATGTGCACAACAAAAGAGACCCTCTAGCGTCCAAAACCCTTTAGCCCTGACTTTGTGACTAGGCTTATGTGTTTGATGAAAGGTTACCACCTGACTGATAAACGCCTCTGAGTTGAAATCATACAAGTCTTTGTATATTATTCCTATTTCTTTTATGATCTGTTCTTTCTCTTCTCAACCAAGTCTCAAGAAAAGATTCAAAACTCTGGATATGGGAATGTGAAAATATGTGGTAGGGAATGATCAAGCTTGATAGATTGCACATATTAATTACCTAGGATTTGTGTGTGACTGTCGGATGTTCATAATTAATGCACCTAAAAGATAAATAAGTGACAAACAGCCGGGAAAATGAGGAACATGGGTTTAAGAAGGACCAATATACTGGCTATCGCCTGGACGTGTTCGAGTAATAGATGCTGAAAAGGGTTCCTCAGTTCAGACAAAGACGGTTTGATCCCAAAATAAAACCTTCTCATTTAGTAATTTGGTATGTTTGTTTTGTTTCTTTTGTGTTATCTTAAGTTTATGAATTGGCCAGGTTGATTTGAGAAGTTTAAATAAAATTTTTACGGGTTTTATGCAAGAAAGTTTGACCCTCCCTCAGAACCTCAGGGGGAGATAATAAAAAGAGTCCTCGGGTTCAGGGAAAGTTGTTTGGTTAAGTAATGCTAACCCGATAACCAGTCATCATTGTCTGGTTAGTGTTTGTTCCATGTTGTGCTTGACAGGTTAAGTGAAAAAGAACAACTCATGAAAAAAATCAAGGACTCAGTTGATCAAAGCAAGAACTCTGCTGCTGATCAAGTTGAAGAACCAGCCGGAAAAGGACTTACCCTATGGTTAGGGGAAGTTTGGTGGTTGTTCAAGAAAAGCTTCCAAAGCCTCAAAAGACATTGTTCACGAGTTGAGGGGAAGCTAAATTCCGTCAGTTCAAATATCTACAATCAAGAATGCCAAGATAGAGGTTTTCAAAATTTAACCTCTGAAGTTAATGGCAAGTCAAGACAGTTACTGATGATTCAGCAAGGACTCAACAGTTTTCAAGAAGGAGCAAGTATTTGAGAATCCTCCTCTCATTACATGTTCGTGATTTAAAGTCCAAGCTAATGCTGATTGAGAGAACACTCCCTAAAGTCATTTGTTGTTGCCCAATGAAGATTGTTAAAGAAAGGAATCTTCACCAACCCATACTCAAGCCAAGGAGAAGACTGCAAGTTCTAAAGATTAAAAGTAGAAGACATTTAATATCACAAGTCAAGGGGAAGATTGTAAGGGAATAATTTGTGGCTTGTGTATTAAATCATCACTTGGCGGACTATTTTGAAGGCCTATGTGATAGAATAGGTGAAAATAAGTTGGGTTATGGGTATATTGGGTCATTGGGCCAATTTAGATGCGTTTGGGCTCATTTAAACAATGTTTAGTGGGAGTTTTATGGGCCTTAGGGTTCAAATACAGGAATTAGGAGTTATTTTAGGTAGGGAGGTTAACTTGTTTTCCAAGTTCACCGTCTCCTGTAAATAGGACTTCTAGTAATCAATTTAGTGTGGTTGTTGGTTGCTCCTAAGGTGTTTTGTGATTATTGTTGATATCGAAATTCTCTTTGAGAATTTCGATCAAGTGTAAGCAATCAGTGATCAATAGTAAAGTGTTCTCTTCAATCGGTTTGTGTTCTTACTTGTTTTGTTATTGCTTTTACGTATTTTTCTTGATTTATCTTGAATCACTCTAGTGTTTGGATTCCGCACATTCACTAGAGGTTGTGATATCGTGTTTGGGTTATTTCGATCGTTACAATTGGTATCGTGTTTGGTAAAGAGAGAGATCCATCAAACATCCCACATGCTGCCACATGAAGATTGTAAAAGAAAAGAATCTTCATCAACCCATGCTCAAGCAAAGGAAAAGACTGCAAGTCTGAAGATTGAAAGAAGAAGACATTTAATATCACAAGCCAAGGGGAAGATTGTAAGGGAATAATTTGTGGCTTGTGTATTAAATCATCACTTGGCGGTATATTCTGAAGGCCGATGTGTTAGAATAGGTGAAAATAAGTTGGGTTATGGGTATATTGGGTCATTGGGCCAATTTAGATGCGTTTGGGCTCATTTAAACAATGTTTAGTGGGAGTTTTATGGGCCTTAGGGTTCAAATACGGGAATTAGGAGTTATTTTAGGTAGGGAGGTTAACTTGTTTTCCAAGTTCACCATCTCCTATAAATAGGACTCCTAGTAATCAATTTTGGGTGGTTGTTGGTTGCTCAATTGGTGTTTTTGCGACTTTGGTGTTCACCAAATTCTCAAGGAGAATTTCGACAAGTGTGTAGCAATCGGTGATCAATAGTAAAGTGTTTTCTTCAAATCGGTTTGTGTTCTTACTTACATTGTGATTGCTTTTTCGTATTATTCTCGTTTAATCTTGAATCACTCTAGTGTTTGGATTCCGCACACTCACTAGAGATCGTGATATCGTGTTTGGGTTATTTTCGATCCTTACAATTGGTATCAGAGCCAAGAAACTCAAGTTTCGAGGCTCTCGCGATATCCGATTCAAGTTTTTTACAGATAATCGTTTGAGTTTTGTGGTGATTTTCGCAGTAGCAAGGTTCGGAAGGATTTTTTTTTTTGCAGGTTTTGGATAAAGACAGAAGTGTTCGTGACCAACTGCTCGTGTTTTTGAGACTTTTCGACCCAGCCAGAGACTTTTCGATCAGCCGGGCTGATCGAAAACCCTTTTCTGTCGCGCCATTTCGATCGAAAAGTCCCCCTTGTGACTTTTCGATCAGCCCATTTCGATCGGAAAGTCCCCTTGTGACTTTTCGATCAGTCATCTGTCGATCGAAAAGTCCCCCTTGTGACTTTTCGATCGGCCCATTTCAATCGGAAAGTCCCTCTGTGACTTTTCGATCAGAGCAGTTTGATCGGAAAGTCCCCCTGTGACTTTTCGATCAGCTTCTCTTTTCGATTGGAAAGTCCCTACTGAGACTTTTCGATCCGCTGACACTTTTCGATCGAGAAGTCTGCTTTTCGACCGACCCCCTGTCCGATTGAAAAGTACTTTTCGATCCAACCCTCTTCCGACCGAAAACCCACTTTTCGATCCATCCCCTTTTCTATCCGTTCAAGTCTTTCAGTTCGTATTTGATCCAGAAGTTCCATCCAAAGAAGTTCATGGCACCCATTCTACCAGGTACCACTTCATGCACCAACAATAATGAGGCATGCCTAAACCCTAAGTGTCAAGCTATTTTTAATGAATGTAAAGACTGGGAAGTAAGTTTACCAATGAGACCCTTAATCGTGAATTAATTGACAGAGACCTTAGGGAGTCCAAAGGTAAGACCAGAATATTTAGAAAGAAACTTGAGGCCATTCAGGTAGATGTTAAGAGTCTTCAAAGTCAGGTGAGCGATAAAAGCACCTATCTTAGGCTTGCTAACGCTAAGGTAGAAGAGCTAACTAAGGAGGTGGAGGAACTAAGAACCAAACTTGACACTTCCCAATCTGCCCTTGAGAAACATCAAGTTATTCAAAAGAAAATGATGGACTCTCATCATGTCTTATTCAAATCAGAAGAGCGACTCGAGCAGGTAAAAGAAACATCTGGCCTCGGGGATGGAAATTTTCCTCCCCCATTACAACATGAATACATCAAAGTGCCCCAAACTGCAGATGAATTGTTGAAAGAGTCCTTGTATGAAGCAACCATGGTATATGGGCCTCAATCAGTGAATAAAGATGAAAAGACAGCCACAGAAGCAACTCAGTCAAACAACACTACTGAGTGTACTGGCTCAAGCTCTAGTGAAGTGAAGAAAGCTGATGAAGAAAAGTTGACTCCTTATCCAAAGATCGAGACTCCTTATTCCAAAGTGGTGGATGAGGTAAAGCGGGAACGAGTGGTGATGACTACCAGACCCAATGGTAAGATATTCATGACATCTGGGTCTATGTTTGACCAAGAACCAGATGCTGGCTATGAACTACCATCCTTCTCCACTAAGTTCAAAGGCTTGGGTCATGATGGTGGTTTATCATCTCACATTAAGAGCTTAAGACCCAAGATCACCATCAAGCCTCCAACTTTTGTTCCTATCAAGATTGAAAGGCCCAAGATAACAAACAAGTCTCCAGTTTCATCTGTAGGCTCATGCAATTGCAGTTGCGGAAATGCTGCCTCGACATCAAAGAATACATGGAGCACAAGAACTGAAGCTTCAAGGAACCAGCCCACAGTCAACCCAAGATCTGCAAACGGGTCAAAGATGCAGACACAAGCAAATGGTGCTCCACCTCAGCAGCTAAGGACAAACGGTTACACGTCTGACTTTTATCTCAAGAAGCAGACTTGCTTTAATTGTGGTAATCCTGGTCACATTGCCCGAAATTGTCTTTATCGCCCCTATGAGCCATATTATCCGCACAGTCAAAGTATTTCATCTCAGGAATCAGGTAAGTTTAGGCCAATGAAGGTGCAACCACCTAAGGCAATGAAGACGGTTTCTCCTAAGATAAAACCCTCTGATCAACATTGGGGCGATGCCAAAGAGCGGAGAAAATTTTCAAATCAAAAATAAGTTTTTCCAAATTATGAAAATTTTCATAAAAAGGTGAAGCAACCAATTTCAAAACAACACAAAGATGACAAACCTAAAGTTACCCCTCCAAAGGTAACTAAAACGGTTTTGAAAAGGAAACCTGAAATGAAGAAGGTTGAAATACCTAAAGTCACTACTTCAAAGGTGACTAAAACAACTTTCAAATCACTTGGAATTTGGAAACCAAAATCAAAGGCAACTGCAGCTCAAATTCCTGATTTCTCAAAGGGAGTGTTTTTAGAAGAAGTTTCATTTATTGATGCTTTAGGAATACCCAGAACCACAATGGCCTGGGTACCTATGGCTAACTGATCTCTCACCTTGTGCAGGAACAGTAAAGGAGGACTTTCATCAACCTTGTTTGTTTGTGATAGTGATTGTTCCAGGCACAGGATAGGAGGCATCTCTCTACTACATGACATGAAGATTTCAATGGAGGGTATGTCTCTATGTGAGAGGTAAATCTGAAAAGATCAGCAGAAAAGGTAACATTGTCTGAATTGTTTGTTTCTTGGCTAATTTGATGTGAAGTATGGTTCTGCATAAAACAAAGCCCATTTTTGAAAATTTTCAAAAGATAAACTTTGAAGGTTAGCTTGGCCAGTTTTAGTAGATATTTAGTGATGTGTCTGTGTGTCAATAATAAAAAAAATGTGTGTTGATTTTAAAAATCAAAAAGCAAGGGGAAGAATAGAAAGATGAAATAGTTGACCCCTCAAAAATTGTGCTTTTTAATTTTTAATCTTTTGTTTGTGTTTGAGAAGGCAGGGAAGTGAAATATTTCCGTTCTCAGAATGACTGACACGCGTAAGGCAAAAGTGAAAGACATGATCCAAGGTGATGTCCTTGGTAGGCTCAGTTCCAAAAACAAAGGTATGGGTCACAACACTTAAAGATAAAGTATGTCATTTGACGGGAAACACACACTTAGGTTAAGTGTTTGTTCTATTTGACTGCGAAATTGTTCCCGATACACACGCCGGACTCCAAAGTGTTGCATCGAAAATCTCAAAATATCAGCGTCCCCTCTGTTTTGTGTGAGCAAAGATCTGGGATGTCAAAGCCGTCAGTCAAGTCTTGCCTTTGCTTTTCGTGAGCAATGACCTGGTGTAGAATGGTTGACGTGTTAATCAGATTTTCCTCTGTTTTGCGTGAGCAAAGACCTGGTTAGTCTGGATTAACGTGCTTGCAGATCACTGTATATAATTTACACCCCAAAAGATGCCAATATGCACAACAAAAGAGACCCTCTAGCGTCCAAAACCCTTTAGCCCTGACCTTTATGACTAGGCTTATGTGTTTGATGAAAGGTTACCACCTGACTGATAAACGCCTCTGAGTTGAAATCATACAAGTCTTTGTATATTATTCCTATCTATTTTATGATGTGTTCTCTTGTTCTATTTGACTGCGAAATTGTTCCAGATACACACGCCGGACTCCAAAGTGTTGAATCGAAAATCTCAAAGAGTCGGCGTCCCCTCTGTTTTGTGTGAGCAAAGATCTGGGATGTCAAAG